>OV743442.1:0-2500 GCA_928269145.1 Agriphila tristella | reverse complement strand
TAATCTTATCGACCTTTATGCCTGCTTTCGTAGCGTCTACCGCACGCCTCACTCTTTCGAGGACCTCCCCGCTGGATTCCTCAGCGTCGTCCGAGGTCACAACGACAGAGTGAAGCGCCGGGACTGGCCGGTGTTTGGGGGCCGCAGTGACAGCTGCATATGAAAGCTTGCGAGTTGGGGTCGCTGCTATTGGCTGATGATCTGCCTGTTGCAAGAGCGCTTGCATTGCTTCCACTTTGTGCCCCACTTCAGTAATATTATTACTGGCCGCACCAGTAGCAATACTTATATCCGAGAATCCTGCACCCACGGTTTCGCTCAGGTCTTTGTGAGCGTCACAAATATTTTTGTTGACTGTAGTCAATGTTGCGTCCATAGCCTCCAGCTTTTCGAGGTGCTTGTTATTGTGATAAGCGATATCACCCAAGCTGCTCTCTATCTCCTCCAATTTGTTCATGAGCTGGATCCCCTCTTGGCTTGGTGTTGTCGCCTGGGGAGTTGTGGACCGTGGGGCATTTTCAAGTGCAAGGGATTGGCTTGTCATCATTTTACTCTGTTCCTGGAGTCTCTTCCTCAAATCTATGTGTGACTCTGTGACGAGCAGCGAGATTTCTCTCAGCTCCTCCTTCAGAGATTCCATCCCCTCGCTCGTCACAGTGTTACCACTTCCGGCTGTGGCTGCTTTAGGTGTTGTTGCAGCCTGTAGTGTGAGTTTGAGGATCTCCTTCTCCATGTCCGTATATCGCTTGCTCAAATCAAAAAGGAGCAATAGGCCGCGCTTCGAGTGCTGTTCTAAGTGTTCCTTGATATCTCTCCTCATTTGCGGATACTCCTTAATTTTTATTGGAACGTTTTCCATTGACACCATCAATTCTTGGAGGACATCGCTGAAGGTGATCTTAGCGAACTCGTTAGGTAATTTTTCGTATGTCCTCTTCAGGTCAATAGACCTACGTGCAACATTCCTTCGATTCAGAAAGGTCTCAGTTGGGTCCAGAGTCTCAGTCAATGGCCTTGACGAGCCAGATGGTGGGGTTCCCGGTTGCTTTATGGGGCTCTGGACTTTCCCTGGTTTGTTCACGGGTGTATGCACGAACGCCATTTTGGGAGAGAATCAAATTATATGGGGGAGCAGTATCGTCAATTTGTACAGTGTATAATGTTAAAAAGTAAAAGATATATATATGTATATAGTGTATATTTGTCAACAAGATGTTAAATGCGTCCTGCGCAATCTAAATAATCAAAATTATTTGTCAAACTAATATTTTTGGAAGAATTTCCAAGTAAAATCAAAAGAATCAATTTTGTTATGTAGAGCCGGTAAAAATGGCTCTACGTCTCTACTTTCTAGATATATGAGAGAGGGTATGTAAATACACCTCCCAGTAAAAACCGCTTATTTTTAATAATTTTTTCCTAAAAGTTACGTTAAAATTACATAAAATCAAGATGGCGGCCAAAATGGCGGCTCCGACAGGGTCGCGTCTTATAAGGCAAATATAGCCCTTGCCAAGCCCTACAGTCTGATACCAGGCACGTCCCTCTAGGACCAATAGTTTCTGAGTTATCCCTAGGGTAAATATAGGGTAAACTATCCTCAGTCAGGGTAAATCGCTCGTAACTCCGAAACTATCGGTCTCCCAGAACTAGGGTTTTGGATTTTCGCACAGGGGAACCAAAGACCTATCCGATGGTGGGGTCAGCTGAAAATAAATTTTCAGGTAGAGGTAGGGTAAATTTACCCTACCAGGTCGACAGAGGTCTCTGGGGGAGTCCCTGCGCAAAAATCCCCAGCCCTGTAGCCCAAATAGTTTAGGTGGTACGACCGTTCAAAGTTTTTCAAAATGGCGTCCAAGATGGCGGACGCCAACTTTGAAGGGTCGTATCTCCGCCGCTATTGGGCTAGGAACGCCGGGATTGGGGCTATCTGAGTGCCCTGGCGAGATCTTACTCGCAAGTACGCTAGGGGGGGGGGGAAAAATAAAAGTGGGAATTTGGGAAATTGGAGAATGGGAAGGGGTAGAGGACAAAATAATACACACCCTAGCTAAAGACGCGAAGTCTCTAGGAGTTATATTGTGGGAGCTAGAGCAATTTCAAAAAATTTTCAAAAATTTTCAAAAAAATTTCAAATAATTATAGCGCCGAGACTATTGGGCCTACAGAGTCGGGGTTTTTTCTGGGAGGGTGGGGGGGTTGTGGGCTACCCCGTCCACTATGTGAAATCCCGAAATTCCAATAATATGGAATTTCGGGTAAATTTACCCGGGGCCCGAAAGATGGTAATTTTCGACCCCCAACACTGCAAATCCCGACTCTCTAAGTCCAAGGACTAAGGAGCTATTTGAAGTCCAAAATTTTACCCTAAATGAGGATACAAAAACAAAATGGCGGAAAATAGGGTAAATTCGTAGCTTTAGCCCTAGGCCACTGGTGTTTGGGCTTTCTGGATGTCCGATGAGGTGTCCTTAACGAATATGGACCCTGCTACCCCCTA
>OV743441.1:26521133-26531133 GCA_928269145.1 Agriphila tristella | reverse complement strand
AACCTAACCTAACCTAACCTAACCTAACCTAACCTAACCTAACCTAACCTAACCTAACCTAACCTAACCTAACCTAACCTAACCTAACCTAACCTAACCTAACCTAACCTAACCTAACCTAACCTAACCTAACCTAACCTAACCTAACCTAACCTAACCTAACCTAACCTAACCTAACCTAACCTAACCTAACCTAACCTAACCTAACCTAACCTAACCTAACCTAACCTAACCTAACCTAACCTAACCTAACCTAACCTAACCTAACCTAACCTAACCTAACCTAACCTAACCTAACCTAACCTAACCTAACCTAACCTAACCTAACCTAACCTAACCTAACCTAACCTAACCTAACCTAACCTAACCTAACCTAACCTAACCTAACCTAACCTAACCTAACCTAACCTAACCTAACCTAACCTAACCTAACCTAACCTAACCTAACCTAACCTAACCTAACCTAACCTAACCTAACCTAACCTAACCTAACCTAACCTAACCTAACCTAACCTAACCTAACCTAACCTAACCTAACCTAACCTAACCTAACCTAACCTAACCTAACCTAACCTAACCTAACCTAACCTAACCTAACCTAACCTAACCTAACCTAACCTAACCTAACCTAACCTAACCTAACCTAACCTAACCTAACCTAACCTAACCTAACCTAACCTAACCTAACCTAACCTAACCTAACCTAACCTAACCTAACCTAACCTAACCTAACCTAACCTAACCTAACCTAACCTAACCTAACCTAACCTAACCTAACCTAACCTAACCTAACCTAACCTAACCTAACCTAACCTAACCTAACCTAACCTAACCTAACCTAACCTAACCTAACCTAACCTAACCTAACCTAACCTAACCTAACCTAACCTAACCTAACCTAACCTAACCTAACCTAACCTAACCTAACCTAACCTAACCTAACCTAACCTAACCTAACCTAACCTAACCTAACCTAACCTAACCTAACCTAACCTAACCTAACCTAACCTAACCTAACCTAACCTAACCTAACCTAACCTAACCTAACCTAACCTAACCTAACCTAACCTAACCTAACCTAACCTAACCTAACCTAACCTAACCTAACCTAACCTAACCTAACCTAACCTAACCTAACCTAACCTAACCTAACCTAACCTAACCTAACCTAACCTAACCTAACCTAACCTAACCTAACCTAACCTAACCTAACCTAACCTAACCTAACCTAACCTAACCTAACCTAACCTAACCTAACCTAACCTAACCTAACCTAACCTAACCTAACCTAACCTAACCTAACCTAACCTAACCTAACCTAACCTAACCTAACCTAACCTAACCTAACCTAACCTAACCTAACCTAACCTAACCTAACCTAACCTAACCTAACCTAACCTAACCTAACCTAACCTAACCTAACCTAACCTAACCTAACCTAACCTAACCTAACCTAACCTAACCTAACCTAACCTAACCTAACCTAACCTAACCTAACCTAACCTAACCTAACCTAACCTAACCTAACCTAACCTAACCTAACCTAACCTAACCTAACCTAACCTAACCTAACCTAACCTAACCTAACCTAACCTAACCTAACCTAACCTAACCTAACCTAACCTAACCTAACCTAACCTAACCTAACCTAACCTAACCTAACCTAACCTAACCTAACCTAACCTAACCTAACCTAACCTAACCTAACCTAACCTAACCTAACCTAACCTAACCTAACCTAACCTAACCTAACCTAACCTAACCTAACCTAACCTAACCTAACCTAACCTAACCTAACCTAACCTAACCTAACCTAACCTAACCTAACCTAACCTAACCTAACCTAACCTAACCTAACCTAACCTAACCTAACCTAACCTAACCTAACCTAACCTAACCTAACCTAACCTAACCTAACCTAACCTAACCTAACCTAACCTAACCTAACCTAACCTAACCTAACCTAACCTAACCTAACCTAACCTAACCTAACCTAACCTAACCTAACCTAACCTAACCTAACCTAACCTAACCTAACCTAACCTAACCTAACCTAACCTAACCTAACCTAACCTAACCTAACCTAACCTAACCTAACCTAACCTAACCTAACCTAACCTAACCTAACCTAACCTAACCTAACCTAACCTAACCTAACCTAACCTAACCTAACCTAACCTAACCTAACCTAACCTAACCTAACCTAACCTAACCTAACCTAACCTAACCTAACCTAACCTAACCTAACCTAACCTAACCTAACCTAACCTAACCTAACCTAACCTAACCTAACCTAACCTAACCTAACCTAACCTAACCTAACCTAACCTAACCTAACCTAACCTAACCTAACCTAACCTAACCTAACCTAACCTAACCTAACCTAACCTAACCTAACCTAACCTAACCTAACCTAACCTAACCTAACCTAACCTAACCTAACCTAACCTAACCTAACCTAACCTAACCTAACCTAACCTAACCTAACCTAACCTAACCTAACCTAACCTAACCTAACCTAACCTAACCTAACCTAACCTAACCTAACCTAACCTAACCTAACCTAACCTAACCTAACCTAACCTAACCTAACCTAACCTAACCTAACCTAACCTAACCTAACCTAACCTAACCTAACCTAACCTAACCTAACCTAACCTAACCTAACCTAACCTAACCTAACCTAACCTAACCTAACCTAACCTAACCTAACCTAACCTAACCTAACCTAACCTAACCTAACCTAACCTAACCTAACCTAACCTAACCTAACCTAACCTAACCTAACCTAACCTAACCTAACCTAACCTAACCTAACCTAACCTAACCTAACCTAACCTAACCTAACCTAACCTAACCTAACCTAACCTAACCTAACCTAACCTAACCTAACCTAACCTAACCTAACCTAACCTAACCTAACCTAACCTAACCTAACCTAACCTAACCTAACCTAACCTAACCTAACCTAACCTAACCTAACCTAACCTAACCTAACCTAACCTAACCTAACCTAACCTAACCTAACCTAACCTAACCTAACCTAACCTAACCTAACCTAACCTAACCTAACCTAACCTAACCTAACCTAACCTAACCTAACCTAACCTAACCTAACCTAACCTAACCTAACCTAACCTAACCTAACCTAACCTAACCTAACCTAACCTAACCTAACCTAACCTAACCTAACCTAACCTAACCTAACCTAACCTAACCTAACCTAACCTAACCTAACCTAACCTAACCTAACCTAACCTAACCTAACCTAACCTAACCTAACCTAACCTAACCTAACCTAACCTAACCTAACCTAACCTAACCTAACCTAACCTAACCTAACCTAACCTAACCTAACCTAACCTAACCTAACCTAACCTAACCTAACCTAACCTAACCTAACCTAACCTAACCTAACCTAACCTAACCTAACCTAACCTAACCTAACCTAACCTAACCTAACCTAACCTAACCTAACCTAACCTAACCTAACCTAACCTAACCTAACCTAACCTAACCTAACCTAACCTAACCTAACCTAACCTAACCTAACCTAACCTAACCTAACCTAACCTAACCTAACCTAACCTAACCTAACCTAACCTAACCTAACCTAACCTAACCTAACCTAACCTAACCTAACCTAACCTAACCTAACCTAACCTAACCTAACCTAACCTAACCTAACCTAACCTAACCTAACCTAACCTAACCTAACCTAACCTAACCTAACCTAACCTAACCTAACCTAACCTAACCTAACCTAACCTAACCTAACCTAACCTAACCTAACCTAACCTAACCTAACCTAACCTAACCTAACCTAACCTAACCTAACCTAACCTAACCTAACCTAACCTAACCTAACCTAACCTAACCTAACCTAACCTAACCTAACCTAACCTAACCTAACCTAACCTAACCTAACCTAACCTAACCTAACCTAACCTAACCTAACCTAACCTAACCTAACCTAACCTAACCTAACCTAACCTAACCTAACCTAACCTAACCTAACCTAACCTAACCTAACCTAACCTAACCTAACCTAACCTAACCTAACCTAACCTAACCTAACCTAACCTAACCTAACCTAACCTAACCTAACCTAACCTAACCTAACCTAACCTAACCTAACCTAACCTAACCTAACCTAACCTAACCTAACCTAACCTAACCTAACCTAACCTAACCTAACCTAACCTAACCTAACCTAACCTAACCTAACCTAACCTAACCTAACCTAACCTAACCTAACCTAACCTAACCTAACCTAACCTAACCTAACCTAACCTAACCTAACCTAACCTAACCTAACCTAACCTAACCTAACCTAACCTAACCTAACCTAACCTAACCTAACCTAACCTAACCTAACCTAACCTAACCTAACCTAACCTAACCTAACCTAACCTAACCTAACCTAACCTAACCTAACCTAACCTAACCTAACCTAACCTAACCTAACCTAACCTAACCTAACCTAACCTAACCTAACCTAACCTAACCTAACCTAACCTAACCTAACCTAACCTAACCTAACCTAACCTAACCTAACCTAACCTAACCTAACCTAACCTAACCTAACCTAACCTAACCTAACCTAACCTAACCTAACCTAACCTAACCTAACCTAACCTAACCTAACCTAACCTAACCTAACCTAACCTAACCTAACCTAACCTAACCTAACCTAACCTAACCTAACCTAACCTAACCTAACCTAACCTAACCTAACCTAACCTAACCTAACCTAACCTAACCTAACCTAACCTAACCTAACCTAACCTAACCTAACCTAACCTAACCTAACCTAACCTAACCTAACCTAACCTAACCTAACCTAACCTAACCTAACCTAACCTAACCTAACCTAACCTAACCTAACCTAACCTAACCTAACCTAACCTAACCTAACCTAACCTAACCTAACCTAACCTAACCTAACCTAACCTAACCTAACCTAACCTAACCTAACCTAACCTAACCTAACCTAACCTAACCTAACCTAACCTAACCTAACCTAACCTAACCTAACCTAACCTAACCTAACCTAACCTAACCTAACCTAACCTAACCTAACCTAACCTAACCTAACCTAACCTAACCTAACCTAACCTAACCTAACCTAACCTAACCTAACCTAACCTAACCTAACCTAACCTAACCTAACCTAACCTAACCTAACCTAACCTAACCTAACCTAACCTAACCTAACCTAACCTAACCTAACCTAACCTAACCTAACCTAACCTAACCTAACCTAACCTAACCTAACCTAACCTAACCTAACCTAACCTAACCTAACCTAACCTAACCTAACCTAACCTAACCTAACCTAACCTAACCTAACCTAACCTAACCTAACCTAACCTAACCTAACCTAACCTAACCTAACCTAACCTAACCTAACCTAACCTAACCTAACCTAACCTAACCTAACCTAACCTAACCTAACCTAATCTAACCTAACCTAACCTAACCTAACCTAACCTAACCTAACCTAACCTAACCTAACCTAACCTAACCTAACCTAACCTAACCTAACCTAACCTAACCTAACCTAACCTAACCTAACCTAACCTAACCTAACCTAACCTAACCTAACCTAACCTAACCTAACCTAACCTAACCTAACCTAACCTAACCTAACCTAACCTAACCTAACCTAACCTAACCTAATCTAACCTAACCTAACCTAACCTAACCTAACCTAACCTAACCTAACCTAACCTAACCTAACCTAACCTAACCTAACCTAACCTAACCTAACCTAACCTAACCTAACCTAACCTAACCTAACCTAACCTAACCTAACCTAACCTAACCTAACCTAACCTAACCTAACCTAACCTAACCTAACCTAACCTAACCTAACCTAACCTAACCTAACCTAACCTAACCTAACCTAACCTAACCTAACCTAACCTAACCTAACCTAACCTAACCTAACCTAACCTAACCTAACCTAACCTAACCTAACCTAACCTAACCTAACCTAACCTAACCTAACCTAACCTAACCTAACCTAACCTAACCTAACCTAACCTAACCTAACCTAACCTAACCTAACCTAACCTAACCTAACCTAACCTAACCTAACCTAACCTAACCTAACCTAACCTAACCTAACCTAACCTAACCTAACCTAACCTAACCTAACCTAACCTAACCTAACCTAACCTAACCTAACCTAACCTAACCTAACCTAACCTAACCTAACCTAACCTAACCTAACCTAACCTAACCTAACCTAACCTAACCTAACCTAACCTAACCTAACCTAACCTAACCTAACCTAACCTAACCTAACCTAACCTAACCTAACCTAACCTAACCTAACCTAACCTAACCTAACCTAACCTAACCTAACCTAACCTAACCTAACCTAACCTAACCTAACCTAACCTAACCTAACCTAACCTAACCTAACCTAGCCTAACCTAACCTAACCTAACCTAACCTAACCTAACCTAACCTAACCTAACCTAACCTAACCTAACCTAACCTAACCTAACCTAACCTAACCTAACCTAACCTAACCTAACCTAACCTAACCTAACCTAACCTAACCTAACCTAACCTAACCTAACCTAACCTAACCTAACCTAACCTAACCTAACCTAACCTAACCTAACCTAACCTAACCTAACCTAACCTAACCTAACCTAAGCTAACCTAACCTAACCTAACCTAACCTAACCTAACCTAACCTAACCTAACCTAACCTAACCTAACCTAACCTAACCTAACCTAACCTAACCTAACCTAACCTAACCTAACCTAACCTAACCTAACCTAACCTAACCTAACCTAACCTAACCTAACCTAACCTAACCTAACCTAACCTAACCTAACCTAACCTAACCTAACCTAACCTAACCTAACCTAACCTAACCTAACCTAACCTAACCTAACCTAACCTAACCTAACCTAACCTAACCTAACCTAACCTAACCTAACCTAACCTAACCTAACCTAACCTAACCTAACCTAACCTAACCTAACCTAACCTAACCTAACCTAACCTAACCTAACCTAACCATTCTGGCTCCGACCGCCGACCAGTACGCAGCAAAACCACGTGCGCTCCGCAGTAAAAAATTCGGAAAAGTGGGTTTTTCTAACCGTATCTCAGCGTGCGATACATCAAAAGTTGCGCGCTGACGAGGCGCATCCGGTGGTGCAAAGTTTTTGAAAATTGGATCACAGTGCACGGCGTTATTCAGTGAAACGTGAAGTTTAAGTGCGAAAAGTGAAAATTTCGACCAGTTTTTCGCCCACTGCGTCCTCAATAGTAGAGACGCGTGGGATTTCGACATATCGGCGTGTGCGCAGCAGCGCTCTCCATCTTCTGGTGCAGTTTGCTGATTTTTATCAGCAGTATTTGCTGAATAATCAGCAAATACCTACTTAACCTCTCGCCACGAGGTCAGTCTTCCCGGGGCGGCCGGGTGGCGAAAAGGACGCAGTCAGGAGGAGCGCAGCACGGCGAGTCACCCGACACATCGCACGTCGTCGTGGGACCTATAAAAGTTAAGATTTTTAAATTTGAAATTTCAAAAAGTCATATTTCGAAAATTTTCTCTATGATTAAATTTTGCTATATTTTCTATATTTAGTACCCATTTGGCCCCTTCATACAAAATTTAAATTTTTGAAATTGAGTTGATAAGTCCCGAGATACGATTTTTTGAAGTTTAGGGTAAAAACTTCCCCTTGGATTTGTACTTCGGCGTTAAGGTCTTTTTTGAAATTGTTTTTTGTGTATGATTGCCCTTTGTTTGTACTATTTATTGTTTTTTAGTTTATATTTTTAGGGTTGATATTGTGGGAGTTATTCAAAATTTAAAGTTTTATTTTAACTTAGCTTTTTAGGGTAGGTAAATAGGGGGTAGCAGGGTCCATATTCGTTAAGGACACCTCACCGGACATCCAGAAAGCCCAAACACCAGTGGCCTAGGGCTAAAGCTACGAATTTACCCTATTTTCCGCCATTTTGTTTTTGTATCCTCACTTAGGGTAAAATTTTGGACCGTTAATAGCTCCTTAGTCCTTGGACTTAGAGAGTCGGGATTTGCAGTGTTGGGGGTCGAAAATTACCATCTTTCGGGCCCCGGGTAAATTTACCCGAAATTCCATATTGTTGGAATTTCGGGATTTCACATAGTAGACGGGGTAGCCCACAACCCCCCCACCGTCCCAGAAAAAACCCCGACTCTGTAGGCCCAATAGTCTCGGCGCTATAATTATTTGAAAATTTTTTGAAAATTTTTGAAAATTTTTTGAAATTACTATAGCTCCCACAATATCACTCCTAGAGACTTCGCGTCTTCAGCTAGGGTGTGTATTATTTTGTCTCCTATCCCCTCCCATTCTCCAATTTCCCAAATTCCCACTTTTATTTTTCCCCCCCCCCCTAGCGTACTTGCGAGTAAGATCTCGCCAGGGCATTCAGATTGCCCCAATCCCGGCGTTCCTAGCCCCAATAGCGGCGGAGATACGACCCTTCAAAGTTGGCGTCCGCCATCTTGGACGCCATTTTGAAAAACTTTGAACGGTCGTACCACCTAAACTATTTGGGCTACAGGGCTGGGGATTTTCGCATAGGGACTCCCCGAGAGACCTCTGTCGACCTGGTAGGGTAAATTTACCCTACCTCTACCTGAAAATTTATTTTCAGCTGACCCCACCATCGGATAGGTCTTTGGTTCCCCTATGCGAGAATCCAAAACCCTAGTTCTAGGGGACCAATAGTTTCGGAGTTACGAGCGATTTACCCTGACTGAGGATAGTTTACCCTATATTTACCCTGGGGATAACTCAGAAACTATTGGTCCTAGAGGGACGTGCCTGGTATCAGACTGTAGGGCTTGGCAAGGGCTACTTTTGCCCCATAAGACGCGACCCTGTCGGAGCCGCCATTTTTGCCGCCATCTTGATTTTATGTAATTTGTTAATAACTTTAAGGGAAAAATTCTTAAAATTTTTCTTTTTCGACTTTTAGGTGTGCTTAGACGCCCCCTGTGACATTTATTAAGAATAGAGACGTAGAGCCGTTTTTAACGACTCTACATAATAATAAAAAAAAAATTAACTTTTTCGGAAAAATTTCTTAAAAAATTAGCTTTTTTGACAATTTATTCGTGACTTGTGAGTTGCGCAGGACGCATCCAAGGTTATTGACAAATATACTTTATATATACATTATATATTTTTACAATTTTTACACTTTTACATTTAACACACATTGACGACACTGCTCCCCCATATATCTTGACTCTCTCCCAAAATGGCGTTTGTTCATACACCTGTGGGTAAACCAGGGAAAGTCCAGAGTCCCAGACAAAAACCGGGATCCCCACCATCTGGCTCGTTAAAGCCACAGACAGAGACTCAGGACCCAACCGAGACCTTCCTGAATCGAAGGAACGTCGCACGTAAGTCAATTGACCTAAAGAGAACGTATGAAAAAATTCCGGACGAGTTTGCTAGAGATACTTTCAGTGAAATTCTTCAAGAACTGATGATCTCGATGGAAAACGTTCCTTTAAAAATCAAAGAGTACCCGCAAATGAGGAGAGACATCAAAGAACATTTAGACATACACTCGAAACGTGGTCTCTTGCTCCTATTCGAACTGAGCAAACGATACATGGACTTGGAGAAGCAGATCCTCAAACTCACATTACAGGCTGCCACAACATCTAAAGCAGCCACAGCCGGAAGTGGTGACACTGTGACGAGCGAGGGGATGGAATCTCTGAAGGAGGAGTTGAGAGAAATCTCGCTGCTCGTTACAGAGTCTCACATAGACCTGAGGAAGAGACTTCAAGAACAGAGCAAAATGATGGAAAACCAATCCCTCGCACTTAAAAATGCCCCACGGTCCACAGCTCCCCAGGCGACAACACCAAGCCAAGAGGGGATCCAGCTTATGAATAAATTGGAGGAGATAGAGAGCAGCTTGGGCGATATCGCCTACCACAACAATAAGCAC
>OV743441.1:26508633-26516133 GCA_928269145.1 Agriphila tristella | reverse complement strand
CTAACCTAACCTAACCTAACCTAACCTAACCTAACCTAACCTAACCTAACCTAACCTAACCTAACCTAACCTAACCTAACCTAACCTAACCTAACCTAACCTAACCTAACCTAACCTAACCTAACCTAACCTAACCTAACCTAACCTAACCTAACCTAACCTAACCTAACCTAACCTAACCTAACCTAACCTAACCTAACCTAACCTAACCTAACCTAACCTAACCTAACCTAACCTAACCTAACCTAACCTAACCTAACCTAACCTAACCTAACCTAACCTAACCTAACCTAACCTAACCTAACCTAACCTAACCTAACCTAACCTAACCTAACCTAACCTAACCTAACCTAACCTAACCTAACCTAACCTAACCTAACCTAACCTAACCTAACCTAACCTAACCTAACCTAACCTAACCTAACCTAACCTAACCTAACCTAACCTAACCTAACCTAACCTAACCTAACCTAACCTAACCTAACCTAACCTAACCTAACCTAACCTAACCTAACCTAACCTAACCTAACCTAACCTAACCTAACCTAACCTAACCTAACCTAACCTAACCTAACCTAACCTAACCTAACCTAACCTAACCTAACCTAACCTAACCTAACCTAACCTAACCTAACCTAACCTAACCTAACCTAACCTAACCTAACCTAACCTAACCTAACCTAACCTAACCTAACCTAACCTAACCTAACCTAACCTAACCTAACCTAACCTAACCTAACCTAACCTAACCTAACCTAACCTAACCTAACCTAACCTAACCTAACCTAACCTAACCTAACCTAACCTAACCTAACCTAACCTAACCTAACCTAACCTAACCTAACCTAACCTAACCTAACCTAACCTAACCTAACCTAACCTAACCTAACCTAACCTAACCTAACCTAACCTAACCTAACCTAACCTAACCTAACCTAACCTAACCTAACCTAACCTAACCTAACCTAACCTAACCTAACCTAACCTAACCTAACCTAACCTAACCTAACCTAACCTAACCTAACCTAACCTAACCTAACCTAACCTAACCTAACCTAACCTAACCTAACCTAACCTAACCTAACCTAACCTAACCTAACCTAACCTAACCTAACCTAACCTAACCTAACCTAACCTAACCTAACCTAACCTAACCTAACCTAACCTAACCTAACCTAACCTAACCTAACCTAACCTAACCTAACCTAACCTAACCTAACCTAACCTAACCTAACCTAACCTAACCTAACCTAACCTAACCTAACCTAACCTAACCTAACCTAACCTAACCTAACCTAACCTAACCTAACCTAACCTAACCTAACCTAACCTAACCTAACCTAACCTAACCTAACCTAACCTAACCTAACCTAACCTAACCTAACCTAACCTAACCTAACCTAACCTAACCTAACCTAACCTAACCTAACCTAACCTAACCTAACCTAACCTAACCTAACCTAACCTAACCTAACCTAACCTAACCTAACCTAACCTAACCTAACCTAACCTAACCTAACCTAACCTAACCTAACCAAGCCCTTTTTGAAACACCCAGAGTGCTCCAATGCTTACTGGAAAAATCTACAATATCTTTCGATTTTTTCCCAACCACCAAGTTTTTGCCCGACGGGTTTATCTACAGTAGTTTTCTCATAAATAATTATTTCATTTTTTTCCATACATCTTGGTACAAAATATATTTTTCGAGTTCACGCGTTGATGTCTTTTGTACTAGGACAGGTCAAAAATTCGGACCTTAGGTAAACTTTTTCACCCTCAAAATATTTGAAAAATTCATAATAAATTCAATTTTGATATTTTTGCAATTCTGTTTTTAAAATTAAATTGGTTTGCTTTTAAGGCTTTTTTTAAGATATCTAATATTCTATTTTCTTTTAAAACCACTTAATTATACCAATTTTTTAAATTTTTTTCCAAAAAATCTTTATTTTTGCCTGGAATCTGCTTGTAACTTTTTTCCATTACAACCAAATTTCATTTTTTAAATTTTAATAAATTAACCTTGGTGTTTTACGTTTTTTCTGCATACAAACATTTGCTCAGATGTCTATAGTTTTCGCACAATTTCAATTTTAAATTGACGATTTTTTTCCTTAATTTTACTCATAAAAATCAATTTTTAGCAAACGTCACATCTTTTTATTCTTCAGTCCTTTTTAGATTCTGTTTAAAATAAAACATTTATCTTGTTATTACCTATCTTTTGAAATTACAATTATAGCTGCAACCTTAAAACCGGATTTTTGGCCAGCGGTTCAAAGTTCTAAGTTTTACCTAACCTAACTTGGACCACTTTTTTTAAAATATCTTTTTTAATATTAGTGCTATTGCTATTTTTTGTTAAAATCTAAATAGAACTCTGCGCGGCGCTTGTTTTGAGTGTACTTGTGTGTCTGTAGCGGGTTTTTTGGATATTTTATTCCACTTTTAATTTTTTAATTTTTATATTTTTATTTCATTAATAAAAAAATAAATACAGCACTTTGCTAAGTTATTTTTTCTGTTTCTAATAGATTCTACTAAAGTCTACTCATTTTTATTCAAAACAATAAATTAACTATAATAGTTCAGAAAATATCACTTAACCTAACTTTTTATTTACTTAACCTAACTAAGAACACTTGTTTGCAAATATTTTTTTATAATCTTTGTAGAACTGATATTTTGCGACAGAATTCAATTAGAACTCTGCGCGGCGCTTGTTTTGAGTATACAAACACGTCTGTAGCGGGTCTTTTGAATATTTTATTACTTTTTTAAACTATTAATTTTTAAAATTTTAATTTATTAATAAAATAACTAATACAGTACATAGCTGTATTTTTCTTTATGATTATTGTAGACTTTAATAAGCATAACACATTTCTTTTTCATTTTTATAATTAGCTTCAATAGTTTAGAAAATATCTACTAACCTAACATTAAACATAAATTAACCTAACTTTTTGACATTTTTCTTAATAATTTATTTAATTTGCACAACAGAAACACAATTATTTCTTTAAAACACACTATTTAGTAAGTTTCATCTGTTTTATGTTTAATACTTTGAATAGCTAAACCAGTTCCCAAGATCTCGACGATCGTAAAAAATTTTTTTTTTTTTTTCTAACTCCATAAAGTGAATTAGCGGGATAATTTCTACCTCAGTAATTATAAGTTGCTTTGAAGCCATTCCTTTTTCATAGTGTAGATAACCTCTGCGCCTACGTGTTTGCACACTAAAATAAAGCTCCATTGTCTAAAACTTACCGTGAGGCGGTGCGACGCAACAGGCGAAATTAGTATCAAAAAATTTAGTTTTTAATTAATAACTTCGTTGTTTTTTAGTATATTTACGTTTAGTTTTTAGATATTTATTAGGCTCAGTGCAGCGTTTAAATCTAAGTATTAAACGCGATTGTAGCGGGCGTTTTGGGTATTTTATTGCACTTTAAATTTTTTAGATTTTAGATTTTGGCAATTTCAACATAATAAAAATACCTCACTTGAACCTTTACTGCGTTCAACCCCAACAAAATGTCTGAGCACAGCTCTCCGGCATCATCAAACTGCTCTACGCCTAGAAAAACTAGATCCTGGGCAAAGAAAGCTCAATTAGACATGGGAAGGAGCCCAGCTGATGAGAAAATGTTACCCCCTCCAGCGACGCAACCAGGGGACGTTCCTGACAGCGGCTCTGTAACCCCTCCACTCAGACTAAGCACCATGGATCAAACTCTGACTCCAACAGCTTTCTCAACCCCTCTAAGACCAGATTCTCCTCACAATGCACCAAGAGAGGAAAAAGCAACTCCCGAGCATACTGCTATCTCTCAGCTTAGTGGAAAGTATGAGAAGCGGGTCTCAAACTTAAAAGAAGACGTATACAGGAGTCTTCAACGCATTCTCGGCTGGCTTCACCAGGATAAATCTCTTACCAAGCAGAATAAATTAAAAATTGACGCCGAATGCCACATTATCGGACAAAATCTCATAAATGTGCTCGATGAATGCCGGCTGGATTGTGGCGGGACAGATAATCTTGCTAGCAGACCAGTTGACGCACATTTTATGGACAGTTTTCATGACTTAACGGCCATACCCATCCCACCAACTAAACCCACACCCAGAGCCGTACGCGAACCTGCAATTCCAGCCGCAGCTGCAATAGCCGTCGGTCTCACCCGCCAGGATGTGGTAGAGGCAGTCAAAGAGGCGTTCCGGACTGACCTTCGCAAGGACCTTCGCGCTGATTTCAAGGAAGCCCTCACCAAGGAGACAAAACGCTCTCAGGAGACCAAGTGCTCTCAGGAAACCAAGGGCCCTCGGGAAGCCAAGCGCCCTCAGGAGACCAGGCACTCTCAGGAGACCACGCGCCCTCAAGAGAGCAAGCGCACTCAGCCTTCCGACTCACGGCCTGCCCCTGACCGCTCCGGCGTCCCAAGGTTCTCCAGATCCTATGCTCAAGTGGCCTCGGAAGCCCCCGGCTCTGGTCCTTCTAGCCTTTCAGGACAGGTTGCTGGCGGTACTGCCCGGCCAACTCAACATCAACAAGAACGATCACCCATGCGGCATGCTGTCATCATCTATTGCGGAATCGCTCACCCGAAGCGAGAGGACGTAATCAGGATCCTCGACAAATACCTGAAAAATATTACGCCCCGAATTCAAGTCTCGAACATCAGCAGACTGTCCAAGGGGAAGTTCAGGGTGGAGCTAGACCGCAAAGAGGAGGTGGAGACAGCTGTCGCCCGAATTAACCAAGACACAAATGCCAAGGCTGAACCTGAGAGGAGGATTTATCCGAGGGTCATCCTCAAAGGTATAAGTAAGGACCTCCCACGTGAATCCCTCACTAACACTCTCATAGAGGACAACGACGAACTCCGGGAAGCGAGTCAGGACGACGACCTTAAACTCCTTTTTATCAGAAACAACAGGAATCCAAACTTATATAACGCCGTTCTGTCCGTCTCCCCGGAAATTTGGCAGAAGATCAAACTCATTCCACGCCTGCGCACAGGTTATCAGAGAGTGCACGTGGAGGAGTTTTCCCCTTTTGTTCAGTGCCGCAAGTGCGCGCAGTTCGGCCACACGCACTCTAGGTGCCCTGCCCCCCAAATCTGTGCCCACTGTGGCAAGACCGGACACGACGAAACCAACTGCGAGTCCAAAGCACTAAAGCCGACCTGCACCAATTGTACCAGCTATAACGCCAGATTTAAATTGAGCCGCAAAACCGACCATTCTATATTCTCCACCATATGCCCCAGAGCCCTCAGCATTAAGAATCGAATTTTAAATAAAATAGATTATGGCACAACATCACAACAATAGATCTTCCCTTCGCATCAAATTCATTCAGGCTAACTTAGATAGATCCTTGCACGGCTCCAAGGAGTATCAAAAAGTCTTCGACTGTAATTTGGTTCAGTTCGGTTTGGTGACTGAACCGTACACTGGATCCGACAACTTTGTTAAAAACATTGCAGGAGTTCACATCATGCAAAGTATTATCCCAGACAGGACCGTGAAAGCGGCCATATACCTTAAAAGAGCGGCGGCAGACAAGCTGCGCGCGCTATACCTGCCTCAATTCTCAACGCCCAACTTGGCTGCCGCCACGGTAGTCATAAATCACCGGCAGTGGGCCATCTTTTCCGTGTACCTAGAGCCCAATGAGGACAAGTACCAAACCCTAGATCGACTTTCTGACGCGGTCAACCACTTTAACAACGAGGGTGTGGCTTGTCTCATCGGAGGGGATTTCAATGGCTGGCACCCCACCTGGGACCCAACAGGTCGAATCAATCCCAGGGGTGTCGCGGTAACGGAATTCATGCACGAACACGACCTCCTGTGCTGCAACACAGGACACATCCCCACTTTCGAGACCACAACCCACGGAGTTACTCGCTCATCGTTTATCGACTTGACCTTCGTATCGGGAGACCAGGCGGGACTGGTCGCTGACTGGAAAGTAGACCCGGACGCCCTGGGATCGGTTGAGCACAAGCTCATTCAGTTTTTCATCGGCAGCGGCAACGCTGAGGAGGTGAGTCCCCCTCAGACATCTACTTACCGCTATAACATCAACAAGGAAACCGACTGGGTGGGACTAAGGGAGGCGCTTTCCCGGCGAATTATGGACGCGGGCATAGTAGACACACCTTTCGACAACTTTGATGCCACGGACCTAGACCAATTCGTTCTCACACTGACGTCTCTCATCAACGAGGCTGCCGAGGAGGCCCTCCCAGTCCGCACCAATAGAGGAGTGGCCAAATCCAAGCCCGCATGGTGGACCGACAACCTTACCGACCTAAAGCAGCAGGTAAATTTCGCCCGCCGACAATTTATTGATGCCAAAAGAACCGGGCTCCCGTCGGACGAGTGCACACGCCTCGGGGAGGCCCACGAAGACATAAAGAGGACATACGTCGACGCAATCCGTAAGGAGTCGTCCCAAAATTTTAGGGAATTCTGCGAGCTTCAGACCGGGGAGAACGTTTGGACCATGACCAACCGCCTTCTCCGGTCTGGGGCTCCTAACCGTCCACCGTCCGCCGTCCAACTGGATGACGGAGGCTTCACATCTGACAGCGGAGCAACAGCAGATGCCCTATTGACACATTTTTTCCCCCCGGACCCAAGGTCGGAGGACACCCCGACCCAGGCCGATTTACGGCGGTCTTGCCGCAATCCACCTGACTCACCCGACGACGCCTTCTTTGTGGAAGAAGAGATTTTAGAGGCCATTCAATCTATGTGCCCCAAGAAGGCCCCGGGACTTGACGGCCTCACCTCAGACATCTGCTCACAAGTGGTGCGGAGTTTCCCAGCGTTGATCACGGGCCTCATGAATTGCTGCCTCAGACTGGGCCACTTCCCCAGGAGTTGGAAGACGGCCGTGGTAAAAATCATCCCAAAACCCGGTCTCGAGGACAGCAGCTCTATCAAAAACCACCGCCCTATTGGCCTCATCTCCGTCTTCGGGAAGCTGTTGGAGAAATTATTTACCAGCCGTATCGTTCACCATCAAGCCACCACCGGGTCCCTAAATCCACTACAGTTCGGCTTTCGGCGGCACACCTCCACTTCGCATGCTTTGCACGAAGCAGTGCAGCGTATACGAGCTGCGTCTTCAAGTAAGCTGCTGTGCGTCGCCGTTTCGCTGGACATACAATCGGCGTTCAACCGGGCCTGGTGGCCCGCAATTCTGAACCGCTTGCGCCATATCCATTGCCCCGCCAACATTTTTAAACTCGTGGCACAGTACCACAGCGACCGCGATGTGGTGCTGAATTACGCAGGGGCCAGCTCCCATCGGGTGATGGAGAGAGGATGCGTCCAGGGGTCGGCGTGCGGGCCGGCCCTCTGGAACTTACTCCTAGACGACCTGCTGGAGCGGTCCCTGCCAGACGGTTGCCACTTGCAGGCGTACGCGGATGACGTACTCCTCATTGTCTCCGCTAAAGACCCTGCATCCCTCCA
>OV743441.1:26483633-26503633 GCA_928269145.1 Agriphila tristella | reverse complement strand
AACCTAACCTAACCTAACCTAACCTAACCTAACCTAACCTAACCTAACCTAACCTAACCTAACCTAACCTAACCTAACCTAACCTAACCTAACCTAACCTAACCTAACCTAACCTAACCTAACCTAACCTAACCTAACCTAACCTAACCTAACCTAACCTAACCTAACCTAACCTAACCTAACCTAACCTAACCTAACCTAACCTAACCTAACCTAACCTAACCTAACCTAACCTAACCTAACCTAACCTAACCTAACCTAACCTAACCTAACCTAACCTAACCTAACCTAACCTAACCTAACCTAACCTAACCTAACCTAACCTAACCTAACCTAACCTAACCTAACCTAACCTAACCTAACCTAACCTAACCTAACCTAACCTAACCTAACCTAACCTAACCTAACCTAACCTAACCTAACCTAACCTAACCTAACCTAACCTAACCTAACCTAACCTAACCTAACCTAACCTAACCTAACCTAACCTAACCTAACCTAACCTAACCTAACCTAACCTAACCTAACCTAACCTAACCTAACCTAACCTAACCTAACCTAACCTAACCTAACCTAACCTAACCTAACCTAACCTAACCTAACCTAACCTAACCTAACCTAACCTAACCTAACCTAACCTAACCTAACCTAACCTAACCTAACCTAACCTAACCTAACCTAACCTAACCTAACCTAACCTAACCTAACCTAACCTAACCTAACCTAACCTAACCTAACCTAACCTAATCTAACCTAACCTAACCTAACCTAACCTAACCTAACCTAACCTAACCTAACCTAACCTAACCTAACCTAACCTAACCTAACCTAACCTAACCTAACCTAACCTAACCTAACCTAACCTAACCTAACCTAACCTAACCTAACCTAACCTAACCTAACCTAACCTAACCTAACCTAACCTAACCTAACCTAACCTAACCTAACCTAACCTAACCTAACCTAACCTAACCTAACCTAACCTAACCTAACCTAACCTAACCTAACCTAACCTAACCTAACCTAACCTAACCTAACCTAACCTAACCTAACCTAACCTAACCTAACCTAACCTAACCTAACCTAACCTAACCTAACCTAACCTAACCTAACCTAACCTAACCTAACCTAACCTAACCTAACCTAACCTAACCTAACCTAACCTAACCTAACCTAACCTAACCTAACCTAACCTAACCTAACCTAACCTAACCTAACCTAACCTAACCTAACCTAACCTAACCTAACCTAACCTAACCTAACCTAACCTAACCTAACCTAACCTAACCTAACCTAACCTAACCTAACCTAACCTAACCTAACCTAACCTAACCTAACCTAACCTAACCTAACCCAGTTGCAGTCCGAACGCCGACCTGTAAGCAGCTAAACCACGTGCGCTCCGCAGTTAAAAAATCGAAAAAGTGGGTTTTTCTCATCGTATAACCAAGTGCGATACATCAAAAGTTGCGCGCTGACGAGGCGCATCCGGTGGTGCAAAGTTTTTGAAAATTGGATCACAGTGCACGGCGTTATTCAGTGAAACGTGAAGTTTAAGTGCGAAAAGTGAAAATTTCGACCAGTTTTTCGCCCACTGCGTCCTCAATAGTAGAGACGCGTGGGATTTCGACATATCGGCGTGTGCGCAGCAGCGCCCTCCATCTTCTGGTGCAGTTTGCTGATTTTTATCAGCAGTATTTGCTGAATAATCAGCAAATACCTACTTAACCTCTCGCCACGAGGTCAGTCTTCCCGGGGCGGCCGGGTGGCGAAAAGGACGCAAACAGGAGGAGCGCAGCACGGCGAGTCACCCGACACTTCGCACGTCGTCGTGGGACCTATAAAAGTTAAGATTTTTAAATTTGAAATTTCAAAAAGTCATATTTCGAAAATTTCCCCTATGATTAAATTTTGCTATATTTTCTATATTTAGTACCCATTCGGCCCCTTCATACAAAATTTAAATTTTTGAAATTGAGTTGATAAGTCCCGAGATACGATTTTTTGAAGTTTTGGGTAAAAACTTCCCCTTGGATTTGTACTTCGGCGTTAAGGTCTTTTTTGAATTTGTTTTTTGTGTATGATTGCCCTGTGTATGTACTATTTATTGTTTTTTAGTTTGTATTTTTAGGGTTAATATTGTGGGAGTTATTCAAAATTTAAACTTTTATTTTAACTTAGCTTTTTAGGGTAGGTAAATAGGGGGTAGCAGGGTCCATATCCGTTAAGGACACCTCACCGGACATCCAGAAAGCCCAAACACCAGTGGCCTAGGGCTAAAGCTACGAATTTACCCTATTTTCCGCCATTTTGTTTTTGTATCCTCACTTAGGGTAAAATTTTGGACCGTTAATAGCTCCTTAGTCCTTGGACTTAGAGAGTCGGGATTTGCAGTGTTGGGGGTCGAAAATTACCATCTTTCGGGCCCCGGGTAAATTTACCCGAAATTCCATATTGTTGGAATTTCGGGATTTCACATAGTGGACGGGGTAGCCCACAACCCCCCCACCGTCCCAGAAAAAACCCCGACTCTGTAGGCCCAATAGTCTCGGCGCTATAATTATTTGAAAATTTTTTGAAAATTTTTGAAAATTTTTTGAAATTACTATAGCTCCCATAATATTACTCCTAGAGACTTCGCGTCTTCAGCTAGGGTGTGTATTATTTTGTCTCCTATCCCCTCCCATTCTCCAATTTCCCAAATTCCCACTTTTATTTTTCCCCCCCCCCCTAGCGTACTTGCGAGTAAGATCTCGCCAGGGCACTCAGATAGCCCCAATCCCGGCGTTCCTAGCCCCAATAGCGGCGGAGATACGACCCTTCAAAGTTGGCGTCCGCCATCTTGGACGCCATTTTGTTTTCAGTTGACCCCACTATCGGATAGGTCTTTGGTCCCCCTATGCGAAGGTCCAAAACCCTAGTTTTAGGGGACCAATAGTTTCGGAGTTATGAGCGATTTACCCTGACTGAGGATAGTTTACCCTATATTTACCCTAGGGATAACTCAGAAACTATTGGTCTTAGAGGGACGTGCCTGGTATCAGACTGTAGGGCTTGGCAAGGGCTATATTTGCCTTATAAGACGCGACCCTGTCGGAGCCGCCATTTTGGCCGCCATCTTGATTTTATGTAATTTTAGCGTAACTTTTAGGAAAAATTTCTTAAAAATAAGCGGTTTTTACTGAAAGGTGTATTTTCATACCCTCTCTCATATATCTAGAAAGTAGAGACGTAGAGCCATTTTTACCGGCTCTACATAACAAAATTGACATTTTTGATTTTACTTAAATTTTTTCCAATAAATAGTTTATTTGACAAAGGTTTCGGACAAATTAGATTGCGCAGGACGCACTTAACATATTTTTGACAAATATACATTATATACATATATATATCTTTTACTTTTTAATATTATACATTATACAAACTGACGACACTGCTCCCCCATATATATTTGATTCTCTCCTAAAATGGCGTTCGTGCATACACCCGTGAACAAACCAGGGAAAGTCCAGAGCCCCATAAAGCAACCGGGAACCCCACCATCTGGCTCGTCAAAGCCATTGACTGAGACTCTGGACCCAACTGAGACCTTTCTGAATCGAAGAAACGTTGCACGTAGGTCTATTGACCTAAAGAGGACATACGAAAAATTACCAAACGAGTTTGCTAAGATCACCTTTAGCGATGTCCTCCAAGAATTGATGATCTCAATGGAAAACGTCCCAATAAAAATCAAGGAGTATCCACAAATGAGGAGAGACATTAAGGAGCACTTAGAGCAGCACTCGAAGCGCGGCCTTTTGCTCCTTTTTGATCTGAGCAAGCGGTTCACAGACATGGAGAAAGAGATCCTCAAACTTACATTACAGGCTGCAACAACACCGAAAGCAGCCACAGCCGGAAGTGGTAACACTGTGACGAGCGAGGGGATGGAATCTCTGAAGGAGGAGCTGAGAGAAATCTCGCTGCTCGTTACAGAGTCTCACATAGACCTGAGAAAGAGACTCCAGGAACAGGGTAAAATGCTGGCAAACCAATCCCTTGCACTTGAAAATGCCCCACGGTCCACAACACCCCAGGCGACTACACCAAGCCAAGAGGGAAAACAGCTTTTGTGCAAATTGGAGGAGATAGAGGGTAGCTTGGGCGATATCGCCTATCACAACATCAGGCACCTTGAAAAGCTGGAGACTGTGGAGGCAACACTGTCCACAGTGAATAAAAACGTGTGTGACGCTCACAAAGACCTGAGCGAGACCATGAGTGCAGGACTTTCAGATCTCAATATTGCCACTGGTGCGGCCAGTAAAAATATCACCGATATGGGGCACAAAGTGGAAGCGATGAAAGCGCTTTTACAACAGGCAGACCATCAGCCAACAGCAGCGACCCCAACACGCAAGCTTTCGTATGCAGCTGTCACTGCGGCCCCCAAACACCGACCAGTCCCGGCGCTTCACTCCGTCGTAGTGACCTCGGACGACGCTGAGGAATCCAGCGGGGAAGTCCTCGAAAGAGTGAGGCGCGCGGTTGATGCCACGAAAGCGGGCATAAGGGTTGATAAAATTAGGAAAGCCAAAAACCAGAAAGTCATACTGGGATGCCGGCACAAGCAAGACTTAGATCAAGTGACAGCTAGAATTGCAAAGCAGGACCAAATGTTAAAAGTGACACACATTGCTAATAAAGACCCGTTAGTCATACTTAAAGATCTAGTTTTGACAGAAGACTTAAACGATGAAGCACTGATTGCGGCAATTGAGACCCAAAACTCCCATATCTGGAAAGAAATAAAGGAAGAAGATAAAAGAATAAGGATAAAGTATAAGAAAAGAACTAGAAATCCACATGCCTCGCACATCATACTACAGGTGAGCCCCTTCCTCTGGCACGGAATGGTGGAGGCTGGTGTACTCCACGTTGACCTCCAGCGGGTCAGAGTGGAGGACCAGTCCCCACTAATCCAGTGCTCGCGATGCCTGGAATACGGTCACGGAAGAAAGTATTGCACACGAGATGCGGACAGTTGCAGCCACTGTGGGGGTCCACATTTGCGGAACAACTGTGAAGCTTGGCTCGCTATGTCTCCCCCGGAGTGCTGTAACTGTGTGCATGCTGGACACAAAAAGACCGATCACAGTGCCTACAGTGAGGAGTGCCCAGTCAGGCAGAAATGGGACTACCTGGCCAGGTCTACCACATCATATTATACCGAGTAATTGCTATAACATCTTGCAACTCCACTCCACACAACTTCAACACAAACTATAAATTAAATTTGAAAATTTAAATTATAGTTTAAATCATATAGTTTACAAAAATTAAAATTCATATTATGGAAATATGAAATTTTGATAACATCAAACTTTTTATTAAATCAACAAAATTAATAACACTCCAAATTCAAAATTATTAAAATTTATAAGTATTGAATTATATATAACAAATAATTAAAGGACAGAATAAAAACACAAATTGATAAGAATTAGGATAGGACTATATATTTTAAGAATATATACAAACTACCTTGCAAATAAGTATGAAAGTAAATAAAATAAGAATATATAAACGATATACAAAACTCATAAAAATTAAGAAACCTAGGCCAAAATAGAAAATTTTTAAAATATTAAGAAACAAATTGTTGTTATGCAATAGATAAACTCATTTATTAGAAACTTTTCAACCTAAATAGTGGAGCAATCCTATTAATATGTTACCAGTTAGAAAAATAAGATAGCAAAAGAAATAGGTTAGTATTATATATCATTAGTATATATAGAAAACTACCTAAAAACTAAGTAAATAATAATGTTAATAGACTATAAGGATACAAGGTAGATGTAAAAGTCACAGACCTAAAATAGTGTGCTGCATAGAGCAGATAGATAGAAACAACAAGATTTAATGTAATAGAATTTAAGCCAGATGTAACATATAAAGGACAATATAATAAGGGTCCTGAAAATGTAAGAGCTTATAACTGTGCTAAATTGTTAGAAATAAGAAAGAAAATGTAACAAATAATAATATACTAGAACTTGTAAGTTAAAGATGTTGCAAATAGTAAATAAGAACATAAGATAAATGTACTGTTAGAAAATAAGAAAGCAATTGTAACAAGTAAGAATACACTAGAACTTGTAAGTATAAAAAGGTGTTGGAAGTAGCAAATAGGAATATAAGATATATGTAAGAAAAGAAAGGAAATGTAACTAGAAATAAGAAAATATAGGAATTAAGATATAAAACAATGTTAACTAAATTAAAAAGAAAAATGTTTAAATTATAAGTTATAAACAAAACATTGTAATGTTAGGAAGAAAATACTAATAAGTATTTAAACCTAGAGAGAACTGTAAAGTCGGTAATATTGTGTAACTTTATTTACCCTGGTGTTTTAATAAATAAAGAATAAAAATTAGAATAGTTAGGCTGGCATCCCACCAGCAAAAGGAATGAATGAGAACTGGAATGTAAGAAAGAACAGTATGAAGCATGAAAGTGCGAGAGGCATGAACCGCGAGAACTTGTATGAATGTGAAAACTAGATATATAAAGACTTGGACTTCGTCCGGGGAGCAGAGAAAAAAAAAAAAAAAAAAAAAAAAAAAAAAAAAAAAAAAAAAAAAAAAAAAAAAAAAAAAACCTAACCTAACCTAACCTAACCTAACCTAACCTAACCTAACCTAACCTAACCTAACCTAACCTAACCTAACCTAACCTAACCTAACCTAACCTAACCTAACCTAACCTAACCTAACCTAACCTAACCTAACCTAACCTAACCTAACCTAACCTAACCTAACCTAACCTAACCTAACCTAACCTAACCTAACCTAACCTAACCTAACCTAACCTAACCTAACCTAACCTAACCTAACCTAACCTAACCTAACCTAACCTAACCTAACCTAACCTAACCTAACCTAACCTAACCTAACCTAACCTAACCTAACCTAACCTAACCTAACCTAACCTAACCTAACCTAACCTAACCTAACCTAACCTAACCTAACCTAACCTAACCTAACCTAACCTAACCTAACCTAACCTAACCTAACCTAACCTAACCTAACCTAACCTAACCTAACCTAACCTAACCTAACCTAACCTAACCTAACCTAACCTAACCTAACCTAACCTAACCTAACCTAACCTAACCTAACCTAACCTAACCTAACCTAACCTAACCTAACCTAACCTAACCTAACCTAACCTAACCTAACCTAACCTAACCTAACCTAACCTAACCTAACCTAACCTAACCTAACCTAACCTGATTGAGACTGATCAGCGCGAATTGGACCTCTGGGAAGGGAATTCCGACGGCCCTCAGTCAGAGGATGACTGGACGGACACCGGCAGCGAGGCCAGTGGAAGAGTCAGTATACTCCCACCGGTAGGGTCACGCACCGGGGTTTGTAAGGACCTCGCGACAGAAAGAGCAAGGGAGTTCCTGATGGCAGGGAAACAGGCAATCGAGTCCTCTAAGACCTTAAAGCGGGAGATACGGGCCACAGCAGTAGAACAACTCCAAAACCTCTACGAGCTGGTGCTATCCTTGGCTGACTCCAGGAACAGACACCGAATAAACCTTGAGGTGGAAAGGACCAGGGCAGCCAGAGAGATGGTCAGAGTGGAAAGGACCTATAATAAACGCTTAGAAGATCAAAAAAGGGATTTCGAGGAGCGTATGAAGGAGACGAAGGACGCACTGGCGGGCACCCAAAAAGCAGTAACAGGGGTGCAAAGCTGGCTTAACTTTGAGATGGATGGCCTGATCAAAACAGTCAAGGCCATCCACCTGGAAGTGAGTGACGACCCAAAGGCATCCGCCAGTAGTCAAAAGCCCACCTACCAACAGGAGGCAAACTCGACTTACCCAAACCAATGTAACCACACCGACCACACACCAGCTCTAAACGAGCTCTCAAAAAGAATAGGCGACTTGGCGAATGACATCCACTACATGAAACTATACTCGAGGGAGGCCGGAGAGACGGTGAGAACACCTCCATCGTCAAGTCCCACAACTACCAAAGAAACCACAGATCACACGACAGCGGAATCTATCAACTCCTTAACGCAGGTGATAAACGCGCTTAGGGGAGAAGTAGAAGGCATCAAAACCAGTCTTCTTCCCAAGCCAGCCACCAAAGATGAGGTCCGCGAGGTAGTTCGTGAGGAAACGGCCCCAGTAAACGAGAAAGCCAAGGTTATCCTAAGAGAGCTAGAAGAGGTAAAGGATATAGCCTATACGAGCGGCGGCCCAAAGCCTGCAGGCGTCATGGGCCTTGGAACGGAAATGGCCTTAACTGATGCAGCTGCTCAATTAGAGGACATTATAAATCCTCTCAGAGCGGACGTATCGGAGGCGGCAAACCAATCTAGGGCCCTTAACAAATCGCTGGTATGGATAAACTCCGCCTTGAAGCAAAATCCACACACTCCTCAGGCTCCACAGCATGTGCCGCAACAGAACACCTACGCTGCGGCACTAAAGAGACCACCACCACCAAAGCCGAACCATTCACTAATCGTCTCGTCGACTGATCCCACCAAGACCGGGGATAACGTAATAGAGGCGATTAGGACAACCCTAGATTTTAAGACCACAGGAATAACCGTGGATAGGGTTCGCAAGGCAAAAAATAGGAAAGTGGTACTCAGCTGTGAGTCAGAAGAGAATGTGAAAAAACTCCAACACCAAATTAAAACGAATAACACGCTCCAGGTCCAGGAAGCGAAAACCACAAACCCACTCATAAGAATTAATAACGTCATGAACCACCACGACGACCAGGAGATACTGGACAACTTGAAGGCCCAAAATAAAAAACTATTTGAGGGCCTAAAAGGAGAAGATCTAAAACCTAAAATGCGCTATAGAAGGCGGGCTCGCAACCCTCTTCAGTGTCATCCTGTGTTGGAGGTTTCACCAACCCTATATAAACGCATTTTGGAGGCAGGAACAGTACACATAGGCCTAGGCAAAAAATCGGTAGAGGACCAGTCCCCCCTCATCCAATGTGCCAAATGCCTGGGTTTCGGGCACACAAAGGCCCTGTGCAAAGAAGGCGAGCAACGCTGCAACTACTGCAGTGAAGCTCACCCGTGGCAAGACTGCCCGGCCCGTAGGGACAATCTGCCTCCGAGATGCAGGAACTGTATCAAAGCAAAAAACGAAACAGCCAACACACCGCCCCATATGGCATACAGCGACATATGCCCAGAAAAACAAATATGGGACAAAATAGCGCGGTCCAAAATCTCGTACTGCTGACGCCGTGGTGGTAACGGCGAATACTCTCCCTAGTAGTGGAGGACACACGAAGTTGCATTTCATCCAAGCAAATCTTCAAAGGTCCAAGCAAGCAACATCAGAACTACTCAGGGTGGCAGAAGAAACGGGGGTTGACATAGCACTCGTACAGGAACCATACGTAGGTTCAACTGGAGTCGTAAACCAACCCCCTGGCACTAATGTCATCCAGTGTTCAATAAACCGGCAAAAGCCTGTCAAGGCTGCAATATTCGTCTTCGGCGACAGGATGAGGGTAATCCATGACCCACAGCTTGTCACCGAGACAGAAGTTGCGGTTATCATTGAAGCCGGTTCAACAAAACTTGGACTTGTGTCCATATACTACGAGGGAGATCAAGCAATAGACCAAAACATTGAACACACAAAGTCCATTTGTAAACAGCTCAACACCAACAACCTCATCATAGGAGGTGACACAAACGCGAAGAGCCACTGGTGGGGAAGCGCGTCAGAAGACCTGCGAGGACAAGCATACAACTCTTTTCTGAACGAAATGGACTTCCAAATCCTAAATACCGGCGACACACCAACCTTCGAAGTATACCGACAGGGCAAATTATGTTCTAGCCTAGTCGACGTAACAGCTTGTTCAGTCTCCCTTTTCGGAAAAGTGGCCAACTGGAGAGTAGACAGAGGTCTAATCACTTCTGACCACAATGCCATCACCTTTTCACTGGTGTTGGGGGAACGCCTGCAGCCACAGGTTCGCCCCTCCACCAAAAGGTACAACACCAAAAAGGCAAGATGGAGTGAGTTCAACGAACATCTCCACAAGGCACTAGACGAAAATGGAATCACACTGACCTCAATAGAAGCGGTGAACAGCGGAGAGGAAATGGAGTCCATAATACAAGCCTACTCAAAATCTATCGAGGAAGCATGTGAATATGCAATTCCGAAAATAGGCAAGAAAAAGGGTAAACCAACACCACCTTGGTGGACAAAAACTCTTGACGAACTGAAGAGAGAAGTCCTCAGAAAAAAACGCAGGATAAAAAACGCAGCACCCCCCAGGAAAGAAACCGTCATTCAAGACTATCTAAAGGCCAAAGAGGAATACCTTAATAAAGCATCAGAGGCCCAGACTGAGAGTTGGAAGGAGTTCTGCTCTTCACAAGACAGAGAAAGCATGTGGGACGGGATATACAGAGTACTCAGGAAGACAACAGGGAGACAAGAAGACATGCTCCTAAGAGGTCCCGATGGCAAAACACTCAGCCCAGAACAATCAGCAAACCTTCTAGCGGAAACGTTCTACCCAGAGGACTCTGTATCAACAGACAAACCCCACCACACAAACCTGAGAAAAGAAATGGAGAGCGGAACTCCAGAGGGGAGCAAAGAACTATCGGCTGACGACCCACCCTTCACCGAGGCTGAAGTAGAGGCGGTGCTTAAAGCACAAAACCCCAAGAAAGCCCCCGGGTCCGACGGATTCACAGCCGATATCTGCGCCACAGCAATCCGAAGCGAAAGGGAGATATTCATGGCAATTGCAAATAAATGCCTAGCTATATCATACTTTCCCAAGCAATGGAAAACAGCCCATGTAGTCATACTCCGGAAGCCGGGGAAGGACGACTACACCCACCCGAAATCTTACAGACCAATAGGCCTTTTATCGGTACTAGGGAAAACTCTGGAGAAACTTCTGGTGGGACGGCTGCAGTGGCACCTACTGCCAACTCTCAGTCCTAAACAATACGGTTTCATGCCACAGCGCGGGACAGAGGACGCCCTCTATGACCTTATGAAACACATCCGGACGGAGCAAAATGCGAAAAAGTCCATTATAATCGTTTCATTGGACATAGAGGGCGCTTTTGACAACGCGTGGTGGCCGGCTCTCAAACACCAGCTTCTGACCAGGCACTGTCCAAGAAACTTATATAAACTAGTGAATTCATACCTCACGGGAAGGAGTATAACAGTAAACTACGCAGGCACTACCAGTGAGAGGGAAACTACGAAGGGTTGCGTCCAAGGATCCATTGGCGGACCGACCTTCTGGAATCTCATCCTGGATCCCCTGCTACAAATACTGTCAAGTGAGGAAGTCCACTGTCAAGCTTTCGCCGACGACGGGGTTCTAGTCTTCTCGGGGAAGTCCATAGCCGGAATGGAGGATACGATCAACACAGTGTTAGACAAGGTAGTCAAATGGGGTGAGGAAAACAAACTGAACTTCGCAGCACACAAGACGAACGTAATGCTGCTAACAAAGAAACTAAAGTACAGTCCCCCCGAAATCTACATGTCAGGGACTAAGCTAACACTTGTTGATGAAATCAAACTCCTAGGGCTCATAATAGACAGGAATCTCAACTTCAACGCGCACGTGAAGGCCGTGTGTAAAAAAGCAGCCGATATATACAAACAGCTGGCGTGCGCCGCGAAGGTGACCTGGGGACTAAATCGAGAAATAGTAAGAACCATCTACGTCGCGGTGATAGAGCCAATAGTAACTTATGGGGCGTGTGCATGGGCAGAAGCAACAAAACTAGAAACAAACAAAAAGCCATTGGAAGCGCTACAACGAAGTTTTGCTCAGAAAATCTGCAAAGCATATAGGACCACATCACTAACATCAGCATTGGTCTTATCAGGAACCCTGCCTCTGGACCTCCGTATCCAGGAAAACGCCGCATTATACGAGGCAAAAAGAGGCATCTCGACCGAATTCCTACCACCAGAGAGGCAGCTTGAGCAAAAGGTGAAGTTCCTAGACTTCCCTCACCCAGCAACTCAAATAACAACCGAGTACGAGCTCCTCGAAAATATGGACCCCGAGACCGTAGAGACCCATCGAGTGAACGGCCCGCAAATTTATACGGACGGCAGCAAAATGTCTAGGAATAGCCTTCTGCAACGCAAAAGCTAAAAAAAGGGTAACCATCTCCCCGGGACTCGGAGCCCTTCTCAACGGCAGCACTCGCAAAATCACCATGCGGCGCAAAGTGTTCAACGAGTTACCGACGGTGTCGATAGAGAATCACGAGTGTAGAATAGTACGGAAGAACAACAAAACTATCGTGCTATTCTACACTGAAGACTTCTATGGCATCACGGAATTTGAACGAATGAGCGCAGCTTTAGCCAATATAGGAAACCGAGACCCACCGGGACCCCCAAAGAAGATCAGTGTGGATGCCATGGTCGTGGAGTATATCACAGGCGAAACCAAGGACTACGAAGGAGCACTTCTGGCCTCAAAGCACCACGAAATTGTGGTATACGAGGACAGAGGACAGAACCTAAGTTTCCTTGCGGCCCAAACTAGCGAACATGGAACCACACAAGTCCCTACTGACTGCTGGGACCACCCGGTTGTGAACCCTAACATAAGCGGTTCCGAACGCCTACAACAACGGGTGCAAGAAGAGAAAAGCCAAGCGACGCAGAAGACAGACGACACAGGCGACCAAAGACGCAGACTTTCTTCGGTCACAGCGACCCTCAGCAAAGCATTCCAGGCAATCCCGAACCTAATCAATAAAAAAATACGTAACATGGGAAGAGCCCTGTCGATGGAAAAAGCAGTGGAAGAGTTCACTAAGGAGACCCCACGTCACAAATCTGAGTCACCTCAGCGTCCCCGCACAAGAGCAGACATGGGACAAGTGCAACCACCTAAACTAAGACCGGCCAACGGGCCACAGGACCACATGGTTAATGCGTTCCTTGAATTCGTGGCAGTTACCAAGGCTACACGCAAAGTTAGTACAGATATCTGCGAATCTATCTTGCAGACGTACCGCTGGAACACTCAGGAACTGCTACGAATCAAACTGGACGAGGCTGAGGCAGCCATTTACGATAACGACAAAGCACAAGTCCTAAAAGGCAGCATGTCGGGATCGTACATGGCAGCATACAGTAGGACATGTGGGTTCGTGCCCAAGGACGAAGAAAGGTCGGAGAGTCAGGGTCAAATCATCTTTCAAGCACCCCCCAATGACCCAATATTGGTGGTCGCCAAGTGCACCAAGGTGATGCTGGATGACAGGATACTTGAAATGGCGCAAGCTGTAGCAGGTGACCTGTACAAAGGCGGAAACCCGGTGCACTGGACGAGACCCAATATCACATGGGTCAATGGCGTCCCAGGATGCGGAAAGACGACGTGGGTAATGTCTCAGATAGACACTGAAAAAGACGTCATAGTGACCACAACCACGGAAGCTGCAAAAGACCTCAGGGAAAAGCTGGAACCTCGGATAGGCCACAGAGCAAAAAGACGAGTAAGAACTATGGCATCCTTATTGGTAAACGGTATGAATGAGGGCGAAACGTGTACACGCCTTATGGTGGACGAAGCCCTCATGAACCACTTTGGATCCATAGTCATGGCAATCCAACTCGCCAAAGCCAGCGAAGCCCTGCTCATAGGGGACAACAATCAACTACCCTACATCGACAGGAACAACCTCTTCCCACTTTTATACAATAGACCAAATCTGGTGACCAGCGTAACAAAGGAGCTCCTTTGTACGTACAGAAACCCACAAGACGTAGCGTATGCCCTCAGCGAAATATACAGCGGCATATACTCGTCAAAATCTCTCGTTAGATCCTTGTCGCTGAAAAGGTACACGTGCACAGTGATCCCGAAAACGGACGGTACCCTATATCTCGTCCACACCCAGGCTGAAAAGGCTCTCCTAATCAGCCAGGGTTACGGTGAACAATCGGGATCCCGAACCCTAACCATACACGAAGCACAAGGATTGACATACGAGACAGTGGTTATTGTACGTACAACTCCTCGAAAATCCCACCTCCTTGAAAGTGTCCCCCATGCCGTTGTCGCAATTTCCAGACACACAAAAACTTGCGTCTACTACACAGACTGCACCAAAGACGACGCAACAGCCCGTCTAATTCAGCGTGCGGAAATTGCGAAAACGGATAAAATTAGGGATTACAATCTAAAAATGGCAATACGACGCGGCGACACTAAGATCCGGGACCAAATGTTAAAAGATCTTAGAGGCCAGGTCAAGGTGCCAAATAAATAACATGACCAATCCAACAACATAATAAGGGAAAACGCTACATTTCGATGCAGCTGCCCGAGGGACTTACTAAGAAATCTACTAAAAATTTAAGCATACTAACAATAAGATATTGACTTATAATGTTGTAATATTAAGTTCCTATACTAACAATAAAATTAAGATTAAATTAACTGTAGCACTATCATAATATAACAAATGTAATAATATTAAGACTAACATAATAATAATAAAAAAAAAATAAAAAAAAAATATAAGAAGCATGACAACAAAATTGCATGACTACATGATTAAAAAAAAAAAAATAAAAAAAAAAATGAACAAAAAAAAAAAAAAAAAAAAAAAAAAAAACAAAAAAAAAAAAAAAAATGCAAATAAAAAAAAAAAAAAACATTGCATGCCAAAAACAAAAAATAAGAAGCACTAATACTATTTTTAATGACGATATATTAGTTTAATTGTTTAATTTAGATGTATTCTATTGTAAAACGAGCTCAGCGCGGAGCAAATTGTATTTTCAAATTAACAAAATAAAGAATCAAAATAAAAAAAAATTATGGACTACGTGTCTGTAGATTGAAGTTTAACTTAATAAAAAAAAAAAAAAAAAAAAAACCTAACCTAACCTAACCTAACCTAACCTAACCTAACCTAACCTAACCTAACCTAACCTAACCTAACCTAACCTAACCTAACCTAACCTAACCTAACCTAACCTAACCTAACCTAACCTAACCTAACCTAACCTAACCTAACCTAACCTAACCTAACCTAACCTAACCTAACCTAACCTAACCTAACCTAACCTAACCTAACCTAACCTAACCTAACCTAACCTAACCTAACCTAACCTAACCTAACCTAACCTAACCTAACCTAACCTAACCTAACCTAACCTAACCTAACCTAACCTAACCTAACCTAACCTAACCTAACCTAACCTAACCTAACCTAACCTAACCTAACCTAACCTAACCTAACCTAACCTAACCTAACCTAACCTAACCTAACCTAACCTAACCTAACCTAACCTAACCTAACCTAACCTAACCTAACCTAACCTAACCTAACCTAACCTAACCTAACCTAACCTAACCTAACCTAACCTAACCTAACCTAACCTAACCTAACCTAACCTAACCTAACCTAACCTAACCTAACCTAACCTAACCTAACCTAACCTAACCTAACCTAACCTAACCTAACCTAACCTAACCTAACCTAACCTAACCTAACCTAACCTAACCTAACCTAACCTAACCTAACCTAACCTAACCTAACCTAACCTAACCTAACCTAACCTAACCTAACCTAACCTAACCTAACCTAACCTAACCTAACCTAACCTAACCTAACCTAACCTAACCTAACCTAACCTAACCTAACCTAACCTAACCTAACCTAACCTAACCTAACCTAACCTAACCTAACCTAACCTAACCTAACCTAACCTAACCTAACCTAACCTAACCTAACCTAACCTAACCTAACCTAACCTAACCTAACCTAACCTAACCTAACCTAACCTAACCTAACCTAACCTAACCTAACCTAACCTAACCTAACCTAACCTAACCTAACCTAACCTAACCTAACCTAACCTAACCTAACCTAACCTAACCTAACCTAACCTAACCTAACCTAACCTAACCTAACCTAACCTAACCTAACCTAACCTAACCTAACCTAACCTAACCTAACCTAACCTAACCTAACCTAACCTAACCTAACCTAACCTAACCTAACCTAACCTAACCTAACCTAACCTAACCTAACCTAACCTAACCTAACCTAACCTAACCTAACCTAACCTAACCTAACCTAACCTAACCTAACCTAACCTAACCTAACCTAACCTAACCTAACCTAACCTAACCTAACCTAACCTAACCTAACCTAACCTAACCTAACCTAACCTAACCTAACCTAACCTAACCTAACCTAACCTAACCTAACCTAACCTAACCTAACCTAACCTAACCTAACCTAACCTAACCTAACCTAACCTAACCTAACCTAACCTAACCTAACCTAACCTAACCTAACCTAACCTAACCTAACCTAACCTAACCTAACCTAACCTAACCTAACCTAACCTAACCTAACCTAACCTAACCTAACCTAACCTAACCTAACCTAACCTAACCTAACCTAACCTAACCTAACCTAACCTAACCTAACCTAACCTAACCTAACCTAACCTAACCTAACCTAACCTAACCTAACCTAACCTAACCTAACCTAACCTAACCTAACCTAACCTAACCTAACCTAACCTAACCTAACCTAACCTAACCTAACCTAACCTAACCTAACCTAACCTAACCTAACCTAACCTAACCTAACCTAACCTAACCTAACCTAACCTAACCTAACCTAACCTAACCTAACCTAACCTAACCTAACCTAACCTAACCTAACCTAACCTAACCTAACCTAACCTAACCTAACCTAACCTAACCTAACCTAACCTAACCTAACCTAACCTAACCTAACCTAACCTAACCTAACCTAACCTAACCTAACCTAACCTAACCTAACCTAACCTAACCTAACCTAACCTAACCTAAACTAACCTAACCTAACCTAACCTAACCTAACCTAACCTAACCTAACCTAACCTAACCTAACCTAACCTAACCTAACCTAACCTAACCTAACCTAACCTAACCTAACCTAACCTAACCTAACCTAACCTAACCTAACCTAACCTAACCTAACCTAACCTAACCTAACCTAACCTAACCTAACCTAACCTAACCTAACCTAACCTAACCTAACCTAACCTAACCTAACCTAACCTAACCTAACCTAACCTAACCTAACCTAACCTAACCTAACCTAACCTAACCTAACCTAACCTAACCTAACCTAACCTAACCTAACCTAACCTAACCTAACCTAACCTAACCTAACCTAACCTAACCTAACCTAACCTAACCTAACCTAACCTAACCTAACCTAACCTAACCTAACCTAACCTAACCTAACCTAACCTAACCTAACCTAACCTAACCTAACCTAACCTAACCTAACCTAACCTAACCTAACCTAACCTAACCTAACCTAACCTAACCTAACCTAACCTAACCTAACCTAACCTAACCTAACCTAACCTAACCTAACCTAACCTAACCTAACCTAACCTAACCTAACCTAACCTAACCTAACCTAACCTAACCTAACCTAACCTAACCTAACCTAACCTAACCTAACCTAACCTAACCTAACCTAACCTAACCTAACCTAACCTAACCTAACCTAACCTAACCTAACCTAACCTAACCTAACCTAACCTAACCTAACCTAACCTAACCTAACCTAACCTAACCTAACCTAACCTAACCTAACCTAACCTAACCTAACCTAACCTAACCTAACCTAACCTAACCTAACCTAACCTAACCTAACCTAACCTAACCTAACCTAACCTAACCTAACCTAACCTAACCTAACCTAACCTAACCTAACCTAACCTAACCTAACCTAACCTAACCTAACCTAACCTAACCTAACCTAACCTAACCTAACCTAACCTAACCTAACCTAACCTAACCTAACCTAACCTAACCTAACCTAACCTAACCTAACCTAACCTAACCTAACCTAACCTAACCTAACCTAACCTAACCTAACCTAACCTAACCTAACCTAACCTAACCTAACCTAACCTAACCTAACCTAACCTAACCTAACCTAACCTAACCTAACCTAACCTAACCTAACCTAACCTAACCTAACCTAACCTAACCTAACCTAACCTAACCTAACCTAACCTAACCTAACCTAACCTAACCTAACCTAACCTAACCTAACCTAACCTAACCTAACCTAACCTAACCTAACCTAACCTAACCTAACCTAACCTAACCTAACCTAACCTAACCTAACCTAACCTAACCTAACCTAACCTAACCTAACCTAACCTAACCTAACCTAACCTAACCTAACCTAACCTAACCTAACCTAACCTAACCTAACCTAACCTAACCTAACCTAACCTAACCTAACCTAACCTAACCTAACCTAACCTAACCTAACCTAACCTAACCTAACCTAACCTAACCTAACCTAACCTAACCTAACCTAACCTAACCTAACCTAACCTAACCTAACCTAACCTAACCTAACCTAACCTAACCTAACCTAACCTAACCTAACCTAACCTAACCTAACCTAACCTAACCTAACCTAACCTAACCTAACCTAACCTAACCTAACCTAACCTAACCTAACCTAACCTAACCTAACCTAACCTAACCTAACCTAACCTAACCTAACCTAACCTAACCTAACCTAACCTAACCTAACCTAACCTAACCTAACCTAACCTAACCTAACCTAACCTAACCTAACCTAACCTAACCTAACCTAACCTAACCTAACCTAACCTAACCTAACCTAACCTAACCTAACCTAACCTAACCTAACCTAACCTAACCTAACCTAACCTAACCTAACCTAACCTAACCTAACCTAACCTAACCTAACCTAACCTAACCTAACCTAACCTAACCTAACCTAACCTAACCTAACCTAACCTAACCTAACCTAACCTAACCTAACCTAACCTAACCTAACCTAACCTAACCTAACCTAACCTAACCTAACCTAACCTAACCTAACCTAACCTAACCTAACCTAACCTAACCTAACCTAACCTAACCTAACCTAACCTAACCTAACCTAACCTAACCTAACCTAACCTAACCTAACCTAACCTAACCTAACCTAACCTAACCTAACCTAACCTAACCTAACCTAACCTAACCTAACCTAACCTAACCTAACCTAACCTAACCTAACCTAACCTAACCTAACCTAACCTAACCTAACCTAACCTAACCTAACCTAACCTAACCTAACCTAACCTAACCTAACCTAACCTAACCTAACCTAACCTAACCTAACCTAACCTAACCTAACCTAACCTAACCTAACCTAACCTAACCTAACCTAACCTAACCTAACCTAACCTAACCTAACCTAACCTAACCTAACCTAACCTAACCTAACCTAACCTAACCTAACCTAACCTAACCTAACCTAACCTAACCTAACCTAACCTAACCTAACCTAACCTAACCTAACCTAGCCTAACCTAACCTAACCTAACCTAACCTAACCTAACCTAACCTAACCTAACCTAACCTAACCTAACCTAACCTAACCTAACCTAACCTAACCTAACCTAACCTAACCTAACCTAACCTAACCTAACCTAACCTAACCTAACCTAACCTAACCTAACCTAACCTAACCTAACCTAACCTAACCTAACCTAACCTAACCTAACCTAACCTAACCTAACCTAACCTAACCTAACCTAACCTAACCTAACCTAACCTAACCTAACCTAACCTAACCTAACCTAACCTAACCTAACCTAACCTAACCTAACCTAACCTAACCTAACCTAACCTAACCTAACCTAACCTAACCTAACCTAACCTAACCTAACCTAACCTAACCTAACCTAACCTATCCTAACCTAACCTAACCTAACCTAACCTAACCTAACCTAACCTAACCTAACCTAACCTAACCTAACCTAACCTAACCTAACCTAACCTAACCTAACCTAACCTAACCTAACCTAACCTAACCTAACCTAACCTAACCTAACCTAACCTAACCTAACCTAACCTAACCTA
>OV743441.1:26096133-26478633 GCA_928269145.1 Agriphila tristella | reverse complement strand
GCACATCCATTGAGTAGTTTTTGCGTAATAAATTTTTTTCCGAATTTTCATACTTGGAAAATGGTTCCCATATAATCGAAGTAACGCGTTGATGTCTTTTATATGGGAACCGTCGACCTTAGGTAGACTTTTTGGACTAAAAATTTATTAATTAAATTCATAACTTTTGATTGATTTGTCGTAGCTTAATTTTGTTTTTAGATTTAGATTTTAACGCCCTTAAGGCATATTATTGCATCATTTTTTTTTAATATTTTCTTAGTTTTTCGCAAGATATTAAGGATTTTCAATTTTTTTTACCTAAAATTATTAAAAATCACCCATTATTTGTTGATATTTTCGTCTGGTTTGAACCGATCTTTTTAAATTTAGTTTTATTAGATAGCTTAAGTTAAAACACAACTTTAATTCTTATAAAAAAAAAATCCAAAGAGTCAATAGTTTTTCATCAATTTTGGTTTTAAAGTTCCGGAAATTTTTTGTTTTTATTTAAAAGGATTGAAAGTTAGCAAACGTTACTACTCCGTCAATTCTTATTCAATCCATTCTATTTTTGGTCAAATCATAGTTTACCCTTGCGCTTCTTAGGAATATATACAAACTTTGTCGTATCGCTGAAATCCACAGAGTAAGCGATCGGCGAAGGGAGTGTGTTTTTACCTATTTTGTAAATAAGTGTTTTAATTGAATAACTTTGTTAGCTTTTAAGTTTTTGGTATAAAAGTTTTAATTAAGTAGTAGATCTCAGCGCGGCGCTTTTTTTAGTGTAAAGAACGTGACTGTAGCGATTCTATAACTTTTTATTTTAATTTTTTCTTTATGAAAATTTTAATTATTTCATTTATTTTTAATAAATTCATTTTTGTTTAGAAATTATTTAAAGTTTAGCAGTACGTTTAAGGTTAATAAACTCTTCATTTAGTTATAAATTTTATTTTCATAATATTTGAATTTGTAAAGATTTTCTCATTTTTCTGTGAATTAAATTTGTATTGGTGTGAAACTTTAATACTGCCATAATGGGCACGCCTAGAACACCCCCTAAAAAGAGAGGTACAGCAAATATAGCTAGCGCACAAATTTCAGATCAGCTGGCTCACGAGAATCAGTTTGCGTTGCTCGATTCGACTCCTGAGCTGAGTGAACCTGAGCTAATCTCAAAAGATAAAAACCCATTTGCCCCACTTGCCGAACTAGAATCTTCCATGGATATCACCATCACTGAGTCTGATAATTTGGCTGTCATATCCAAAGTCGCCAAGCGAGGCACAGCGCGCTTTAACCATGTCAAAAACATGATCACGCAGGAGATTCAAAAGATCAGAGATATCACTAAATTCCTCAAAAGCGACAAGAAAAATGATATCATCCTCGCATGCAACAACATGGAAAAACTCATCTCGGATCAGGCTGATGACTTTACGCGCGAATGTCGCAGGATAGAAACACAGGTGGACACAAGGGAGAGGGACAATATGATCGCCTCTGTTTCTAGCAACCTGAAGGAGGAGGTGGTACTGCTGGTCAAGGAGTCGGTTTCTTCCGAGATAGAAAATATTAAACGAACTGTCAGAGAGACAATTTTGGAGAACTGCAGTACCTCAACCCCCTGCAACGCTAACGCGGATAACCTGGAGAGCATTATTCCGAAAATAGCATCCGCAGTTGCCAAACAAATACCACCCCCAACGGCTCAACCCTCATTGATGCCACTTCCGGGTAAATCATATGCGGCGATTGCTTCGCGTCATAACCAAAATAATGTACCACAAACCAAAAGCTCTAAACCGGCAATAATGGTGACACCTAAAGGCGAAGTCAAATCACGGCAAGATGCTATTAACGCATTTAAGAAAAGCGTAAGCTTTAAAGAACTGGCTTTTGCACCAGCAAGAGTGCAAGTAGTGTCGAACAACAAACTGCGTGTTGAATTCGACAATAGCGCTCAAGTCGACAAAGTTCTTAGTAAAATTAAAGAATCGGATCACGCAACTGCGGAACACGCTAAGAGGCTCAGACCAATGATCATGCTCAAAGGCATAGACAGCAACACACCTTCTGAGAGCTTGGTTGACACCATTACTCTGCAAAACCCGGATTTGGAGATTCAAAAAGATGAGTTAGCGCTACGGTTCAAGCGCAACAACAGAAACCCTGAAGTATATTACAATGCGGTTTTCATGGCTAGTCCAAGACTATATCGCGCCATTATGAACCTCGAACGCGTAAATATTGACTATCAACGAGTCAGGGCGATGGATTTCTCACCTTTTCTACAGTGTCATAAATGTCTTCAATTCGGGCACACGAAGACTTACTGCAAGGTGGAGAAATCCTCCTGTTCTCATTGCGCGTCCTCCAATCATGCTGTGGAAAACTGCACGGAGAAGGAAAAGCCTCCGAAATGCTACAATTGTCATAGCCATAATCAGAAGTTCGGTATTAAGGCCGACACCAAGCATAAGGCAAACGATGCAATCTGCCCAAGGGTCCGTGCAATGAGAGAGAGAATAAACGAACGTGTCGACTATGGTAGCAGTCATTTTTAATCGTGAAATGAAAATTATTCAGTGCAACACAGACCGTGCGCTACTCAGTACACAAGAATTTGTTCTCTCTTTTATTAATGGACCTTACAGTATTGGTCTTATTCAAGAGCCATACGTAGGTAATGGCAACTGTATGAAATCGGTTCAAGGATTAAATATCTATCAATTCACTGGAGGAAATAGAGTTAAAGCTTGCATCGTCACCAAGCCGACAGTGGGGCCTATCATTGGAATGTCCCAACATTGTACCCCCAATCTTTCTGTCATTCAGCTGACACACCAACATCGGCCTTTAACTATCGCCTCTGTCTACATCGAACCTCGCGACGATGAGGACAATACTCTCGAGCGATTGGACTTCCTCGCCAGGTCAACCGGCGGACAGAACCTGATTATAGGCGGCGACCTTAATGGATGGCACCCTCTGTGGGGTTCTATTACAGCTAACTCACGAGGCAACGATATTTTGGAACTAGTGAGCGCTAACGACCTTAGCGTATGCAACACTGGCACAACTCCAACATTTGTAACAACTACTCACGGGCAACAGCGAACATCCATTATTGATCTCACCATAGCTTCAGATTCTATTCGAAACAGAATTATTAATTGGCAAGTCAACTCAGACTTATGTCCGTCGTCTTTTCATAATGCCATTGAATTCTCGGTTCTCACTGGACACCTGCCTGAACACAGGCCGCAATCTACCTCCACATTCTTATACAAGTCCGAAAAGGCTAATTGGGCTTTGTTCAAGCAGATACTCGATGAAATGATGACCGTCTCCGATATTTTAGACGTCAATTTAGAAACATCTGACACCATAGACCTGGACAATATAGTGGCTGAATTCACCAATGCCATACATACAGCCTGCCGTTGCTCAATGCCGATCAGAGGTGGCCGCACGAAGGTTAAAGCGCCCTGGTGGACTGATGAGCTGGAATCATGCAAACAAAAAGTACTCGAAATTCACCGCAAACTTCACTACGCGAAACTACATGGATTCCCACTGGATGAAATCCTTCAGGAACAAACCATGGCTAGAGAAGCATACACCGAACTCATGAAGACGGAGTCGACAAAACACTTCCGTGAGTTCTGCGAGCTCCAAACCAAAGAAAATGTCTGGTCGCTGACCAACCGACTCATGAAGGAAGCAGCGCCAAGAACCCCTCCGGTCACTATCAAAGTTGGTAATAGATATACTACGAGTGGACAAGAAACTGCCGAAGTAATACTGGACCATTTCTTTCCAAACGACACACTCGACTGCGACCCTAGGCATGAGGAACTTCGTTCGATGCAGTCTCTCATTCCAGACACCCCAGACGACCCTCCCTTCACTGTTGGGGAGGTCCTAGAATGCTTAAGTCAGATAAGTCACAAGAAAGCTCCTGGGCTAGACAACCTGACAGCTGATATATGCAAACAGGTTGCCTCTTCTTACCCGGACTTCTTAGTGGCTCTTCTCAATCGCTGCCTCTCACTTGGATACTTCCCCCAACAGTGGAAGGAAGCGTACCTCAAAATAATTCCGAAGCCAGGAAAAGCCGATCACACTTCCTTAAACGCACTCAGACCTATCGGACTCATTCCGGTTTTTGGCAAGCTGCTCGAAAAACTGTTCATCAGACGAGTCAGCTATGCAGCAGCCAAAGCTGGAAAAAGCAACCCGTACCAATTTGGCTTCACGGAACAGCTTAGCACTGTCAACGCCCTCAGTACGGCACTTAACAAAATTAGATCTGCTAGAGACACTGGCAATCTCACCTTAGCTGTATCTCTGGACATCAAGTCGGCCTTCAACAACGCCTGGTGGCCGGCGATGTTCCAGCAGTTGCGCAATAAACAGTGCCCCAAGAATGTCTTTCAGCTTATCCAGAGTTACGTCCATAATCGAAAAGTCACCTTTGACCATGCGGACTCACGCGTCACACGAATAATGAGCAAGGGCTGTATCCAAGGGTCCGCATGCGGTCCTATTCTCTGGAACATCACACTGGATGAGTTGTTTGACATTCAGCTCCCTGATGGGTGCCATCTACAAGCGTTTGCCGATGATGTTTTACTTGTTGTATCGGCTCGCACAGTGGCCGGACTTGAGATGGCAACTAACGAGGCATTAAACCTTATTGCAAATTGGGGATCGAGCGTCAAACTGACGTTTGGGCCCGAAAAAACTCAGATAATTGCTTTCAACAGGAAAGCTGAGACCGCCAAGATCACCATGGCTGGGAAACAATTAAAATTCACTGACCAAATTAAAATCTTGGGGGTCATTATTGACAAGGGTCTAAGGTTTGGTGCACACGTGCGATACATCATTGAAAAGGCAACTCGGGTGTTTCACAGGTTGTGTCTGTTCACCAGACCAACCTGGGGGGCACACCCAGAAAATGTAAGCACAATTTATCGCCAGGTCGTCGAGCCCATGATAACCTATGCGGCGGGTATTTGGGGACAAGCAGCGAACCTACTCTACGTGCAACAACTTTTACTTAGCACACAACGTGGCTTTGCCATCAAGGCCATTCGCGCCTTCAGAACTGTCTCCACTACAGCTGCCTTGGCTCTCGCGCAATTTGTGCCCCTAGACCTTAGGGTCAAAGAGGTACACACGATCGAGCAAATGAGGCTAACTGGAATCTTTCCCGAACTTCCGAGCGACATCCTACTGGAAAAACCTATTCCACCGAGTGAATTGCCGCATCCCAGTGAACGTACCTCTCCACAATACACGAGAGTCACCAGCCAACAAGAGGCGGATCAACTGCACCAGGGTACAGCGTACCAAATCTACACAGACGGAAGCAAGCAGGAGGACGGAACAGTCGGCGCTGCTTTCGTTTGTTACGCCCCTGGAGCAGACAGCCCATTAGTGACAAGGAAACTAAAACTACATAATGCTTGTAGTGTATTCCAAGCGGAACTCTTAGCGATTCTCCACGCCTGCCGCTGGGCGGAGAAGAAACGGTATCAGAGAACCATAATATATTCTGACTCCATGTCATCTTTACAAGCCATTCAAAACCGCAGCAACACACATCGGCTCGTAGCGGAGATCCATGGCATAATACTGCGTAACCCAGAAAGCATCCAATTTGCGTGGGTTCGCAGCCATGTCGGCATAATCGGAAATGAGACAGCGGACGCCGCAGCTGGACAGGCGACTCATCTCAGGCGCAGCCTAGATTATGACCGTTTTGCAGCTACTCACGCTAAAACCCAATTGCGAAAAGGCAGCCTAGCTACCTGGCAAGACAGATATGCTACAGCCCCCCAAGCTTCTATAACAAAAAATTGGCTTCCTACTATAAGCGACTGCAAGGCTGCAAAGATATCTTTGGACATATCATTTGCGTTGACACAAATATTGACGGGACACGGATACCATAAGACCTATCTTCACAGATTTAAAATCACGGAAGACGATCTGTGCCCATGTGACGGACAAACCAGTCAGGATTTGCAGCATCTCCTGGAAAAATGCCCAATGTACAATAGACAGCGAATAGACCACACAATATTGTGTCGAAACTTAAAAGTTAACCCATATAACATCTTGGAAGTAATAAAAAAAGAATCCACTGCAAATTCATTTACCAAATTCATAACACACATTGTAAACACCCTAAAGAGCTATAATAACACGTAGAAATAAACAATATTGCGTAGTTATACAACTCTACTAAAACACATCGATAAAACACAAATATCTATTAAATATACATATATAATAAAAATAAAGTATCTATAATTATATATATAATCTATATTACACTCTACACTATCAAAAAAAAGAAGAAGTATCAAATCGCTTCTTCTAATTTGATTATAACAACTATACAGTGAACCACAAACAAACAAAATGCGAAACAAATAAGATTGTTAAAAAAAAAAAAAAAAACATAACCTAACCTAACCTAACCTAACCTAACCTAACCTAACCTAACCTAACCTAACCTAACCTAACCTAACCTAACCTAACCTAACCTAACCTAACCTAACCTAACCTAACCTAACCTAACCTAACCTAACCTAACCTAACCTAACCTAACCTAACCTAACCTAACCTAACCTAACCTAACCTAACCTAACCTAACCTAACCTAACCTAACCTAACCTAACCTTTTTTTTTTTTTTTTTTTACGATGGGAAATGCTTTACGCATGCCCCGCGTTTTGGGATACGCGAGGATATGTCGGACTCTCCGCGGCTTCTGGGGGCAGACAGAATGCCCCTCAGAAAGTGCAATGCCGCGACCTACCGACTAAAACCCACCGATGCCCCTCACATACGCCTTGGCGCGAGCACCCCCATCACCGCCGCATCCTCCTCGTCCTCAGACGAAGAGGCCACGCCGGGGAGGGAGGCGTCACTGCCTGACAAGGTCATGGGAACTCGCGAGAACACATCCACGACCTCGTCGGCGACTGCTCGCCTATGGCGAGCCCCACTCACCCCCCCAAAATGGGAGGGCCGGTAATCCCCCGGGGCATCCAGGGGATCAGCGACTGGCGGCAACCTGTGCAGTGCAGGGCCCGGGCTTCCCAGGCCTGGACCCCGCTGGTTGCCGTCAGGAGGAAGTAGGCGGGCGTACGTCCGCCTTCTCCGCCCCAACCTTCGGCGGCGGCAGGGGGCAGCCTCGGGATCCTCTTCCCGGGCTCTCTCCGCGTCCTCCTTCTGCGTCATGACGTCTACGCAGAAGGAGTTTACCGCGTCCCACATTTCTTCTCCCTCCAACATGATACAGACCACGTTTTGGAGGGAGAGATCGTCACCTATGACGGCGGTCAACTCCTGGCGCCGCGAAGAAAAACCCGGGCACACCTCCAAGGTGTGCTGTGCTGTATCCATCGCCGCATCGCAATGGTGGCACTCGGGGGTCGGCTCCCTACCGATGCGGTGCAGGTAGCGGCCGAAAGAACCGTGGCCGCTGAGAATCTGCACCAAGTGGTAGGAGAGCGACCCGTGGCGCCGGTCCGCCCACGTGGTGAGAAAGGGGTGCATGGCCTCCAAAGTCCTAGACAAAGTACCAGAGACCGAGGTCGAACCCCTTTGCTCTTCGAGCTCCTCAAACCACACGCGGAACGCCTCATTGGTAGCCTCCTCCAAGGCGGAGGCCCTCTCCCTCGGCGCCAGGCGCCGGTCGTCCGCCCTTGCATCCACTCTGACGCGGTAGGCGGCCGCCAGGACGTGGGCTGAAATCTCCCACGGGGGAGTACCCGCGAGTACACACGCTGCAGTGTGGGACACAGACCGGTAAGCACGTAGTGCTCTCAGAGCCATGGCGCGCTGCGCCCTATGAAGAGACGCGATAGCCCGGGGGCCGAGAGCGTCCGCCCACACCGGGGCGCCGTACAGCGCCATGCTGCGCACTATGCCCGCATAGAGGCGTCGAACTGAAGCGCTCGGGCCCCCAACATTTGGGAGAAGACGCCCGAGCGCATCGGCAGCACCCAAAAGGCGGGGTTCGAGGCGACGAAAATGCTCGTCGAACCCCCACCGCCCGTCTATCACCAAGCCTAAATATTTTAGGTGACGCGACAGTGTCACCTTCACGCCAGCCACCATTATCTCTTGGCCTGGTGGCGCTCCCCTGCGAGGTCCATGAAATAGAAGGGCCTCGGTCTTGTGCAGGGCCACCTTCAGACCCAGCGCTTCGATACGCCTCACGACCAAAGTGGTGTAGATCGAGGCCAACCTAAGGGTCTCCTCTAAGTCCCTCCCTCTCGCAGTGACGAGTGTGTCATCTGCGTAGCAGAAAAGTTTTACACGCGGGGGGAGGGCGGCACGAAGGACCCAGTCGTACCCGACGTTCCATAAGAGGGGCCCCAGAACGGAGCCCTGTGGAACGCCGCAGGACATGGGGTGGCGATTGGCCACACCACTCTGGCCAGTGAACACGATGTCCCTTCCCTCTAGGTAGCAGCCGATGATGCGCAGCAAATATTGGGGCACCCCGTGATACCGAAGCGCCTCTAGAATAGTACGAAAGGGGAGAGTGTTGAAGGCGTTTGCGATGTCTAATGACACCGCCAACACGCTCTCCCTTCTACCAGTGGCGTCCTCCACCAGCTCCCTCAGTCCCGTGAGCGCGTCCATAGTGGAGCGCCCCACACGGAACCCAAATTGGTTCTGGGACAGATTTGGCCCCACTTCAGAAAGATGTTGGATGAGGCGGAGGGCGACAAGCCTCTCGAATACCTTGCCAACCTCATCCAACAACACGATCGGTCGATAGCCAGACGGGTCGTCCGCGGGTCGGTTCTCCTTACGCAGGAGGCACAGAATGCCATCCTTCCAGACCTTCGGGAACTGCCCGGTGCGGAGACACGCATCGAACAGTTCGCGAAGGCGATCCCCAAGATGGCGCAGGGAGAGACCTAAGACTTTGCCCGGGACCCCGTCGGGACCAGGAGCGGTCCGTTTCCCTTTCAGTCGTGCGGTCGCCGCCCGAAACTCCTCCTCATCGACAGCAGGAGGGTCGCCCTCAGTAGAGCCCACGCTCGCCACAGGCGGTGGAGCCATGCTTGGCGGAGAGTGATCGTCAGACGATGGGAAGAGTTCCCGGACCACGGAACACAGAAGTTCGGGGTCCATGGTCTCGGTCAGGGGGGTGCCGCGCGCCCGCAACTGGTTGCGAGCAGTTTTGTAAGGGCGCCCCCACGGATCTTGGTTGAGGCCCTGCAACATTTCTTCCCTTGCTTCCTCTTTAGAGCGAGCGATGGCCACCTGCAGGGCTATCTGGGCCTCCCTGTATTGACTATATAGGCCCTCCTCCACCCGCGGGTCCCGAACACGCCGCCTGCGATATCGTGTGTAGGAGCGACGGGCAGGAGTGCAGGCCGTCCTGAGGTCCGCCACGTGTTGGGACCACCAGTACACCGCCCGACGATCCTTGGGAGGGCGTGATCGAGGCATGGAAGCCCTGCACACCTCCGTGAGAGCTTCCCTGAAGTGGGTGGCTCTCTCATTGACGTTGAGACTATTCATGGGCGGCAGACACCAGCTCTGGACTATGGCGGCCTCCTCTGCCATCTCTCTGTCCAAACGGTTGAGCGCCCAGTGGGGGGCGCGATCTCTCTGAGGGTCCTCCTGGGAAGGCGGGGAGCGTTCTGTGGGAATCTCGAATCGGATGTAGCGATGATTTGAGAGATTCTCCACCTGCGTAATCACCCGCCATTCCTGGATCCGGCGTGAGAGGGCGGGACTAGCAAACGAAACGTCCACAATAGACCCGCCCTGACGATGTACGCACGTATGGGTATTCCCCCTGTTTAGTAGGGAGAGACCAGAGGCGGCGGCCCAAAGCTCCACAGCCTCACCGCGCGCATCGGTGGAGGGATTGCCCCAAACTACTGACTTGGCGTTCAGATCCCCCATGAGGAGAACCTGACGCGGAGCTGCGCGACGGACTGCGCTTCCAACCGATACGAGGTACGCCTCGAAATCGACAAGCGGCCTGTTAGGGGAGAAGTATGTCCCTATCAGAGTGATACCCTCCCAGGCGGCAACCACGAACCCGGGGCCCCTTTCTACCACAGAGGGGGGCGTGAAGCCAGGCGCTGAACGTACAATAATAGCTACGAGACCATCCCGATCACCAACCCAATTGGGTCGGTCGACGACAAAGTATGGCTCCGCAGCGACGGCCACATCAATGGACCACTCCGCCATAACTTGCAGCAGCAGGTCTTGGGCTCTGGTGGCGTGGTTTAAGTTACACTGGAGGAAGCTAAATGGACGTCTTAAATCCATTAAGATTAAGATTCCATAGCCTCCTCCAGCCCAGCTACACTGGGTGTACCATCATTGGGGGGCCTTGGCTTGGACGCCAGGATCTTCCCCCTCATCTGGGGGGGATTGCATTTCCTCCCCCCCATGACATGTCCGGCCGGTTTTTTGTCGGCTGAACAAACGGCACAATGTGGCTCCACGCTGCAAGTGGATTGTTGGTGGCCGATTTTTCCACAACGGAAGCAAAGCCCGCTCCTATCGATTGAGGAGGGGCAGCACTGTTTAGAGTGTCCCGTTCCAAAGCACTTGAAGCAGCGCATGGGCCGGGCCGCCAATACCGTCACACTTGCCGAGCTGAAGCCGATGAGAAGGCGCCCGACGCTGATTTTCTTGGCCGCGGCGATTGGGCACTTAATTGGTGCCGAACCAGAGCCTCCAGGACCAGTTCGGATTTCTCCAACCTTGACCTGGTCCTGTTGGCATTCGCCTTTCCTGGCAATCACCGCTATCAGCTCCTCCTTCGATATAGAGTCGTCCAGGCCTGAGACTCGGAGGTCTGCGCACTTGACCGGCTGGACGACTTTTGCCACGTCTGACAGCGTCTCCCGCAGCTTGCCGGCAAGGATGCCCGCTTTTTCCGCAGACTGGGTGCCGTAGACCTCTATGATACGGGCCCCCGTGGCCGTGCGTCGACACCTCAGTCTGCCAAGCTCCAGCTCATCAAAGTTATGGGCCGTCCGGGCTCTGCCCAGGGCCTCACCGTAGGTCATCCCTTTCTCGACCGCTGCATCGTCAAGTGTGATGACCACAGCGGCAGATTTGGGAGAAATCAGCTTGGGCTTTTTGGCCGACTTGGTGGGCTGAGATTTGGCTGGGGCGCCTTGGCGCGCCGGCTTTGCTTTCGCCGCTTCGGAGTAAGTAGGCTTCCTCGCCACCGCTGCCTCCTCTGCAGGGGCGCCTCCGCCCTTCCTTCTCCTCTGCCTCTTCTTGTTCGTGACAGGGTTCCAATCATTCTCCACTGGTACTGGGGGGTCCTTCGTCGCTGGAGAGGACGCCTCTTTTCCGGACGTGTGTGCAGATGGTGGCACCGGCGGACTCTTCTTTGAAGGTTTGTCGGGTTTGATGTTACCGGCAGCATTGCCCTTCGCTTTTACCTGTCTAGCCAGCGGTGCATCACTCGTGGAGGTGCCCGCAGCCTGCTCTGGTTGGGCAGGCTGGTTTTTCTTGTCAGCGGCGAGTGGCGGACGGTATCGCTTCTCGGGGAGGAGGCGCTCCTGCAGGCCTTCAAACCGGGCCTTCAGCATCGTGCCCACTGCCCGCATAATCCGGGCCTCGAAGCCTTGCAAGCCGAGCTCGGCCTCGCTCACATCTGGTCCAACTGCCGTGCCAGAACCGGCGGTAGTTGGACGCAACGGCACCGGGATAGCTGGTGCAGAAGGAGTAGGTGGATTTACCTCAACCACCATCTCAGCCTCCTCACAGCTCATGAATGGACTCGTGCGACTCTTCCTCTTGAGGGATTTTAGCTCCCTTGTCAGGTCGGAGACACTTTGCCGGAGTTCAGCAAGCTCCTTGCTCATGGCTGTGTTCTCCGCCTTGAGCGCCCTCATGTCATCCGAGATGGACCTCTGAGCCATCTCTTCAAAGCAGTCCTGGATGGACTGGGCTGCCTTTTTCAGGGCTTTTTGGAAAGGCCCACTGAGGTGCGACGACTTCTTTGCTACCTCATTTATCACCCCGCAATCTGCCTTTATCACCTCCTCGATATCAAGGGAGGTTTTAGGGGCAGGAGCTGTCAATGATACGCTGGGGTCCGTCCTGCTTTCCATATATTTGGACCGTGTCTCGTAGGCCCGCTTCTCTGCTTCAGCGATCTCGCGGTCGAGGCGGACCTGTTGTTCCTCTCGCTCAGCCTTTGCCAGCTCTTGCTTGGCTTTTGCGAGCCCAACATACTCCCCGGTCGTAGGGGGGCGTCCGCGCCCATGCCCTTTCCCTTTTTTCGGTGCGACATCCGCAGGGGTGTCGATATCCGACTCAGAACTATGCTCGTATGAGCCCTTCTTTTTCTTTTTCTTCCTTTGGCGTCGCGGGATTTTGGACGCGGCGTCAGAAGCACTCTCCGATACAAGCACTGACTCCGTCATTGATATAACGGACTGGGCCGATTTTGAGGACGAGTCAGACTCAACAAACTGTCGCTTCCGCGATTGAGTTGACCTTGTGGAAGCTGCCGAGCCAGAACGCGATCGCGTGGCTCTAGACGCCTCCCCGGCGCTCTCATATTTGAGTTTGAGTTGGCCCTGAGAAGGGCCTTTGATTTGGCCCTGAGAAGGGCCTTTGATTTGGCCCTGAGAAGGGCCTTTGGGTTGGCCCTGAGAAGGGCCTTTGGGTTGGCCCTGAAAAGGGCCTTTTTCCAAACCCACCAAACACGCCTCGGTAACAGATTTCACACCAGGGGTCCCGGATTTCCCCTGGCGCCGGTGGCCTACCGGAGCGTATTGGCCGCTAGTTGCTGATTTCACACACTGAGTACCAGCTTCCTCAGTGCGCCCGGCGTCAACGGGAGGGCATGACATAACACAATCCAACTTATTATCCATTTTCATACAAAGTCCCTCTTTCGGGCGAGGGAACCCTACCTGGCCTCGTCAAGTGATTTTTGAAAAGGTTTACTCCTTGTGGCCCCCACCCCGAAGGATGGCGGCCCCCGGCCCCGCACCATGTGCAAGGTTACGGGTTGGCCGACTGTGGCACGGAGTTCGTACCACAACCGCCCCGTCCGTGAACGGACACACCACGACAGGCATTACTGCCTCCACCAAGCTCGTCTCGACTGCCGCTGCCCAGGCTCCCCGGGCCGCCAGCCGAGACAATCGACAGGCGCAAGCGCCACAAAGCCCTCAGAAGGGTCACCAGGCGAAAGCTCTACCCCTTAACCTAACCTAACCTAACCTAACCTAACCTAACCTTTTTTTTTTTTTTTTTTTTTTTTTTTTTTTAACGATAGGAAAAATGCTTTTCGCACTTCCCGGCACCGGGTCAGTGCCGGGGGTATGTGGGACTCACCATGGAAGCCGCCGCTTGACGTAGCGGCGACACCACTCTCCGCCCAGCCGATCCCCCACCCAGCCCCTAGTGGGCTCGATGGGGGGCCGGAGGGGGGGCATACCCACTAAAAAACCTATCGATGTGCCCTCTTCCGTTTTCCAGTTTTGCATGGGAACTGTGTGATCTGCCTCCATACATCACCGGCGGCAGGTTCGGTTTCCCAGACCCCCTCACTTTGTTGGAGATGCCCGAGCACATTTAGGCATCTCCCCAGACGGACGAGGCCGTGCAAGGCGAACGAGGAACTACCCAATCCCTCGCCCGCTGGCCACGTTAAGAAGGAATGCGGTTGACAAACTGCCGCCGCCTTCCCCCTAACCGTCTGCGTCGGATCGGATCCGCCTGGACGTCGTCCTCGCGGTCCCTTTCCGAGGCCTCCTTCTGCGCCACAACCTCTTCACAGAAGGAGACCGTGGCCTCCCACGACCTGTCGCTGTCCAGCATAGCCTCGACTACGCTGGGCAGGGAGAGGTCCCCTCCCACCTCGGCCACGAGGCCTCGGCGTTGTTGGCTCCAGGCCGCGCACACCTCTAAAGTGTGCTGCGCTGAGTCATCAGCCGCGCCACATTCATAACACTCTGGTGTTGTTTCCCTCCGCGCAATTTTATGTAGGTAGTCGCCGAAGCAACCATGCCCCGTTAGAATTTGCACTAATCTAAAGGTGAGCGCTCCATGCACTCTTCCCACCCACTGTTCCAACACTGGGCGGATCGCATTAATTGTCCTCACGCCCGCATTGGGAGACTCCAAGTCTAACGACCACTCTTGCATCATGGCCTCTGACGCCCGATTTCTGGCGCCCTGAATCTCTTCAAGGGCCAGGCGGTCTCCTCGGTTCCTTGCTTCGATCTTGAACTGGAACGTGTCCGCCAACACTTGGGCTTCCAGTTCCCAAGGTGGGGTTCCTGCAAGGACGCAAGCCGCCGCCCAGGAAATTGTGCGGTATCCTCTGATCGCCCTTATCGCCATGATTCTTTGGGGCTGACGCAGCAGAGCCTTGTTTTTCCGGTCAAGGCAGTCTACCCAGACCGGCGCTCCATACATCGCCATGCTCTTAATTACCATCATGTGGAGCCGACGACATTTGGCATTTGGGCCTCCAATGTTGGGTAGGAGTCTTCCCAGTGCCATTCCCGTTTTGACTAATTTAGGAGCGAGCTTTTGGAAGTGCTCCGTAAAGTTCCATCTCGAGTCGAGAATCAATCCGAGATACTTTATAGAAGTCTTTACTTGGATTCTTTGTCCGTCTACAATTATGTGGGGCCCAGCGGGGAGCCTGCCTTGGGAGCCATGGAAAAGTATAGCTTCCGTCTTCGGCAGGGCCACCTCGAGACCCAGTGCCCTTATACGTCTTACGACTAGAGACGTGCCTACCGTTGCTAGTCGTGCTGCGTCCGCGTAGTTTTTGCCACGTGCGGTAATCAGGGTGTCGTCAGCGTAGCAGACCATGTCCATTCGTGGCAATAGAGAAGCTCGCAGAACAACATCGTAACCCATATTCCAAAGCAGAGGCCCAAGGACGGAACCTTGTGGCACTCCGCAACCCACGCTTCGTTTCTGGATTTGCCCTTGGTGATTGGCAAAAAGCACAGCCCTGTCCTCTAGGTAGCTGTGTATGAGTCTACACAGGTAATGCGGCACCTGATGGTATTGGAGCGCATCCCTGATGCATTGAAAGGGGAGGGTGTTAAAGGCATTAGCAATATCCAATGATACCGCCAGGACAACCTCCTCTCTCTCTGCCGCCTCCTCTGTTATTCGACGGAGAGAAAGAATAGCGTCTATCGTCGAAAGACCACGTCGAAAGCCAAACTGTCGCTCGGAAATGTCCGGCCCCTCCGTCTCCAAGTGCTGTGTGATGCGGTCAGCGAGCAATCGCTCCAGCATCTTAGCCGCTTCAGCCAGCAGAACTATAGGCCTATACCCGGAAGGGGAATCAGGTGGTCGTCCCTCCTTCCGTAGCAGACAGAGTCGGCCTTCCTTCCAGATTTTGGGAAATCGTCCCGTCTTTAGGCATTTGTTAAACAGCTCTCGGAGCCGGTCCCCCAAGTGCTTACAGGCCAGCAGCAAAACACGGCTTGGAACCCCGTCCGGCCCTGGTGCTGTCTTTTTTCGACGTAGTCTTTCAAGCAAGATCTCCATTTCGCCGTCAGTGACAACAGGAATGTTTTGCGGCTCTAAAACAGCGTGAGTCAACTGAGAACGAGGATCTTCTTGGATAGGGAAGAGTCCATTCACCACTTGCACAAGTAATTCAGGGCAAAAAGATTCCGTCGGTGGAGCTGGTTGCCGTAACTTGTTACAGACCGTACGATACGGCCGCCCCCAAGGGTCTCTATTCAGTTCATCTAAAAAACGGTCCCAAGCCTCGTCCTTTGCCTTTCGGATCGCTAGTTGGAATGTTTCTCTGGCTTCAGCGTAGGCCGCATAAAGCTGCTCTTCCTCTCCTTGATGCTGTCTTCGACGCCTCCGACATCTTTGTAAAGCACGCCGGTGAGCAATACAGTTGGCTTTCATTCTCGCGAGCGATGGGGACCACCAGTAAACTTGATCTTTCCTTGGTGGGCCGTATCTCACTCGGGGCATAGCCGTGTCACAGATGGTAGACAGAGTACCTCGAAATAAGTCAGCCTGTTCATCCACGCCCAGATGTTCAGGTGGTGCGGCATGCCAGCTTTCCACAATGGCGGCCTCCTCAGCCAACTCTTTGTCCAATTTTGTAAGGGACCATCTAGGGAACAGATGCAGCCCTCTCTGCACTGATGTTGGTGCAGTTGACCCTGACGATGGAGAGATCTCAAACCGAATATACTGGTGATCGGAAAGAGACTCTTCTACTTCCAGGACGCGCCAGTCAGCTATGCGTGTGGCTATTGACGGAGTGGCGAATGTGAGATCCACCTTGGACCCTCCCTGCCGCCTCACGCATGTATTGGCTATGCCCGTGTTCAGTAGGACTAAACCTAAGGATGCTGCCCATTCTTCAACAAGTTCTCCCCGACAATCGGTCGAGGGAGACCCCCAAGCTGTAGATTTGGCGTTGAAGTCGCCCATTACAATTATTTGGTTAGGTGTAAGACGCCGGACCATGACCGCAAGATTTTCGAGGAAAGGCTCGTATTCCACCAAGCTACGATTTGGGGAGAAGTATATCCCAATCAGGATGATCTCACCCCAGGTGGCAGCAACATAGCCAGGACCCTTCTCCCTGCTAGTGATGAGTGGGGTATGAGAGGCTGCGTCAGTCACGATGGCTGCAGTGCCGTTGGTGTCCCCGACCCAGTATGAACGAAGGGGGACCGAGTAAGGCTCTGCGATTACGGCAACGTCAATCGACCACTCTGCCATGTTTTGGAGTAGCAGGTCTTGTGAGCTGGCACAGTGGTTGATATTCGCTTGGAGTATTTTGAACTGTCGCGACCTATCCATTGAGATCGGACATTTCTACCTCTTCCACTTGTTGTGTGGAGCTTTCTTCAGTTGTTGATGCCTGGGTCCTTGGAATCATCTTATCTTTCCCCTTACTGGCTGGGGGATTACAACTTTTCCCGCCCATTATATGACCAGCTGGTTAACCTGCTGTAGCACATATGGCACATTTCATATCTGCATTGCAGCTTGCAACCTTATGACCTTCTTTGCCACAACGGTAGCAGAGTTCACTGCGGTCTTCCTGTGCTGTGCAGCGTTGTCGGGTGTGTCCCACTCCCATGCATCTAAAGCACCGCATTGGGAGGGGGTTGAGTGCACGTATTTGGGCAGAGCTCCAGCCTACCAATATACGACCCGCTTCGACCAATTTCTTCGCCGCTGTGACAGGGCACCTGACTATTGAGGTTCCTGTACCTCCGGCGCCAAGTCTTACGTCGCCAGCCCGGACCTGATCCAGAGGGCAGCCACCCTTCTCAGCAACGGCAGCAGCTAGTTCGTCCTTCCCTACCGAGTCATCCAAGCCCGACACCCTGAGGTCGACACTCTTGCAGGGTCGCGTGATCCTCGCAACATCCCCAATTACCGCCTTAAGTTTTTCTGCCAGAGCATCAGCTTTTGGGCCACTGGTCGCACCTGGGATCTCAAACATGCGCGCCCCAGTCGCTGTTTTTTTGACACGAACTCCCTCCAAGCCCAACTCCTCCAACTTAAATGCTGATCTAGCCCTACCTATGACGTCTGCATAAGAAGCCCCCTTCTCTACCGCTTCAGAGTCCAGCGTTAGGACTACTGCTGTCGTTTTGGGAGCAATCAGCTTGCGAGACTTCTTCTTCTTTTTCTTTTTCGCTGCCCCATTCTGCGCTTGGGGCTGCTTCGACACTGGTTGTGGAGGTTGACTCCTTGCCGACACTTTTTGGGAAGCTGCTCGCTGTTGCTGCTGCTTTACCTTCTTCTTCTTGCCCTTAGGCACAACTTCTTCCCACCCATCACCTTCGAGGTCAGTTGCCACAGAGTCCTGGGGTCTGCTTGTACCGGCCTGAGAAGCTGCAGGCGTATCAGTTGGGGCAGCAGATTGTTTGGCTGCCGGTTTCTTCTTTGAAATAGAGGCGGGTGGACCCGACTCCTTTTTCTTGTCTCCCGCCAATGGTGGTCGTACTATTGGCAAAGGTGGCAGCCTCTTCTCGAGACTAGCAAATCTCACATTGAAAATTTCTCCGACTGAGTCGATTACCACCCGCTTCAGCTTTTCAACTACATCGGCAGCAACCGGAGAAGGTTCCTCGCGAAGTGTTGACCTGTTTTCTGTGTATGCCTGCTTAAAGGCTTTAAGGTCCGTTCTGAGAAGATCTACCTCATGGCGAAGGCGCGCATTGTCAGCACGCAATTTTCGCGTCTCTTCTTCGACTGTGCGTGAGGACAGAACCTCGATGATCTCTTTCAAAGCGCTTGAGGCGTCCACAAGGGCTTTGTGGTCGGTACCCTTGATATTTTTTGCCTTTCGCGTTATGTCAACTATAGAGTCCGCCATTTTGACCCCCTTTTGCCGGAGCGTCTCCATATCCAGCAGCAGGGGTTCATTTATGGGCGGTGTTACATCTTCTTTGTTAGACGGAACTCCTCCTCTTGTTTTTGTGATGACGGTATCCGTCACAGCGCTCGTCTCTAGTTTGTCTTCCGCCTTTTGGAGTCGGTAGTCCTCTCTGGCCTTTCCAACTCCAATATACCGACCATGCGTTGGTGGTCGACCTCGTCCTCTACGGGCTTTAGGGATTTTCGCACCAGATTTTTCATCAACGTCTGACCCAAAGGTCAGCGTAAGGGGTCTTTTCCGCCTCACCACATTTCTTCTGTCTACGCTCCCGGAAACAGAAGCACTCTCATCTCCTGAGGCTGAGTATGCCGAATTAACCGACATCTGGTCGTCCTCGGCCGAAAACATAAGCTCATTTACGCCTGAGCTAGGCCCTTTCTCTCCTTGAAGAGTACGCTCGCTTCCGCCTGAGCTAGGCCCACCATCATCATAACGGTTTTTTGTTTCATTTTCCATTTTATTCCCACGAGTAATGGAACACGGTTGAACCACCCGAGCAGAGGCTCCATACCCGGGTGAACCTGGGGTTCACGAAGCAGGGGGTCGGCAGTTCCCCTGCTCCGTTGTCGCGTAGAGACCGATATCCCACCGGCCATACACCCTCTCGCCTTGCACGACAACGAGCTTAGGGTTGGGGATTTTTTATGGAGGTTGTCTCCTCGCGGGGACACCCAATTAAGGGCAGCCCCACCGGCCCTAAGACGTGACTAGGTCACCGGTTTGGCCGGCGGTTGGCAAGAATGCCCGTCCGCCGATCACGTTTTACCGCGACCGGACGAACCCGCCGCCCACGCTCGCACTGCCACTTCCCGGAATCTCCAGGGCGCCAGCCGATCCTGAACCGAGTCGCCGCTACCCAGAATACGTCTGGGACGCCGACTCAGAGCCCACACTATCCGCCGAAGCGGACAGGACCGTTAGGTCCCCCTCCGTAATTTTTTAGAGAGGTTTTCTTCCTCGCAGCCCCCATCCATTGGGATGGCGGCCCTCGCTCCCGCACCACGTACGGGGTAACGAGCGGATGACGCCGGGACAGAACCAGCGCCATCTCCTACTGCCAGACCATTAGCCGTCACCATATCAAAAAAGGTGACGCCCAGGGTGCACCACGTGGAGGTTGTCTGGCGTGGCACCCCAACCTAACCTAACCTAACCTAACCTAACCTAACCTAACCTAACCTAACCTAACCTAACCTAACCTAACCTAACCTAACCTTTTTTTTTTTTTTTTTTTACGATGGGAAATGCTTTACGCATGCCCCGCGTTTTGGGATACGCGAGGATATGTCGGACTCTCCGCGGCTTCTGGGGGCAGACAGAATGCCCCTCAGAAAGTGCAATGCCGCGACCTACCGACTAAAACCCACCGATGCCCCTCACATACGCCTTGGCGCGAGCACCCCCATCACCGCCGCATCCTCCTCGTCCTCAGACGAAGAGGCCACGCCGGGGAGGGAGGCGTCACTGCCTGACAAGGTCATGGGAACTCGCGAGAACACATCCACGACCTCGTCGGCGACTGCTCGCCTATGGCGAGCCCCACTCACCCCCCCAAAATGGGAGGGCCGGTAATCCCCCGGGGCATCCAGGGGATCAGCGACTGGCGGCAACCTGTGCAGTGCAGGGCCCGGGCTTCCCAGGCCTGGACCCCGCTGGTTGCCGTCAGGAGGAAGTAGGCGGGCGTACGTCCGCCTTCTCCGCCCCAACCTTCGGCGGCGGCAGGGGGCAGCCTCGGGATCCTCTTCCCGGGCTCTCTCCGCGTCCTCCTTCTGCGTCATGACGTCTACGCAGAAGGAGTTTACCGCGTCCCACATTTCTTCTCCCTCCAACATGATACAGACCACGTTTTGGAGGGAGAGATCGTCACCTATGACGGCGGTCAACTCCTGGCGCCGCGAAGAAAAACCCGGGCACACCTCCAAGGTGTGCTGTGCTGTATCCATCGCCGCATCGCAATGGTGGCACTCGGGGGTCGGCTCCCTACCGATGCGGTGCAGGTAGCGGCCGAAAGAACCGTGGCCGCTGAGAATCTGCACCAAGTGGTAGGAGAGCGACCCGTGGCGCCGGTCCGCCCACGTGGTGAGAAAGGGGTGCATGGCCTCCAAAGTCCTAGACAAAGTACCAGAGACCGAGGTCGAACCCCTTTGCTCTTCGAGCTCCTCAAACCACACGCGGAACGCCTCATTGGTAGCCTCCTCCAAGGCGGAGGCCCTCTCCCTCGGCGCCAGGCGCCGGTCGTCCGCCCTTGCATCCACTCTGACGCGGTAGGCGGCCGCCAGGACGTGGGCTGAAATCTCCCACGGGGGAGTACCCGCGAGTACACACGCTGCAGTGTGGGACACAGACCGGTAAGCACGTAGTGCTCTCAGAGCCATGGCGCGCTGCGCCCTATGAAGAGACGCGATAGCCCGGGGGCCGAGAGCGTCCGCCCACACCGGGGCGCCGTACAGCGCCATGCTGTGCACTATGCCCGCATAGAGGCGTCGAACTGAAGCGCTCGGGCCCCCAACATTTGGGAGAAGACGCCCGAGCGCATCGGCAGCACCCAAAAGGCGGGGTTCGAGGCGACGAAAATGCTCGTCGAACCCCCACCGCCCGTCTATCACCAAGCCTAAATATTTTAGGTGACGCGACAGTGTCACCTTCACGCCAGCCACCATTATCTCTTGGCCTGGTGGCGCTCCCCTGCGAGGTCCATGAAATAGAAGGGCCTCGGTCTTGTGCAGGGCCACCTTCAGACCCAGCGCTTCGATACGCCTCACGACCAAAGTGGTGTAGATCGAGGCCAACCTAAGGGTCTCCTCTAAGTCCCTCCCTCTCGCAGTGACGAGTGTGTCATCTGCGTAGCAGAAAAGTTTTACACGCGGGGGGAGGGCGGCACGAAGGACCCAGTCGTACCCGACGTTCCATAAGAGGGGCCCCAGAACGGAGCCCTGTGGAACGCCGCAGGACATGGGGTGGCGATTGGCCACACCACTCTGGCCAGTGAACACGATGTCCCTTCCCTCTAGGTAGCAGCCGATGATGCGCAGCAAATATTGGGGCACCCCGTGATACCGAAGCGCCTCTAGAATAGTACGAAAGGGGAGAGTGTTGAAGGCGTTTGCGATGTCTAATGACACCGCCAACACGCTCTCCCTTCTACCAGTGGCGTCCTCCACCAGCTCCCTCAGTCCCGTGAGCGCGTCCATAGTGGAGCGCCCCACACGGAACCCAAATTGGTTCTGGGACAGATTTGGCCCCACTTCAGAAAGATGTTGGATGAGGCGGAGGGCGACAAGCCTCTCGAATACCTTGCCAACCTCATCCAACAACACGATCGGTCGATAGCCAGACGGGTCGTCCGCGGGTCGGTTCTCCTTACGCAGGAGGCACAGAATGCCATCCTTCCAGACCTTCGGGAACTGCCCGGTGCGGAGACACGCATCGAACAGTTCGCGAAGGCGATCCCCAAGATGGCGCAGGGAGAGACCTAAGACTTTGCCCGGGACCCCGTCGGGACCAGGAGCGGTCCGTTTCCCTTTCAGTCGTGCGGTCGCCGCCCGAAACTCCTCCTCATCGACAGCAGGAGGGTCGCCCTCAGTAGAGCCCACGCTCGCCACAGGCGGTGGAGCCATGCTTGGCGGAGAGTGATCGTCAGACGATGGGAAGAGTTCCCGGACCACGGAACACAGAAGTTCGGGGTCCATGGTCTCGGTCAGGGGGGTGCCGCGCGCCCGCAACTGGTTGCGAGCAGTTTTGTAAGGGCGCCCCCACGGATCTTGGTTGAGGCCCTGCAACATTTCTTCCCTTGCTTCCTCTTTAGAGCGAGCGATGGCCACCTGCAGGGCTATCTGGGCCTCCCTGTATTGACTATATAGGCCCTCCTCCACCCGCGGGTCCCGAACACGCCGCCTGCGATATCGTGTGTAGGAGCGACGGGCAGGAGTGCAGGCCGTCCTGAGGTCCGCCACGTGTTGGGACCACCAGTACACCGCCCGACGATCCTTGGGAGGGCGTGATCGAGGCATGGAAGCCCTGCACACCTCCGTGAGAGCTTCCCTGAAGTGGGTGGCTCTCTCATTGACGTTGAGACTATTCATGGGCGGCAGACACCAGCTCTGGACTATGGCGGCCTCCTCTGCCATCTCTCTGTCCAAACGGTTGAGCGCCCAGTGGGGGGCGCGATCTCTCTGAGGGTCCTCCTGGGAAGGCGGGGAGCGTTCTGTGGGAATCTCGAATCGGATGTAGCGATGATTTGAGAGATTCTCCACCTGCGTAATCACCCGCCATTCCTGGATCCGGCGTGAGAGGGCGGGACTAGCAAACGAAACGTCCACAATAGACCCGCCCTGACGATGTACGCACGTATGGGTATTCCCCCTGTTTAGTAGGGAGAGACCAGAGGCGGCGGCCCAAAGCTCCACAGCCTCACCGCGCGCATCGGTGGAGGGATTGCCCCAAACTACTGACTTGGCGTTCAGATCCCCCATGAGGAGAACCTGACGCGGAGCTGCGCGACGGACTGCGCTTCCAACCGATACGAGGTACGCCTCGAAATCGACAAGCGGCCTGTTAGGGGAGAAGTATGTCCCTATCAGAGTGATACCCTCCCAGGCGGCAACCACGAACCCGGGGCCCCTTTCTACCACAGAGGGGGGCGTGAAGCCAGGCACTGAACGTACAATAATAGCTACGAGACCATCCCGATCACCAACCCAATTGGGTCGGTCGACGACAAAGTATGGCTCCGCAGCGACGGCCACATCAATGGACCACTCCGCCATAACTTGCAGCAGCAGGTCTTGGGCTCTGGTGGCGTGGTTTAAGTTACACTGGAGGAAGCTAAATGGACGTCTTAAATCCATTAAGATTAAGATTCCATAGCCTCCTCCAGCCCAGCTACACTGGGTGTACCATCATTGGGGGGCCTTGGCTTGGACGCCAGGATCTTCCCCCTCATCTGGGGGGGATTGCATTTCCTCCCCCCCATGACATGTCCGGCCGGTTTTTTGTCGGCTGAACAAACGGCACAATGTGGCTCCACGCTGCAAGTGGATTGTTGGTGGCCGATTTTTCCACAACGGAAGCAAAGCCCGCTCCTATCGATTGAGGAGGGGCAGCACTGTTTAGAGTGTCCCGTTCCAAAGCACTTGAAGCAGCGCATGGGCCGGGCCGCCAATACCGTCACACTTGCCGAGCTGAAGCCGATGAGAAGGCGCCCGACGCTGATTTTCTTGGCCGCGGCGATTGGGCACTTAATTGGTGCCGAACCAGAGCCTCCAGGACCAGTTCGGATTTCTCCAACCTTGACCTGGTCCTGTTGGCATTCGCCTTTCCTGGCAATCACCGCTATCAGCTCCTCCTTCGATATAGAGTCGTCCAGGCCTGAGACTCGGAGGTCTGCGCACTTGACCGGCTGGACGACTTTTGCCACGTCTGACAGCGTCTCCCGCAGCTTGCCGGCAAGGATGCCCGCTTTTTCCGCAGACTGGGTGCCGTAGACCTCTATGATACGGGCCCCCGTGGCCGTGCGTCGACACCTCAGTCTGCCAAGCTCCAGCTCATCAAAGTTATGGGCCGTCCGGGCTCTGCCCAGGGCCTCACCGTAGGTCATCCCTTTCTCGACCGCTGCATCGTCAAGTGTGATGACCACAGCGGCAGATTTGGGAGAAATCAGCTTGGGCTTTTTGGCCGACTTGGTGGGCTGAGATTTGGCTGGGGCGCCTTGGCGCGCCGGCTTTGCTTTCGCCGCTTCGGAGTAAGTAGGCTTCCTCGCCACCGCTGCCTCCTCTGCAGGGGCGCCTCCGCCCTTCCTTCTCCTCTGCCTCTTCTTGTTCGTGACAGGGTTCCAATCATTCTCCACTGGTACTGGGGGGTCCTTCGTCGCTGGAGAGGACGCCTCTTTTCCGGACGTGTGTGCAGATGGTGGCACCGGCGGACTCTTCTTTGAAGGTTTGTCGGGTTTGATGTTACCGGCAGCATTGCCCTTCGCTTTTACCTGTCTAGCCAGCGGTGCATCACTCGTGGAGGTGCCCGCAGCCTGCTCTGGTTGGGCAGGCTGGTTTTTCTTGTCAGCGGCGAGTGGCGGACGGTATCGCTTCTCGGGGAGGAGGCGCTCCTGCAGGCCTTCAAACCGGGCCTCCAGCATCGTGCCCACTGCCCGCATAATCCGGGCCTCGAAGCCTTGCAAGCCGAGCTCGGCCTCGCTCACATCTGGTCCAACTGCCGTGCCAGAACCGGCGGTAGTTGGACGCAACGGCACCGGGATAGCTGGTGTAGAAGGAGTAGGTGGATTTACCTCAACCACCATCTCAGCCTCCTCACAGCTCATGAATGGACTCGTGCGACTCTTCCTCTTGAGGGATTTTAGCTCCCTTGTCAGGTCGGAGACACTTTGCCGGAGTTCAGCAAGCTCCTTGCTCATGGCTGTGTTCTCCGCCTTGAGCGCCCTCATGTCATCCGAGATGGACCTCTGAGCCATCTCTTCAAAGCAGTCCTGGATGGACTGGGCTGCCTTTTTCAGGGCTTTTTGGAAAGGCCCACTGAGGTGCGACGACTTCTTTGCTACCTTATTTATCACCCCGCAATCTGCCTTTATCACCTCCTCGATATCAAGGGAGGTTTTAGGGGCAGGAGCTGTCAATGATACGCTGGGGTCCGTCCTGCTTTCCATATATTTGGACCGTGTCTCGTAGGCCCGCTTCTCTGCTTCAGCGATCTCGCGGTCGAGGCGGACCTGTTGTTCCTCTCGCTCAGCCTTTGCCAGCTCTTGCTTGGCTTTGGCGAGCCCAACATACTCCCCGGTCGTAGGGGGGCGTCCGCGCCCACGCCCTTTCCCTTTTTTCGGTGCGACATCCGCAGGGGTGTCGATATCCGACTCAGAACTATGCTCGTATGAGCCCTTCTTTTTCTTTTTCTTCCTTTGGCGTCGCGGGATTTTGGACGCGGCGTCAGAAGCACTCTCCGATACAAGCACTGACTCCGTCATTGATATAACGGACTGGGCCGATTTTGAGGACGAGTCAGACTCAACAAACTGTCGCTTCCGCGATTGAGTTGACCTTGTGGAAGCTGCCGAGCCAGAACGCGATCGCGTGGCTCTAGACGCCTCCCCGGCGCTCTCATATTTGAGTTTGAGTTGGCCCTGAGAAGGGCCTTTGATTTGGCCCTGAGAAGGGCCTTTGATTTGGCCCTGAGAAGGGCCTTTGGGTTGGCCCTGAGAAGGGCCTTTGGGTTGGCCCTGAAAAGGGCCTTTTTCCAAACCCACCAAACACGCCTCGGTAACAGATTTCACACCAGGGGTCCCGGATTTCCCCTGGCGCCGGTGGCCTACCGGAGCGTATTGGCCGCTAGTTGCTGATTTCACACACTGAGTACCAGCTTCCTCAGTGCGCCCGGCGTCAACGGGAGGGCATGACATAACACAATCCAACTTATTATCCATTTTCATACAAAGTCCCTCTTTCAGGCGAGGGAACCCTACCTGGCCTCGTCAAGTGATTTTTGAAAAGGTTTACTCCTTGTGGCCCCCACCCCGAAGGATGGCGGCCCCCGGCCCCGCACCATGTGCAAGGTTACGGGTTGGCCGACTGTGGCACGGAGTTCGTACCACAACCGCCCCGTCCGTGAACGGACACACCACGACAGGCATTACTGCCTCCACCAAGCTCGTCTCGACTGCCGCTGCCCAGGCTCCCCGGGCCGCCAGCCGAGACAATCGACAGGCGCAAGCGCCACAAAGCCCTCAGAAGGGTCACCAGGCGAAAGCTCTACCCCTTCTTAATTACAAGAAGGAGAGGTTTCGCCACAGACCGCGACAGCGGTTCGCCACATGAAGTGGCCATACTACGCCCCCCTCTACGGGGGCCACTTGTCAGACCATTAGCCGTCAGCGAGCATGGATTCCGCTCAAGCCGACGTTGCCCAGGGTGCACCGCGGGGAGGTTGTCTGACCTAGCACCCCAACCTAACCTAACCTAACCTAACCTTTTTTTTTTTTTTTTTTTTTTTTTTTTTTTTTTTTTTTTTTTTTTTTTTTACGATGGGAAATGCTTTACGCATGCCCCGCGTTTTGGGATACGCGAGGATATGTCGGACTCTCCGCGGCTTCTGGGGGCAGACAGAATGCCCCTCAGAAAGTGCAATGCCGCGACCTACCGACTAAAACCCACCGATGCCCCTCACATACGCCTTGGCGCGAGCACCCCCATCACCGCCGCATCCTCCTCGTCCTCAGACGAAGAGGCCACGCCGGGGAGGGAGGCGTCACTGCCTGACAAGGTCATGGGAACTCGCGAGAACACATCCACGACCTCGTCGGCGACTGCTCGCCTATGGCGAGCCCCACTCACCCCCCCAAAATGGGAGGGCCGGTAATCCCCCGGGGCATCCAGGGGATCAGCGACTGGCGGCAACCTGTGCAGTGCAGGGCCCGGGCTTCCCAGGCCTGGACCCCGCTGGTTGCCGTCAGGAGGAAGTAGGCGGGCGTACGCCCGCCTTTTCCGCCCCAACCTTCGGCGGCGGCAGGGGGCAGCCTCGGGATCCTCTTCCCGGGCTCTCTCCGCGTCCTCCTTCTGCGTCATGACGTCTACGCAGAAGGAGTTTACCGCGTCCCACATTTCTTCTCCCTCCAACATGATACAGACCACGTTTTGGAGGGAGAGATCGTCACCTATGACGGCGGTCAACTCCTGGCGCCGCGAAGAAAAACCCGGGCACACCTCCAAGGTGTGCTGTGCTGTATAACCTAACCTAACCTAACCTAACCTAACCTTTTTTTTTTTTTTTTTTTTCGAGGGGAACTCGGGTTACCGACTTCTTGGCCGCTGGGATTGCGGCCAAGCGAGTCCAGAGCTCTCCTCCGCGCACATCCGGCAAGTCAAAAGCTCGTCGGATGTGTACGGAGGCATATCTGCTAAAACCCCCCGTTGTGACATCTCTGCCGGTTGCGCGGCGGGATGGGTACCCTATAGGAATCGACCACCCCGCCCCGGCTGGCCAGGTTGAACCTTTTTTTTTTTTTTTTTTTTTTTTTTTTTTTTTAACGATAGGAAAAATGCTTTTCGCACTTCCCGGCACCGGGTCAGTGCCGGGGGTATGTGGGACTCACCATGGAAGCCGCCGCTTGACGTAGCGGCGACACCACTCTCCGCCCAGCCGATCCCCCACCCAGCCCCTAGTGGGCTCGATGGGGGGCCGGAGGGGGGGCATACCCACTAAAAAACCTATCGATGTGCCCTCTTCCGTTTTCCAGTTTTGCATGGGAACTGTGTGATCTGCCTCCATACATCACCGGCGGCAGGTTCGGTTTCCCAGACCCCCTCACTTTGTTGGAGATGCCCGAGCACATTTAGGCATCTCCCCAGACGGACGAGGCCGTGCAAGGCGAACGAGGAACTACCCAATCCCTCGCCCGCTGGCCACGTTAAGAAGGAATGCGGTTGACAAACTGCCGCCGCCTTCCCCCTAACCGTCTGCGTCGGATCGGATCCGCCTGGACGTCGTCCTCGCGGTCCCTTTCCGAGGCCTCCTTCTGCGCCACAACCTCTTCACAGAAGGAGACCGTGGCCTCCCACGACCTGTCGCTGTCCAGCATAGCCTCGACTACGCTGGGCAGGGAGAGGTCCCCTCCCACCTCGGCCACGAGGCCTCGGCGTTGTTGGCTCCAGGCCGCGCACACCTCTAAAGTGTGCTGCGCTGAGTCATCAGCCGCGCCACATTCATAACACTCTGGTGTTGTTTCCCTCCGCGCAATTTTATGTAGGTAGTCGCCGAAGCAACCATGCCCCGTTAGAATTTGCACTAATCTAAAGGTGAGCGCTCCATGCACTCTTCCCACCCACTGTTCCAACACTGGGCGGATCGCATTAATTGTCCTCACGCCCGCATTGGGAGACTCCAAGTCTAACGACCACTCTTGCATCATGGCCTCTGACGCCCGATTTCTGGCGCCCTGAATCTCTTCAAGGGCCAGGCGGTCTCCTCGGTTCCTTGCTTCGATCTTGAACTGGAACGTGTCCGCCAACACTTGGGCTTCCAGTTCCCAAGGTGGGGTTCCTGCAAGGACGCAAGCCGCCGCCCAGGAAATTGTGCGGTATCCTCTGATCGCCCTTATCGCCATGATTCTTTGGGGCTGACGCAGCAGAGCCTTGTTTTTCCGGTCAAGGCAGTCTACCCAGACCGGCGCTCCATACATCGCCATGCTCTTAATTACCATCATGTGGAGCCGACGACATTTGGCATTTGGGCCTCCAATGTTGGGTAGGAGTCTTCCCAGTGCCATTCCCGTTTTGACTAATTTAGGAGCGAGCTTTTGGAAGTGCTCCGTAAACTTCCATCTCGAGTCGAGAATCAATCCGAGATACTTTATAGAAGTCTTTACTTGGATTCTTTGTCCGTCTACAATTATGTGGGGCCCAGCGGGGAGCCTGCCTTGGGAGCCATGGAAAAGTATAGCTTCCGTCTTCGGCAGGGCCACCTCGAGACCCAGTGCCCTTATACGTCTTACGACTAGAGACGTGCCTACCGTTGCTAGTCGTGCTGCGTCCGCGTAGTTTTTGCCACGTGCGGTAATCAGGGTGTCGTCAGCGTAGCAGACCATGTCCATTCGTGGCAATAGAGAAGCTCGCAGAACAACATCGTAACCCATATTCCAAAGCAGAGGCCCAAGGACGGAACCTTGTGGCACTCCGCAACCCACGCTTCGTTTCTGGATTTGCCCTTGGTGATTGGCAAAAAGCACAGCCCTGTCCTCTAGGTAGCTGTGTATGAGTCTACACAGGTAATGCGGCACCTGATGGTATTGGAGCGCATCCCTGATGCATTGAAAGGGGAGGGTGTTAAAGGCATTAGCAATATCCAATGATACCGCCAGGACAACCTCCTCTCTCTCTGCCGCCTCCTCTGTTATTCGACGGAGAGAAAGAATAGCGTCTATCGTCGAAAGACCACGTCGAAAGCCAAACTGTCGCTCGGAAATGTCCGGCCCCTCCGTCTCCAAGTGCTGTGTGATGCGGTCAGCGAGCAATCGCTCCAGCATCTTAGCCGCTTCAGCCAGCAGAACTATAGGCCTATACCCGGAAGGGGAATCAGGTGGTCGTCCCTCCTTCCGTAGCAGACAGAGTCGGCCTTCCTTCCAGATTTTGGGAAATCGTCCCGTCTTTAGGCATTTGTTAAACAGCTCTCGGAGCCGGTCCCCCAAGTGCTTACAGGCCAGCAGCAAAACACGGCTTGGAACCCCGTCCGGCCCTGGTGCTGTCTTTTTTCGACGTAGTCTTTCAAGCAAGATCTCCATTTCGCCGTCAGTGACAACAGGAATGTTTTGCGGCTCTAAAACAGCGTGAGTCAACTGAGAACGAGGATCTTCTTGGATAGGGAAGAGTCCATTCACCACTTGCACAAGTAATTCAGGGCAAAAAGATTCCGTCGGTGGAGCTGGTTGCCGTAACTTGTTACAGACCGTACGATACGGCCGCCCCCAAGGGTCTCTATTCAGTTCATCTAAAAAACGGTCCCAAGCCTCGTCCTTTGCCTTTCGGATCGCTAGTTGGAATGTTTCTCTGGCTTCAGCGTAGGCCGCATAAAGCTGCTCTTCCTCTCCTTGATGCTGTCTTCGACGCCTCCGACATCTTTGTAAAGCACGCCGGTGAGCAATACAGTTGGCTTTCATTCTCGCGAGCGATGGGGACCACCAGTAAACTTGATCTTTCCTTGGTGGGCCGTATCTCACTCGGGGCATAGCCGTGTCACAGATGGTAGACAGAGTACCTCGAAATAAGTCAGCCTGTTCATCCACGCCCAGATGTTCAGGTGGTGCGGCATGCCAGCTTTCCACAATGGCGGCCTCCTCAGCCAACTCTTTGTCCAATTTTGTAAGGGACCATCTAGGGAACAGATGCAGCCCTCTCTGCACTGATGTTGGTGCAGTTGACCCTGACGATGGAGAGATCTCAAACCGAATATACTGGTGATCGGAAAGAGACTCTTCTACTTCCAGGACGCGCCAGTCAGCTATGCGTGTGGCTATTGACGGAGTGGCGAATGTGAGATCCACCTTGGACCCTCCCTGCCGCCTCACGCATGTATTGGCTATGCCCGTGTTCAGTAGGACTAAACCTAAGGATGCTGCCCATTCTTCAACAAGTTCTCCCCGACAATCGGTCGAGGGAGACCCCCAAGCTGTAGATTTGGCGTTGAAGTCGCCCATTACAATTATTTGGTTAGGTGTAAGACGCCGGACCATGACCGCAAGATTTTCGAGGAAAGGCTCGTATTCCACCAAGCTACGATTTGGGGAGAAGTATATCCCAATCAGGATGATCTCACCCCAGGTGGCAGCAACATAGCCAGGACCCTTCTCCCTGCTAGTGATGAGTGGGGTATGAGAGGCTGCGTCAGTCACGATGGCTGCAGTGCCGTTGGTGTCCCCGACCCAGTATGAACGAAGGGGGACCGAGTAAGGCTCTGCGATTACGGCAACGTCAATCGACCACTCTGCCATGTTTTGGAGTAGCAGGTCTTGTGAGCTGGCACAGTGGTTGATATTCGCTTGGAGTATTTTGAACTGTCGCGACCTATCCATTGAGATCGGACATTTCTACCTCTTCCACTTGTTGTGTGGAGCTTTCTTCAGTTGTTGATGCCTGGGTCCTTGGAATCATCTTATCTTTCCCCTTACTGGCTGGGGGATTACAACTTTTCCCGCCCATTATATGACCAGCTGGTTAACCTGCTGTAGCACATATGGCACATTTCATATCTGCATTGCAGCTTGCAACCTTATGACCTTCTTTGCCACAACGGTAGCAGAGTTCACTGCGGTCTTCCTGTGCTGTGCAGCGTTGTCGGGTGTGTCCCACTCCCATGCATCTAAAGCACCGCATTGGGAGGGGGTTGAGTGCACGTATTTGGGCAGAGCTCCAGCCTACCAATATACGACCCGCTTCGACCAATTTCTTCGCCGCTGTGACAGGGCACCTGACTATTGAGGTTCCTGTACCTCCGGCGCCAAGTCTTACGTCGCCAGCCCGGACCTGATCCAGAGGGCAGCCACCCTTCTCAGCAACGGCAGCAGCTAGTTCGTCCTTCCCTACCGAGTCATCCAAGCCCGACACCCTGAGGTCGACACTCTTGCAGGGTCGCGTGATCCTCGCAACATCCCCAATTACCGCCTTAAGTTTTTCTGCCAGAGCATCAGCTTTTGGGCCACTGGTCGCACCTGGGATCTCAAACATGCGCGCCCCAGTCGCTGTTTTTTTGACACGAACTCCCTCCAAGCCCAACTCCTCCAACTTAAATGCTGATCTAGCCCTACCTATGACGTCTGCATAAGAAGCCCCCTTCTCTACCGCTTCAGAGTCCAGCGTTAGGACTACTGCTGTCGTTTTGGGAGCAATCAGCTTGCGAGACTTCTTCTTCTTTTTCTTTTTCGCTGCCCCATTCTGCGCTTGGGGCTGCTTCGACACTGGTTGTGGAGGTTGACTCCTTGCCGACACTTTTTGGGAAGCTGCTCGCTGTTGCTGCTGCTTTACCTTCTTCTTCTTGCCCTTAGGCACAACTTCTTCCCACCCATCACCTTCGAGGTCAGTTGCCACAGAGTCCTGGGGTCTGCTTGTACCGGCCTGAGAAGCTGCAGGCGTATCAGTTGGGGCAGCAGATTGTTTGGCTGCCGGTTTCTTCTTTGAAATAGAGGCGGGTGGACCCGACTCCTTTTTCTTGTCTCCCGCCAATGGTGGTCGTACTATTGGCAAAGGTGGCAGCCTCTTCTCGAGACTAGCAAATCTCACATTGAAAATTTCTCCGACTGAGTCGATTACCACCCGCTTCAGCTTTTCAACTACATCGGCAGCAACCGGAGAAGGTTCCTCGCGAAGTGTTGACCTGTTTTCTGTGTATGCCTGCTTAAAGGCTTTAAGGTCCGTTCTGAGAAGATCTACCTCATGGCGAAGGCGCGCATTGTCAGCACGCAATTTTCGCGTCTCTTCTTCGACTGTGCGTGAGGACAGAACCTCGATGATCTCTTTCAAAGCGCTTGAGGCGTCCACAAGGGCTTTGTGGTCGGTACCCTTGATATTTTTTGCCTTTCGCGTTATGTCAACTATAGAGTCCGCCATTTTGACCCCCTTTTGCCGGAGCGTCTCCATATCCAGCAGCAGGGGTTCATTTATGGGCGGTGTTACATCTTCTTTGTTAGACGGAACTCCTCCTCTTGTTTTTGTGATGACGGTATCCGTCACAGCGCTCGTCTCTAGTTTGTCTTCCGCCTTTTGGAGTCGGTAGTCCTCTCTGGCCTTTCCAACTCCAATATACCGACCATGCGTTGGTGGTCGACCTCGTCCTCTACGGGCTTTAGGGATTTTCGCACCAGATTTTTCATCAACGTCTGACCCAAAGGTCAGCGTAAGGGGTCTTTTCCGCCTCACCACATTTCTTCTGTCTACGCTCCCGGAAACAGAAGCACTCTCATCTCCTGAGGCTGAGTATGCCGAATTAACCGACATCTGGTCGTCCTCGGCCGAAAACATAAGCTCATTTACGCCTGAGCTAGGCCCTTTCTCTCCTTGAAGAGTACGCTCGCTTCCGCCTGAGCTAGGCCCACCATCATCATAACGGTTTTTTGTTTCATTTTCCATTTTATTCCCACGAGTAATGGAACACGGTTGAACCACCCGAGCAGAGGCTCCATACCCGGGTGAACCTGGGGTTCACGAAGCAGGGGGTCGGCAGTTCCCCTGCTCCGTTGTCGCGTAGAGACCGATATCCCACCGGCCATACACCCTCTCGCCTTGCACGACAACGAGCTTAGGGTTGGGGATTTTTTATGGAGGTTGTCTCCTCGCGGGGACACCCAATTAAGGGCAGCCCCACCGGCCCTAAGACGTGACTAGGTCACCGGTTTGGCCGGCGGTTGGCAAGAATGCCCGTCCGCCGATCACGTTTTACCGCGACCGGACGAACCCGCCGCCCACGCTCGCACTGCCACTTCCCGGAATCTCCAGGGCGCCAGCCGATCCTGAACCGAGTCGCCGCTACCCAGAATACGTCTGGGACGCCGACTCAGAGCCCACACTATCCGCCGAAGCGGACAGGACCGTTAGGTCCCCCTCCGTAATTTTTTAGAGAGGTTTTCTTCCTCGCAGCCCCCATCCATTGGGATGGCGGCCCTCGCTCCCGCACCACGTACGGGGTAACGAGCGGATGACGCCGGGACAGAACCAGCGCCATCTCCTACTGCCAGACCATTAGCCGTCACCATATCAAAAAAGGTGACGCCCAGGGTGCACCACGTGGAGGTTGTCTGGCGTGGCACCCCATGGCCAGGTTGAACCTAACCTAACCTAACCTAACCTAACCTAACCTAACCTTTTTTTTTTTTTTTTTTTTTCGAGGGGACCTCGGGATTATCGACTTCTTGGCCGCTGGGATTGCGACCAAGCGAGTTCGGAGCTCTCCTCCGCACGCATCAGACAGGTCAAAGCCCGTCAGATGCGCACGGAGGCATATCCGTTAAAACCCCCCGTTGTGACTACTCTGCCGGTTGTTCGGCGAGATGGGTTCCGTTTGGGATGCAACCACCCCGCCCCGGCCGACCCCGGCTTAAGAAAGCCAGGGCCACACCACGCGGGAGACGTCACGTCACAATGTAACGCCCCCCCAGACGGAAGAAGCTGTGCAATGCGGGCTCCGGAATCCCGAGCCGTCACCCGCTGCCCCAACCGTCTGCTCACCAATGGGGGAGCAGAAGGCCCCCCCTATACGGAACTGCTATTGTTGCCGCAATCACGACGCTGCTTCTCCTTAGAGAGACGCGTGGATCGGCGAGGCTGCTTTTGCTTCGGGGACTCTATCTCCACGGTCCCCTCGCTGCACTCGCTGTGTGACGAGCGGCTCCTCTCTGTGTCATGCCCCTGGCGCTCGGGGCTATTACCCCTCATCGCTGCTGAGACGACCTGGCGCTCGGGGCGACTGCCCCTACTCGCCGCGGGATCATTACTGTTTTCGGGGCATTTGCCCTTTGTCGTCGGTGGATCACAAACTCGGCTGCCCATGACGTGATCGGCAGGCCGACCACTTCCAGCACACACTTGGCACCTGGGCTTCTCATTGCAGACCGCTGCCATGTGGCCCGGTCGTCCACATCTGAAGCAGAGGCCGCTTCGGTCTTTTTCTGATGGGCATAGCGGCTTAGTGTGCCCCACCCCCATACACCTGTAACAGCGCAATGGGGGAGGGGCGAGAAGTTTCGCGCGGGCAATACTCCAGCCCACGCGGATTCTGCCATCGTCTTGACACATCTTTTGGGCAACGTCTATCGGGCATCTGAAGCGTACAAATCCCATACCCTCTGATCCAGTCATGATGTCATTAACCTTCAATTTGGAAGCTGGACAACCCGTTTTGGCTGTTATCTCTGCGACCACCTCTTCTTTTGAAATAGTGTCGTCCAAGTCGGAAATCTGCACGCCAACGAGCCTTTCTGGACGTCTTACATCTGCGACTTCTTTCAAAACTTCCCGGAGCTTTTCAGCAAGTATGTCCGCCTTAGTACCATCCGGGTCCTGCACCTGCAGCACTTGTGCCCCCGTCTGGGATTTCTTCATTACAACTCCCTCTTCAATTCCAGCATCTGTGAGAGAGACTTTGGCTCTGACTTTCGCCATTACATCAGCATACGTCATTCCTCCCGCTACGGCTTCCGGCAGCAAAGTCAGCACCACCGCTGAGGTGCCAGAAGGGGGCAGTTTTGGTCGGCCTCTAAGGTTAGGCTTCTTCTTGGTCTTCAAGTTTGACTCTACGGTCTGCTTCAGCATTTCAGGAGCTATCTCCTGCCTTCGTTTCTTTCGCCCAATGACCTTATTCCAGCCATCCGCGGGAGAGATTGTTGTGTCTTCAACACGCGCCTGGGAAGGAGCTGATTCTATTGTCGGCTTTTGCGCAGCTTGTCGGCTGTTGTCCCGACACTCTAAAGCTTTCAACCGCTCATCTAGCATTTTCGTCATAGAGGCGAGCATGGAAGCCTCCATGATTTCCATCATCTTCGTAAATGCTTCGAGATCAATAGGGCTTTGGGGAGGGAGTGGAGGAGGGAGGCTTACTTTTACCAACCTAACCTAACCTAACCTAACCTAACCTAACCTAACCTAACCTAACCAAGCTCATTTTGAAACTCCCAGAGTGCTCATATGCTTACCAAAAAATTTCCTAATACTCTTCGATTTTTTCTCAAACTCCGTGTTTTTGCCCGACGGGTCTATCTTCATTAGTTTTCTTGCAATTAAATAATCCTTTTTTCCCCATACATTTCAGTACATAAAATAATTTTCGTCGATGCGCGTTGATGTCTTTTGTACTGAACCATACTAAAAATTCCGACCTTAGGTAAACTTTTTGCATCTTCAAAATATTCAAAAAATTCACAGTAAATTCAACTTTCATTTTTTCGTCAAATTGTTTTCGGATTAAAATCAAGTAGCCTATACGGCATATTTTAGCTTACTTTTTATTCATATTACTATAAATTTAGCTTAATAACTGCAGTTTTTCCTATTTTTTCACAGTCAATTCTTTAATTTCACCGGAAAACTGCTCTCAACTTTTTTCGGTTTTAACGATTTTCCATTTTGTAAAATTTGTTAAATACTACCTACCGTTATACGTTTTTCTTACATACAAACATTTGCTCTGATTTCAATAGTTTTCGAAGAATTTAAATTTCAAACTTCCAATTTTTCCTCAATTTTGCCCATAAAAATTCAACTTTAGCAAACGTTATATTTTCTGTTCCTTTACTCCGTTTTCGTTTCTGTTTTATGTTAAACCTTTTTCTAACAACAACCTATCTTTTTTTTGTACAAACATATCTCTAGCCTTAAAGTTCGATTTTTGGCAAGCGTTCCAAATCTTTTAGTTTTACATAACCTAACTTGTACTACTCTTTTCTCATTATCTTTAACAATATTAGTGATATTGTTATTTTGTGATATAATCCAATTAGAACTCTGCGCGGCGTTTGTTTTGAATGCTCAAACGTGACTGTAGCGGGTAATTAATTTATAAAAAAATTTCAAATTTTCAATTTTTATTTTATTAATAAAAAATTCAATACAGCATTTGGCTAATTTTTTTCTTCTGTTTCTTATAGATTTTAGTAATACCTATTTATTTTTTATTAAAACATATAGGTAGCTATAAAAGTTTAGAAAATATCTTCTAACCTAACTTGTTTTTAACCTTACCTAACTTAGATTACTTGTTTTTACTTAATTTTTATAATTCTTATATTTCTGTTATTTTGTAATAAAATCCAATTAGAACTCTGTGCGGCGCTTGTTTTGAGTGTACAAACGTGTCTGTAGCGGGTGTTTTGGATTTTTAAATCTACTTTTAAAAATTTAATTTTTATAATCTCATTTTCCTAATAAAAAAATTCTATAAAGCACGTAGCTGTGTGGTTTTACGGGTTTTATATAGAATTTAATTAATTCTAATAATTTCTTTTTTACAAACAAAATTACCTTTAATAGTTTGGAAAATATCTCCAAACCTAACTTTTTACTTAACCTAACCTAACTTTTTGGTAATTTTCTTAATATTTTACGTAATTCCTATGACAGGAGCATAGTTTTTCCTTTAAAACGGGCTTTGCGGTGAGTTCTACTTGATTCCTATAAAACATTTAATTTACCTTACTGAACTCCCTAGATCTCGGCGATCGTATAAAATATTTTTTCCTTGAAATTTTTTCTTAGTTATATAAACTGTTCTCACTGAAAAATTTATATTTCAGTAAATATTTGTAATACTAACGTTATTCTTTTTTATAAATTTAGTTTATCTCTGCGCCTACGCAATTACACACTAAATTTGTGCCCCATTGTATAAGGTTAACTGTGAGGCAGTGCGACGCAACAGGCGAAAATTGTAAAAAAATCCTTAGTTCTTAGGTAATAACTTTGCTGTTTTCAAGGCAATTTTTAATAAGTTTTTAAATAATTATTGTGCTCAGCGCGGCGCTTGTTTTGAGCATACAAACGTATCTGTAGCGGGCCTTTAAGACATTCTATTCCATTTTATAAATTTTAAATTTACTCTTAACTTATTTTACTAATAAAAATTTCTTTAAAGTACTCAGCTACATAATTATTTCTATTATATATTGATTTGACTGAGTTTTCTTTATATCCATTTGAATTACATTCATAGCTTCAATAGTTTCAACAATATTAAGTAAGTTATTCTGTAAATTAACACTAACCAAACCTTATTCGTTTTTCTTAATATATCACACAACTTTGAAGGTAGAAATATAGTTCTTACTTTAAAACACGCTCCTCTTTAGGACCTGTTTGACTTACGATCTGTCCTTTTTACAACTCATACATTTCTCATAATTTAGCGTTCAGAATTTATAATTAATATTTAAAATGCCTACCTTACCACGTTCTCCTATAAAGAAACCTAAAACAAACCAACAACCCCCCAATACTTCTGCTGCTTATAGAACCAGGCAAGCTAAGGTCAATCAGGCTGTTAAGCAGCTAGATATGGCCGAAGACGAATCTGAAAAGCTAACTCCCACTTCCCCGACGACTACAACAGGTGTTTGCGCTGCTACCCAGCCTCCATCACCACTTCAACTTGACTCTTTGGATAATACTCCAACTCCACAAGAACCACCTACTTTTGAAAGCTCGCCCCAAGAGAAACCAAGAAATCCTACTCATTTAAGAAGCATAAATAATGCAAAATTGATGTCCATCAAGAGAGCTATTGATACAGCTACAACCGGAATACTACGGGAAATAAACTTGAAACCTGAAAATGTCCCGAAAATACGGAAGGAGGTGGAAAAGGAGGCACTCAAAGAATCGTCCAAGACCCCCACCGACGATGGCAAATCAGTGACCCGCTCCAACAAATTAAGTATCTTCAACATCCTTACTGACCTGGCTTCTGAAGTCACAAAAACAATTGATACCTTTTACAGAGAAAACGCTAAAATCGAGGGTGAGGCCAGGACACAGGAATTCAACCGCTCTATTTCAGAGACCAGGACCGACCTCCAACAGGAATTTAACCGCTCCATCTCAGATACCAGAACTGACCTCCAACAGGAGGTAGTAAAACTAGTGCGCGAAACCGTCTCAACCGAGATGGCCAAACTCACTGAAACGGTGAAGGAAGCCATCAAGGCCAACCCCCCCACAGCGACTAATACTTCTTCAAACAAACCGAAATCTTATGCAGAAGTTGCACAAACCTACAATAACCACAGTGCCAACGTTAACAATAACACTTCAACTACCGCTAACCCCGTAAACAAAACAAGCAATCCTGCACTAATTATCACTGTTCCCCAAGCAAAAACCAGACAAGAAGCAATTTCTAAATGGCACAAAGCCATCTCATTTACCAACGTTACCTATGCGCCAGCTAAATTTCAAACCGTATCCACCAATAAAATTAAAGTAGAATTCGAAAATAACGCCCAATGTAGCGAAACCCTTAAACGCCTCGAAACAAGTAAAGAGGTAGACGCAGAAGTCGCCAAAAAACTCAAACCCATGTTTGTACTTAAGGGAGTATCCAGAGACATTTCACCCGAAGAACTCCCCGACATAATAATGAACCAGAACGAACCAATAAAGGAAGCCCTTAAAACTACTAATGCTGAACTGACACCCTGCGTAACCTTAAACAACAGAAACAGGTACCTGTATAACATGGTCTTCAAGGCCTCACCAGCGGTCTGGCACGCTGCTATGAACCTGCAACGAATCAACGTGGATCACAATAAAGTCCACATCTCGGAACATTCCCCATTGTTACAATGCTTTAATTGTCTCAAGTTTGGACATACAAAAGCTAAATGTCCAAACACCACTAAATTCTGCAGCCACTGCTCAGAAGAAGGCCATGTCTACAACGACTGCCCACAAAAGGCGAATAAAAACATCACCAAGTGCGTCAACTGCCTCGTGCAAAATAAGAGAAACAAAGAAAATACTCATAATACTTCCCATCCAGCCACATCAAAGAAATGCCCAATCAGGATCGACTATCAGATCCGATTGACTGACCGTATTGATTATGGCACAAAATAATACCTTCACGTCATCCAAACGCACACTTCTTTGCACACAAGTAAACATTGCACGTAGCAGAAACGCACTACACGAACTAAAGAAACACCTTTCTGACAATAACTGTGACATCTCATTTATCACCGAACCATACACACGTAACACTAACACAGTTGACAAAATTCCTGGATATACCATTTATCAGTTCCCAGACACTACCAATACTGAACCTGTTAAAGCCGCAATAGCAATAAAGGAAAACTGTTGCTCAACACTCGGAATAACTGAATACTCCACTCCGAATCTTTGCATCACCCGAATAAATAATAAAAGCAACACCAAACATACCTACCTTATCTCCGTATACATTGAACCAAAAACTGATAAACATTCTACCCTCAATAAACTTGAAATATTCCTGGCTAGACATCCAAACTCCACACACATCATCTGTGGTGATTTGAATGGATGGCACACATTATGGGGCTCTAAATCTAACAATCAACGTGGTAACATGGTATATGATATGATAATCCTGAACAACCTAGAAATCCATAACATCCCAGGCTTACCAACCTTTCATACCGTTACTCACGGCAAACCTAGACAATCTACCATAGATCTCACACTTACCACTCAAAATAATCAAACTTACATCACCGATTGGACTATAGACCCTAAATTCTGCGTTTCACCTGATCACGACCTCATTCAATTTAAACTCCACACCAAACCTCATTTAATAGATAGAAATCTTGGTCTTTCCACATTTAAGTACAACACCTCTAACATCAATAACAAGGAAACTACAGAAGCATTTGTTACATCAATTAACTCACAACTCCCGCAAACTAACATATCGGAACTGACCCTCTCAGAACTCGACTCATACATCCTGAAGCTTACACAAATTATCCAAAATACCTGTAGCCAAGTCTTTCCTAATAAAAAACCTAGACAAATCAAGCCTCCATGGTGGACCAAAGAACTGGACGAGATTAAAAAGAAAGTTGTACAAAATCACCACCAGCTTAGCAAACTCGTAAAACGCAAATTACCAATCGAAGAAACTGTCAAAGCCAGAGAAACACTCCGTAACGAATATTCTGCTGCCATATGTAAAGAATCCACCAGTCAATTTAAGGAATTTTGCAATAGACAAAATAAAGAAGATGTATGGTCCGTAACAAACCGAATCATAAAAACTAAACCCATCACTCAACCCCCTAGCACCTTAAAACTTCCAAATGGGACTTTTACCACTAATCCCATAGACACTACTGAAGCACTTCTCACTCAATTTTTCCCCGACGATACAACTGATACTACACCTACCCAGACCAAAACCCGCAATCTCATGAACAACCCAAACCAACTTAGCCCAAACGAACCCCCATTCACTTTCACTGAAATAATTGAAACTCTTAAAAATATGAACCCTAAAAAGGCCCCTGGCACTGACCATCTTACAGCTGATATATGCACTAAGTTTGCCCAAAACTTCCCGAACGTAATTACACCACTGATGAACCGCTGTTTAGAACTGGGTTACTTCCCAAAAATGTGGAAGCATGCCTATGCTAAAATCATCCCTAAACCATCTAAACCTAACTACAGTGATTTATCATCTTTACGACCTATTGGTCTTATAAACGTCCTTGGAAAACTCCTTGAAAGACTCATTACTAACCGTCTTACTCACCACATGAACACTAATAACTGTAGCCCCAAAAATCAATATGGTTTTAAAACTCAAACCTCCACAATAATCGCCATTAATGATGCACTTAGTATAATACGAGATGCTAGAAAGCGCGGCGAACAAGTCGTAGCCGTTTCTCTCGATATTAAGTCAGCCTTTGACCGTGCTTGGTGGCCCGCGATTTTCAAACGATTAAACTTTATTAAATGCCCCAAAAATCTATATCATCTACTACTAAATTACATCATGGACAGAACAGCTGAAATTAAATTCACTAATCACAAATCGACAAAAAATTTGACCAGAGGATGCATACAGGGCTCAGTTTGCGGACCTATCCTATGGAACCTGCTGCTGGATGAACTTCTGGTTAAATCTCTTCCTCCTGGTTGCCACATTCAGGCATATGCGGATGACATTTTACTCATCTGCCACTCTAAAGAATTAACAACTTTACAAAATAATATTAATTCAAGTCTACAACTGATCACCGACTGGGGAAACTCAGTTAAACTAGAATTTGGACCCGAAAAAACCCAAACAATTCATTTTACACCTAAAGCCAATAGAATTAATATCGTTATGAACAATAGACAACTGCAATTTAAAGATCAAATCAAATATCTTGGAATAATCATTGATAACAAACTAAGCTTCATAAAACATGTAAACTACACTCTTGATAAAGCCAAAAAACTACTCAATAAACTAATTATTTTTACCCGCCCAACCTGGGGTGTCCACCCCGATAACATTAAGACTATATACCTACAAGTAATGGTACCTATCATCTCTTATGCCGCTGGCGTGTGGTCAAACGCACTCAACTACAAAAGTGTTAAAAAACGACTTCTCTCATTTCAAAGACTAGTAGCCATTAAGATAATCCAAGGTTTTAGAACAGTGAGCACCGCAGCAGCTATCTCCATAGCCCAACTCACTCCTCTACCTGATCACATCGCAGCAATATCTGATATTGAAAAAACCAAACTCACCCATACGTCACAATTTACACCTTCAGATATTCCTATCGAAACACCTACTCCACACCACTCCTTACCACATCCATCTATCAGGAACGGTATCATATTTAAAGAAGCCGTAGATAATAACGAACTCAATAAAATATTAAACCCTGATTCATTACACATCTACACTGACGGCAGCCGACATGACGATAAGGTCGGTGCCGCTTTTGTAGTTTGCAAACCCGACGGCAATAACATCTTGATATGGGTAGCTTTAGTATGTCATGCTCACTTCAAACATTTCTGCGGTGGTGTCGTGTGAGGCGGGTCGTTACGTTCCCTCAAATATGGTTGAGCGAAGCGATGGCTGGTTCATGCGTCATGCTCGTGAACGGGTGCTGCCAGTGGGAATGGGTCTGCTTCTGTCTGCTTGTATTAAGGGCGTCGTATAACTCGTATATAAAAGATCTGTTTTATATTGTCTGTATGTATGGCACTTCTTACTCAAAAAATATAATTCTTAATAGCTTACCTTGTTTTGATTTATTTAATTGCAATATTTTTACTTTCTATAGTCAGTAGTTTAGTGAAAGACCTATGAAAAGCTTTTGGATATAAATTTTCAATTCGATGCCTTAACATAGGTAGTCTTAGTATGTCATGCTCTCTTTAATCATTTCTGCGGTGGTGTCGTATGAGGCTCAAATATGGTTGAGCGAAGAGATGGCTGGTTCATGCGTCATGTTCGGGAACTGGTGCTGCCAGTGGGAATGGGTCTGCTTCTGACTACCTATCTTAATGCATATTGAATTGTATGTTTTTCTTTTATTTTTATTTATTGTAACAGCCTAGACTGAATAACAAGTTCAAACTTTGAATTTAGCTTAAAATCTGTAAATTGATTAAGAAATTTGAAACTCATTAAGAAATGAGCTAATTCAATAATGTTATTTATTTGTTAATCTTTGTTAATATCAAGTCTGGAAACGATATACATATTTGTAAATATCGTTCCATCTGATTGATAAAGCTGACAAGTTTTTTGCGCCCATTTTTCTTGTCAGTTAAAAGACGTCATAATGGGTGGCAGGGTAAAAGAATTGACGATTTAAAAATGCTTATTATGTGAGCTTATTTAAATAAAATATATTTCACTTCACTTCACTTCACATCACCAAAAAACTGAAGCTTCACAGATTCTGCTCTGTATACCAAGCCGAACTCTTGGCAATTGAACAAGCCACTGCTTGGTTGTTACATCAGACATCATCTGCTGTCACTATCATGTCTGATAGCAAATCATCACTCATGGAATTGAGTAACCCAAATACTACTCACCCACTTGCCTCTTCCATTCTCAAAAATATAATTCTATTAAAAAACAAAGGCTTCCTAATTGACTTTATTTGGATAAAAGGTCATGCCAACGTGAAAGGCAATGATGCCGCTGACCTAGCAGCCAAGGCTGCAGCCAACATGCACTCCATCCCGTTCTATCTACACATCCCGATTTCCTACTTCAAACACCAAAACTCCCTCCTCTCTCTAACTGCTTCCAATAACCTATATAATAACTGCACTCATACTAAAACACTTTTTCCTACACTCACTGAACTCCATACATTCCTTGAAATAATTCCTCCTCGTTTCGCCATCACTCAATTCATTACCAATCATGGATATCACAAGCAATACTTGAATCGCTTCAACATAACTCCTGACAACCACTGTCCTTGCGACAATTCAACTACCCAAACATTAGAACACCTTTTTAAATTCTGCCCAAGATTTAGCTCACAAAGAAATGATTATTTAATTACCACAAACAATTTAACTGATCCATACAACCTAAATGAGATAATAACCAAAAATAGATATTCTGAAGCTTTTAAAAATTTTATCAATATAATTATCAATAAACTAAAAGAATTTAACAAAACATAAACTTAAACCATAAAATAATAGACTCATAAGTACATAAGAAACCAATTAAAATTCTTATCATGTAGATAACCCCAAGTGTATTCCAATAGCACAAGGGGTATTCTAAGGAAATATGAATACTATAACTTAAAAAAAAAAAAAAAAAACCTAACCTAACCTAACCTAACCTAACCTAACCTAACCTAACCTAACCTAACCTAACTATAGCGGAGCTATATACTATAACTACGAAGGAGCACTTCTGGCCTCAAAGCACCACGAAATTGTGGTATACGAGGACAGAGGACAGAACCTAAGTTTCCTTGCGGCCCAAACTAGCGAACATGGAACCACACAAGTCCCTACTGACTGCTGGGACCACCCGGTTGTGAACCCTAACATAAGCGGTTCCGAACGCCTACAACAACGGGTGCAAGAAGAGAAAAGCCAAGCGACGCAGAAGACAGACGACACAGGCGACCAAAGACGCAGACTTTCTTCGGTCACAGCGACCCTCAGCAAAGCATTCCAGGCAATCCCGAACCTAATCAATAAAAAAATACGTAACATGGGAAGAGCCCTGTCGATGGAAAAAGCAGTGGAAGAGTTCACTAAGGAGACCCCACGTCACAAATCTGAGTCACCTCAGCGTCCCCGCACAAGAGCAGACATGGGACAAGTGCAACCACCTAAACTAAGACCGGCCAACGGGCCACAGGACCACATGGTTAATGCGTTCCTTGAATTCGTGGCAGTTACCAAGGCTACACGCAAAGTTAGTACAGATATCTGCGAATCTATCTTGCAGACGTACCGCTGGAACACTCAGGAACTGCTACGAATCAAACTGGACGAGGCTGAGGCAGCCATTTACGATAACGACAAAGCACAAGTCCTAAAAGGCAGCATGTCGGGATCGTACATGGCAGCATACAGTAGGACATGTGGGTTCGTGCCCAAGGACGAAGAAAGGTCGGAGAGTCAGGGTCAAATCATCTTTCAAGCACCCCCCAATGACCCAATATTGGTGGTCGCCAAGTGCACCAAGGTGATGCTGGATGACAGGATACTTGAAATGGCGCAAGCTGTAGCAGGTGACCTGTACAAAGGCGGAAACCCGGTGCACTGGACGAGACCCAATATCACATGGGTCAATGGCGTCCCAGGATGCGGAAAGACGACGTGGGTAATGTCTCAGATAGACACTGAAAAAGACGTCATAGTGACCACAACCACGGAAGCTGCAAAAGACCTCAGGGAAAAGCTGGAACCTCGGATAGGCCACAGAGCAAAAAGACGAGTAAGAACTATGGCATCCTTATTGGTAAACGGTATGAATGAGGGCGAAACGTGTACACGCCTTATGGTGGACGAAGCCCTCATGAACCACTTTGGATCCATAGTCATGGCAATCCAACTCGCCAAAGCCAGCGAAGCCCTGCTCATAGGGGACAACAATCAACTACCCTACATCGACAGGAACAACCTCTTCCCACTTTTATACAATAGACCAAATCTGGTGACCAGCGTAACAAAGGAGCTCCTTTGTACGTACAGAAACCCACAAGACGTAGCGTATGCCCTCAGCGAAATATACAGCGGCATATACTCGTCAAAATCTCTCGTTAGATCCTTGTCGCTGAAAAGGTACACGGGCACAGTGATCCCGAAAACGGACGGTACCCTATATCTCGTCCACACCCAGGCTGAAAAGGCTCTCCTAATCAGCCAGGGTTACGGTGAACAATCGGGATCCCGAACCCTAACCATACACGAAGCACAAGGATTGACATACGAGACAGTGGTTATTGTACGTACAACTCCTCGAAAATCCCACCTCCTTGAAAGTGTCCCCCATGCCGTTGTCGCAATTTCCAGACACACAAAAACTTGCGTCTACTACACAGACTGCACCAAAGACGACGCAACAGCCCGTCTAATTCAGCGTGCGGAAATTGCGAAAACGGATAAAATTAGGGATTACAATCTAAAAATGGCAATACGACGCGGCGACACTAAGATCCGGGACCAAATGTTAAAAGATCTTAGAGGCCAGGTCAAGGTGCCAAATAAATAACATGACCAATCCAACAACATAATAAGGGAAAACGCTACATTTCGATGCAGCTGCCCGAGGGACTTACGAAGAAATCTACTAAAAATTTAAGCATACTAACAATAAGATATTGACTTATAATGTTGTAATATTAAGTTCCTATACTAACAATAAAATTAAGATTAAATTAACTGTAGCACTATCATAATACAACAAATGTAATAATATTAAGACTAACATAATAATAAAAAAAAAAAAATATAAAAAAAAAAAAAAAAAAAAAAAATAAGAAGCATGACAACAAAATTGCATGACTAAATGATTAAAAAAAAAAAAAAAAAAAAAAAATCAAAAAAAAAATGAAAAAAAAAAAAAAAAAAAAAAAACAAAACAAAAAATGCAAATTAAAAAAAAAAAAAAAAAAAAAACATTGCATGCCAAAAAAAAAAAATAAGAAGCACTAATACTATTTTTAATGACGATATATTAGTTTAATTGTTTAATTTAGATGTATTCTATTGTAAAACGAGCTCAGCGCGGAGCAAATTGTATTTTCAAATTAACAAAATAAAGAATCAAAATAAAAAAAAAATTATGGACTACGTGTCTGTAGATTGAAGTTTAACTTATATAAAAAAAAAAAAAAACTATAGCGGAGCTAGGGGTGAGTAGTATACTGGTGAACTATAGCGGAGCTAGGGGTGAGTAGTATACTGGTGAACGATAGCGGAGCTAGGGGTAAGTAGTATACTGGTGAACTATAGCGGAGCTAGGGGTGAGTAGTATACTGGTGAACGATAGCGGAGCTAGGGGTGAGTAGTATACTGGTGAACTATAGCGGAGCTAGGGGTGAGTAGTATACTGGTGAACGATAGCGGAGCTAGGGGTGAGTAGTATACTGGTGAACTATAGCGGAGCTAGGGGTGAGTAGTATACTGGTGAACGATAGCGGAGCTAGGGGTGAGTAGTATACTGGTGAACTATAGCGGAGCTAGGGGTGAGTAGTATACTGGTGAACGATAGCGGAGCTAGGGGTGAGTAGTATACTGGTGAACTATAGCGGAGCTAGGGGTGAGTAGTATACTGGTGAACGATAGCGGAGCTAGGGGTGAGTAGTATACTGGTGAACGATAGCGGAGCTAGGGGTGAGTAGTATACTGGTGAACTATAGCGGAGCTAGGGGTGAGTAGTATACTGGTGAACGATAGCGGAGCTAGGGGTGATAAACGACGACAACAAACGAATTTAATCATGGTGTTAATTTCTCAAGCTTAAATACTTATCGCTCAGCACTAGCTCTAATATTTGGCAAAACATTTAGTGAAAACGATTTAGTTGTCAGATTTCTCAAAGGTGTATTTAGATCTAGACCCACGTTTCCAAGATATCAGACTACTTGGGACCCAAACATTGTTCTTGATTTTGTTTCAAAATTTTACCCTAATGAAGGATTAACATTATCTCAAATTACTAGAAAGACAGCAGTCTTACTCGCATTGTCGTCAGGACAACGAATCCAGACACTGTCCCTAGTAAGATTGTCAAATATTAGAGTTAGTAATTCCAGCATCAAAATTGTTATCAATGACGTAATAAAGACGTCGGCTCCAAATCGAGCTATGCCTAATTTGGTCATACCTTTTTTCCCAGATAGGGTAGAAGTTTGCCCTGCAAAGTCGCTCTTAGCGTACATGGAGGCTACAACGCACTTTCGATCCTCTGCTGATACTGAACGTCTGTTCTTGACGACCAAAAAACCGGTTCATAATGCCAGTTCTTCGACAATATGTCGATGGATTAAAGAGATCATGGGCGAAAGTGGGGTAAATACGGAGGTATTTTCCGCACATAGTACACGCCATGCATCTACCTCAGCAGCTTATCGCCATGGTTTGTCAATAGACCTCATTAAAAAATGCGCCGGATGGTCAGGAAACAGCTTAGTTTTCGCGAAATTCTACAATCGGGACTTAACCTCCAATTTCCCTGAGAGCGACTTTACAGAAGCTGTATATGGTAAATAATTAATGATAAATTATCACGGTTTATGATTACTATGAATATGTCATCAATAAATATTTTTTTTTGTTCCAATCAAAATTTTGTTTAGATTGTCATACCCTTAAGAAAATTTCGCTATAGACTCTAAACATCCTACATAGTGAATGAATAAATCTCGAGGATGCAACGGCGTAGTATAATTAATGGTTAAACAAACTTACCTGAGTGATGTTTGACCATAATTATGCTAGCCGTTGCATCCGAAGAGATTTATAACACTCCCATGCCCTGATCTGCTATAAAGCAAATAAACCCATTAGCTATTACGTAATGCGAAATTAAGCTCTAAAATAATGATTCAAGATGGCGCGAAATGGCGCCACCTATAGAGGGAGGGTGACTATTTACTTGTTTCGTTCGAGTTTTTTTTTTTAGCTCTGTAATTGTGCTTTTTGCCCGGTACATTGAGGAGTGGACTACATAGTGAATGAATAAATCTCTTCGGATGCAACGGCTAGCATAATTATGGTCAAACATCACTCAGGTAAGTTTGTTTAACCATTAATTATTGCTAATTAAAAACGCAGTTTTGAACATATGCTAGGTAATTTTGCAGTAATAAACATAGATACTGCATTTGGTTTTAGTGAAGCTGTAATGCCCACAATCCCAAAATGGTAGGTAAAAATGCAGTATTCCGCATTTTATTTAGATGACATCGTTAAAGTAAAAGAAAAAATATGTCATTAGAAAGCTTGATTTTTTTCTTAATTTTAAGGTATACTATAAATGATATATAACATATTCTTGTTGCCTAGATATCAAAAAATATGTTTCCCGCGTTTATCTCCAAACCGCCATTTTGCAAGTACTGCGTTTGCAATAAGGAGGGCAGAGTAGTATACTGGTGAACGATAGCGGAGCTAGGGGTGAGTAGTATACTGGTGAACGATAGCGGAGCTAGGGGTGAGTAGTATACTGGTGAACTATAGCGGAGCTAGGGGTGAGTAGTATACTGGTGAACTATAGCGGAGCTAGGGGTGAGTAGTATACTGGTGAACGATAGCGGAGCTAGGGGTGAGTAGTATACTGCTGAACGATAGCGGAGCTAGGGGTGAGTAGTATACTGGTGAACGATAGCGGAGCTAGGGGTGAGTAGTATACTGGTGAACGATAGCGGAGCTAGGGGTAAGTAGTATACTGGTGAACTATAGCGGAGCTAGGGGTGAGTAGTATACTGGTGAACTATAGCGGAGCTAGGGGTGAGTAGTATACTGGTGAACTATAGCGGAGCTAGGGGTGAGTAGTATACTGGTGAAATATAGCGGAGCTAGGGGTGAGTAGCATACTGGTGAAATATAGCGGAGCTAGGGGTGAGTAGTATACTGGTGAAATATAGCGGAGCTAGGGGTGAGTAGCATACTGGTGAAATATAGCGGAGCTAGGGGTGAGTAGTATACTGGTGATTTATAGCGGAGCTAGGGGTGAGTAGTATACTGGTGAACTATAGCGGAGCTAGGGGTGAGTAGTATACTGGTGAACTATAGCGGAGCTAGGGGTGAGTAGTTTACTGGTGAACTATAGCGGAGCTAGGGGTGAGTAGTATACTGGTGAACGATAGCGGAGCTAGGGGTGAGTAGTATACTGGTGAACTATAGCGGAGCTAGGGGTGAGTAGTATACTGGTGAACTATAGCGGAGCTAGGGGTGAGTAGTATACTGCTGAACTATAGCGGAGCTAGGGGTGAGTAGTATACTGGTGAACTATAGCGGAGCTAGGGGTGAGTAGTATACTGGTGAACGATAGCGGAGCTAGGGGTGAGTAGTATACTGGTGAACTATAGCGGAGCTAGGGGTGAGTAGTATACTGGTGAACTATAGCGGAGCTAGGGGTGAGTAGTATACTGCTGAACTATAGCGGAGCTACGGGTGAGTAGTATACTGGTGAACGATAGCGAAGCTACGGGTGAGTAGTATACTGGTGAACTATAGCGGAGCTAGGGGTGAGTAGTATACTGGTGAACTATAGCGGAGCTAGGGGTGAGTAGTATACTGGTGAACTATAGCGGAGCTAGGGGTGAGTAGTATACTGCTGAACGATAGCGGAGCTAGGGGTGAGTAGTATACTGCTGAACGATAGCGGAGCTAGGGGTGAGTAGTATACTGGTGAACGATAGCGGAGCTAGGGGTGAGTAGTATACTGGTGAACTATAGCGGAGCTAGGGGTGAGTAGTATACTGGTGAACTATAGCGGAGCTAGGGGTGAGTAGTATACTGGTGAAATATAGCGGAGCTAGGGGTGAGTAGTATACTGGTGAAATATAGCGGATCTAGGGGTGAGTAGTATACTGGTAAACGATAGCGGAGCTAGGGGTGAATAGTATACTGGTAAACGATAGCGGAGCTAGGGGTGAGTAGTATACTGGTGAACTACAGCGGAGCTAGGGGTGAGTAGTATACTGGTGAACTATAGCGGAGCTAGGGGTGAGTAGTATACTGGTGAACTATAGCGGAGCTAGGGGTGAGTTGTATACTGGTGAACTACAGCGGAGCTACGGGTGAGTAGTATACTGGTGAAATATAGCGGAGCTAGGGGTGAGTAGTATACTGGTGAAATATAGCGGATCTAGGGGTGAGTAGTATACTGGTAAACGATAGCGGAGCTAGGGGTGAATAGTATACTGGTAAACGATAGCGGAGCTAGGGGTGAGTAGTATACTGGTGAACTACAGCGGAGCTAGGGGTGAGTAGTATACTGGTGAACTATAGCGGAGCTAGGGGTGAGTAGTATACTGGTGAACGATAGCGGAGCTAGGGGTGAGTAGTATACTGGTGAACTACAGCGGAGCTAGGGGTGAGTAGTATACTGGTGAACTATAGCGGAGCTAGGGGTGAGTAGTATACTGGTGAACTATAGCGGAGCTAGGGGTGAGTTGTATACTGGTGAACTACAGCGGAGCTACGGGTGAGTAGTATACTGGTAAACGATAGCGGAGCTAGGGGTGAATAGTATACTGGTGAACGATAGCGGAGCTAGGGGTGAGTAGTATACTGGTGATTTATAGCGGAGCTAGGAGTGAGTAGTATACTGGTGAACTATAGCAGAGCTAGGGGTGAGTAGTATACTGGTGAACGATAGCGGAGCGGGGGTGAGTAGTATACTGGTGAACGATAGCGGAGCTAGGGGTGAGTAGTATACTGGTGAACTATAGCGGAGCTAGGGGTGAGTAGTATACTGGTGAACGATAGCGGAGCTAGGGGTGAGTAGTATACTGGTGAACTATAGCGGAGCTAGGGGTGAGTAGTATACTGGTAAAATATAGCGGAGCTAGGGGTGAGTAGTATACTGGTGAAATATAGCGGATCTAGGGGTGAGTAGTATACTGGTAAACGATAGCGGAGCTAGGGGTGAATAGTATACTGGTAAACGATAGCGGAGCTAGGGGTGAGTAGTATACTGGTGAACTACAGCGGAGCTAGGGGTGAGTAGTGTACTGGTGAACTATAGCGGAGCTAGGGGTGAGTAGTATACTGGTGAACTATAGCGGAGCTAGGGGTGAGTTGTATACTGGTGAACTACAGCGGAGCTACGGGTGAGTAGTATAAACGGTGTAAACGATAGCGGAGCTAGGGGTGAATAGTATACTGGTGAACGATAGCGGAGCTAGGGGTGAGTAGTATACTGGTGAACTACAGCGGAGCTAGGGGTGAGTAGTATACTGGTGAACTATAGCGGAGCTAGGGGTGAGTAGTATACTGGTGAACTATAGCGGAGCTAGGGGTGAGTTGTATACTGGTGAACTACAGCGGAGCTACGGGTGAGTAGTATACTGGTGAACGATAGCGGAGCTAGGGGTGAGTAGGATACTGGTGAACGATAGCGGAGCAAGGGGTGAGTAATATACTGGTGAACGATAGCGGAGCTAGGGGTGAGTAGTATACTGGTGAACTATAGCGGAGCTAGGGGTGAGTAGTATACTGGTGAACTATAGCGGAGCTAGGGGTGAGTAGTATACTGGTGAACTTTAACGGAGCTAGGGGTGAGTAGTATACTGGTGAACTATAGCGGAGCTAGGGGTGGGTAGTATACTGCTGAACGATAGCGGAGCTAGGGGTGAGTAGTATACTGGTGAACGATAGCGGAGCTAGGGGTGAGTAGTATACTGGTGAACGATAGCGGAGCTAGGGGTGAGTAGTATACTGGTGAACTATAGCGGAGCTAGGGGTGAGTAGTATACTGGTGAACGATAGCGGAGCTAGGGGTGAGTAGTATACTGGTGAACTATAGCGGAGCTAGGGGTGAGTAGTATACTGGTGAACGATAGCGGAGCTAGGGGTGAGTACTATACTGGTGAAATATAGCGGAGCTAGGGGTGAGTAGTATACTGGTGAAATATAGCGGAGCTAGGGGTGAGTAGCATACTGGTGAAATATAGCGGAGCTAGGGGTGAGTAGTATACTGGTGATTTATAGCGGAGCTAGGAGTGAGTAGTATACTGGTGAACTATAGCGGAGCTAGGGGTGAGTAGTATACTGGTGAACTATAGCGGAGCTAGGGGTGAGTAGTATACTGGTGAACTATAGCGGAGCTAGGGGTGAGTAGTATACTGGTGAACGATAGCGGAGCTAGGGGTGAGTAGTATACTGGTGAACGATAGCGGAGCTAGGGGTGAGTAGTATACTGGTGAACGAAAGCGGAGCTAGGGGTGAGTAGTATACTGGTGAACGATAGCGGAGCTAGGGGTGAGTAGTATACTGGTGAACTATAGCGGAGCTAGGGGTGAGTAGTATACTGGTGAACGATAGCGGAGCTAGGGGTGAGTAGTATACTGGTGAACTATAGCGGAGCTAGGGGTGAGTAGTATACTGGTGAAATATAGCGGAGCTAGGGGTGAGTAGCATACTGGTGAAATATAGCGGAGCTAGGGGTGAGTAGTATACTGGTGAAATATAGCGGAGCTAGGGGTGAGTAGTATACTGGTGAACGATAGCGGAGCTACGGGTGAGTAGTATACTGGTGAACTATAGCGGAGCTAGGGGTGAGTAGTATACTGGTGAACTATAGCGGAGCTAGGGGTGAGTAGTATACTGGTGAACTATAGCGGAGCTAGGGGTGAGTAGTATACTGCTGAACGATAGCGGAGCTAGGGGTGAGTAGTATACTGCTGAACGATAGCGGAGCTAGGGGTGAGTAGTATACTGGTGAACGATAGCGGAGCTAGGGGTGAGTAATATACTGGTAAACTATAGCGGAGCTAGGGGTGAGTAGTATACTGGTGAACTATAGCGGAGCTAGGGGTGATTAGTATACTGGTGAAATATAGCGGAGCTAGGGGTGAGTAGTATACTGGTAAAATATAGCGGATCTAGGGGTGAGTAGTATACTGGTAAACGATAGCGGAGCTAGGGGTGAATAGTATACTGGTAAACGATAGCGGAGCTAGGGGTGAGTAGTATACTGGTGAACGATAGCGGAGCTAGGGGTGAGTAGTATACTGGTGAACGATAGCGGAGCTAGGAGTGAGTAGTATACTGGTGAACTATAGCGGAGCTAGGGGTGAGTAGTATACTGGTAAAATATAGCGGAGCTAGGGGTGAGTAGTATACTGGTGAAATATAGCGGAGCTAGGGGTGAGTAGTATACTGGTGAACTATAGCGGAGCTAGGGGTGAGTAGTATACTGGTGAACTATAGCGGAGCTAGGAGTGAGTAGTATACTGGTGAACTATAGCGGAGCTAGGGGTGAGTAGTATACTGGTGAACGATAGCGGAGCTAGGGGTGAGTAGTATACTGGTGAACTATAGCGTTGCTAGGGGTGAGTAGTATACTGGTGAACGATAGCGGAGCTAGGGGTGAGTAGTATACTGGTGAACTATAGCGGAGCTAGGGGTGAGTAGTATACTGGTGAACGATAGCGGAGCTAGGGGTGAGTAGTATACTGGTGAACTATAGCGGAGCTAGGGGTGAGTAGTATACTGGTGAACTATAGCGGAGCTAGGGGTGAGTAGTATACTGCTGAACTATAGCGGAGCTACGGGTGAGTAGTATACTGGTGAACGATAGCGGAGCTACGGGTGAGTAGTATACTGGTGAACTATAGCGGAGCTAGGGGTGAGTAGTATACTGGTGAACTATAGCGGAGCTAGGGGTGAGTAGTATACTGGTGAACTATAGCGGAGCTAGGGGTGAGTAGTATACTGCTGAACGATAGCGGAGCTAGGGGTGAGTAGTATACTGCTGAACGATAGCGGAGCTAGGAATGAGTAGTATACTGCTGAACGATAGCGGAGCTAGGGGTGAGTAGTATACTGGTGAACTATAGCGGAGCTAGGGGTGGGTAGTATACTGGTGAACTATAGCGGAGCTAGGGGTGAGTAGTATACTGGTGAAATATAGCGGAGCTAGGGGTGAGTAGTATACTGGTGAAATATAGCGGAGCTAAGGGTGAGTAGTATACTGGTGAACGATAGCGGAGCTAGGGGTGATAGTATACTGGTGAACGATAGCGGAGCTAGGGGTGAGTAGTATACTGGTGAACTATAGCGGAGCTAGGGGTGAGTAGTATACTGGTGAACGATAGCGGAGCTAGGGGTGAGTAGTATACTGGTGAACTATAGCGGAGCTAGGGGTGAGTAGTATACTGGTGAACGATAGCGGAGCTAGGGGTGAGTAGTATACTGGTGAACTATAGCGGAGCTAGGGGTGAGTAGTATACTGGTGAACGATAGCGGAGCTAGGGGTGAGTAGTATACTGGTGAACTATAGCGGAGCTAGGGGTGAGTAGTATACTGGTGAACTATAGCGAAGCTAGGGGTGAGTAGTATACTGGTGAACTATAGCGGAGCTAGGGGTGAGTAGTATACTGGTGAAATATAGCGGAGCTAGGGGTGAGTAGCATACTGGTGAAATATAGCGGAGCTAGGGGTGAGTAGCATACTGGTGAACGATAGCGGAGCTAGGGGTGAGTAGTATACTGGTGAACTATAGCGGAGCTAGGGGTGAGTAGTATACTGGTGAACGATAGCGGAGCTAGGGGTGAGTAGTATACTGGTGAACTATAGCGGAGCTAGGGGTGAGTAGTATACTGGTGAACGATAGCGGAGCTAGGGGTGAGTAGTATACTGGTGAACTATAGCGGAGCTAGGGGTGAGTAGTATACTGGTGAACTATAGCGGAGCTAGGGGTGAGTAGTATACTGGTGAACTATAGCGGAGCTAGGGGTGAGTAGTATACTGGTGAACTATAGCGGAGCTAGGGGTGAGTAGTATACTGGTGAACGATAGCGGAGCTAGGGGTGAGTAGTATACTGGTGAACTATAGCGGAGCTAGGGGTGAGTAGTATACTGGTGAACTATAGCGGAGCTAGGGGTGAGTAGTATACTGGTGAACTATAGCGGAGCTAGGGGTGAGTAGTATACTGCTGAACGATAGCGGAGCTAGGGGTGAGTAGTATACTGCTGAACGATAGCGGAGCTAGGGGTGAGTAGTATACTGCTGAACGATAGCGGAGCTAGGGGTGAGTAGTATACTGCTGAACGATAGCGGAGCTAGGGGTGAGTAGTATACTGGTGAACTATAGCGGAGCTAGGGGTGAGTAGTATACTGGTGAACTATAGCGGAGCTAGGGGTGAGTAGTATACTGGTGAACTATAGCGGAGCTAGGGGTGAGTAGTATACTGGTGAAATAAAGCGGAGCTAGGGGTGAGTAGTATACTGGTGAACGATAGCGGAGCTAGGGGTGATAGTATACTGGTGAACGATAGCGGAGCTAGGGGTGAGTAGTATACTGGTGAACTATAGCGGAGCTAGGGGTGAGTAGTATACTGGTGAACGATAGCGGAGCTAGGGGTGAGTAGTATACTGGTGAACTATAGCGGAGCTAGGGGTGAGTAGTATACTGGTGAACGATAGCGGAGCTAGGGGTGAGTAGTATACTGGTGAACTATAGCGGAGCTAGGGGTGAGTAGTATACTGGTGAACGATAGCGGAGCTAGGGGTGAGTAGTATACTGGTGAACTATAGCGGAGCTAGGGGTGAGTAGTATACTGGTGAACTATAGCGGAGCTAGGGGTGAATAGTATACTGGTAAACGATAGCGGAGCTAGGGGTGAATAGTATACTGGTAAACGATAGCGGAGCTAGGGGTGAGTAGTATACTGGTGAACGATAGCGGAGCTAGGGGTGAGTAGTATACTGGTGAACTATAGCGGAGCTAGGGGTGAGTAGTATACTGGTGAACGATAGCGGAGCTAGGGGTGAGTAGTATACTGGTGAACTATAGCGGAGCTAGGGGTGAGTAGTATACTGGTGAACTATAGCGGAGCTAGGGGTGAGTAGTATACTGCTGAACTTTAGCGGAGCTACGGGTGAGTAGTATACTGGTGAACTATAGCGGAGCTAGGGGTGAGTAGTATACTGGTGAACTATAGCGGAGCTAGGGGTGAGTAGTATACTGGTGAACTATAGCGGAGCTAGGGGTGAGTAGTATACTGCTGAACGATAGCGGAGCTAGGGGTGAGTAGTATACTGCTGAACGATAGCGGAGCTAGGGGTGAGTAGTATACTGCTGAACGATAGCGGAGCTAGGGGTGAGTAGTATACTGCTGAACGATAGCGGAGCTAGGGGTGAGTAGTATACTGCTGAACGATAGCGGAGCTAGGGGTGAGTAGTATACTGGTGAACTTTAGCGGAGCTAGGGGTGAGTAGTATACTGGTGAACTATAGCGGAGCTAGGGGTGAGTAGTATACTGGTGAACTATAGCGGAGCTAGGGGTGAGTAGTATACTGGTGAAATAAAGCGGAGCTAGGGGTGAGTAGTATACTGGTGAACGATAGCGGAGCTAGGGGTGATAGTATACTGGTGAACGATAGCGGAGCTAGGGGTGAGTAGTATACTGGTGAACTATAGCGGAGCTAGGGGTGAGTAGTATACTGGTGAACGATAGCGGAGCTAGGGGTGAGTAGTATACTGGTGAACTATAGCGGAGCTAGGGGTGAGTAGTATACTGGTGAACGATAGCGGAGCTAGGGGTGAGTACTATACTGGTGAAATATAGCGGAGCTAGGGGTGAGTAGTATACTGGTGAAATATAGCGGAGCTAGGGGTGAGTAGCATACTGGTGAAATATAGCGGAGCTAGGGGTGAGTAGTATACTGGTGATTTATAGCGGAGCTAGGAGTGAGTAGTATACTGGTGAACTATAGCGGAGCTAGGGGTGAGTAGTATACTGGTGAACTATAGCGGAGCTAGGGGTGAGTAGTATACTGGTGAACTATAGCGGAGCTAGGGGTGAGTAGTATACTGGTGAACGATAGCGGAGCTAGGGGTGAGTAGTATACTGGTGAACGATAGCGGAGCTAGGGGTGAGTAGTATACTGGTGAACGAAAGCGGAGCTAGGGGTGAGTAGTATACTGGTGAACGATAGCGGAGCTAGGGGTGAGTAGTATACTGGTGAACTATAGCGGAGCTAGGGGTGAGTAGTATACTGGTGAACGATAGCGGAGCTAGGGGTGAGTAGTATACTGGTGAACTATAGCGGAGCTAGGGGTGAGTAGTATACTGGTGAAATATAGCGGAGCTAGGGGTGAGTAGCATACTGGTGAAATATAGCGGAGCTAGGGGTGAGTAGTATACTGGTGAAATATAGCGGAGCTAGGGGTGAGTAGTATACTGGTGAACGATAGCGGAGCTACGGGTGAGTAGTATACTGGTGAACTATAGCGGAGCTAGGGGTGAGTAGTATACTGGTGAACTATAGCGGAGCTAGGGGTGAGTAGTATACTGGTGAACTATAGCGGAGCTAGGGGTGAGTAGTATACTGCTGAACGATAGCGGAGCTAGGGGTGAGTAGTATACTGCTGAACGATAGCGGAGCTAGGGGTGAGTAGTATACTGGTGAACGATAGCGGAGCTAGGGGTGAGTAATATACTGGTAAACTATAGCGGAGCTAGGGGTGAGTAGTATACTGGTGAACTATAGCGGAGCTAGGGGTGATTAGTATACTGGTGAAATATAGCGGAGCTAGGGGTGAGTAGTATACTGGTAAAATATAGCGGATCTAGGGGTGAGTAGTATACTGGTAAACGATAGCGGAGCTAGGGGTGAATAGTATACTGGTAAACGATAGCGGAGCTAGGGGTGAGTAGTATACTGGTGAACGATAGCGGAGCTAGGGGTGAGTAGTATACTGGTGAACGATAGCGTTGCTAGGGGTGAGTAGTATACTGGTGAACGATAGCGGAGCTAGGGGTGAGTAGTATACTGGTAAAATATAGCGGAGCTAGGGGTGAGTAGTATACTGGTGAAATATAGCGGAGCTAGGGGTGAGTAGTATACTGGTGAACTATAGCGGAGCTAGGGGTGAGTAGTATACTGGTGAACTATAGCGGAGCTAGGAGTGAGTAGTATACTGGTGAACTATAGCGGAGCTAGGGGTGAGTAGTATACTGGTGAACGATAGCGGAGCTAGGGGTGAGTAGTATACTGGTGAACTATAGCGTTGCTAGGGGTGAGTAGTATACTGGTGAACGATAGCGGAGCTAGGGGTGAGTAGTATACTGGTGAACTATAGCGGAGCTAGGGGTGAGTAGTATACTGGTGAACGATAGCGGAGCTAGGGGTGAGTAGTATACTGGTGAACTATAGCGGAGCTAGGGGTGAGTAGTATACTGGTGAACTATAGCGGAGCTAGGGGTGAGTAGTATACTGCTGAACTATAGCGGAGCTACGGGTGAGTAGTATACTGGTGAACGATAGCGGAGCTACGGGTGAGTAGTATACTGGTGAACTATAGCGGAGCTAGGGGTGAGTAGTATACTGGTGAACTATAGCGGAGCTAGGGGTGAGTAGTATACTGGTGAACTATAGCGGAGCTAGGGGTGAGTAGTATACTGCTGAACGATAGCGGAGCTAGGGGTGAGTAGTATACTGCTGAACGATAGCGGAGCTAGGAATGAGTAGTATACTGCTGAACGATAGCGGAGCTAGGGGTGAGTAGTATACTGGTGAACTATAGCGGAGCTAGGGGTGGGTAGTATACTGGTGAACTATAGCGGAGCTAGGGGTGAGTAGTATACTGGTGAAATATAGCGGAGCTAGGGGTGAGTAGTATACTGGTGAAATATAGCGGAGCTAAGGGTGAGTAGTATACTGGTGAACGATAGCGGAGCTAGGGGTGATAGTATACTGGTGAACGATAGCGGAGCTAGGGGTGAGTAGTATACTGGTGAACTATAGCGGAGCTAGGGGTGAGTAGTATACTGGTGAACGATAGCGGAGCTAGGGGTGAGTAGTATACTGGTGAACTATAGCGGAGCTAGGGGTGAGTAGTATACTGGTGAACGATAGCGGAGCTAGGGGTGAGTAGTATACTGGTGAACTATAGCGGAGCTAGGGGTGAGTAGTATACTGGTGAACGATAGCGGAGCTAGGGGTGAGTAGTATACTGGTGAACTATAGCGGAGCTAGGGGTGAGTAGTATACTGGTGAACTATAGCGAAGCTAGGGGTGAGTAGTATACTGGTGAACTATAGCGGAGCTAGGGGTGAGTAGTATACTGGTGAAATATAGCGGAGCTAGGGGTGAGTAGCATACTGGTGAAATATAGCGGAGCTAGGGGTGAGTAGCATACTGGTGAACGATAGCGGAGCTAGGGGTGAGTAGTATACTGGTGAACTATAGCGGAGCTAGGGGTGAGTAGTATACTGGTGAACGATAGCGGAGCTAGGGGTGAGTAGTATACTGGTGAACTATAGCGGAGCTAGGGGTGAGTAGTATACTGGTGAACGATAGCGGAGCTAGGGGTGAGTAGTATACTGGTGAACTATAGCGGAGCTAGGGGTGAGTAGTATACTGGTGAACTATAGCGGAGCTAGGGGTGAGTAGTATACTGGTGAACTATAGCGGAGCTAGGGGTGAGTAGTATACTGGTGAACTATAGCGGAGCTAGGGGTGAGTAGTATACTGGTGAACGATAGCGGAGCTAGGGGTGAGTAGTATACTGGTGAACTATAGCGGAGCTAGGGGTGAGTAGTATACTGGTGAACTATAGCGGAGCTAGGGGTGAGTAGTATACTGGTGAACTATAGCGGAGCTAGGGGTGAGTAGTATACTGCTGAACGATAGCGGAGCTAGGGGTGAGTAGTATACTGCTGAACGATAGCGGAGCTAGGGGTGAGTAGTATACTGCTGAACGATAGCGGAGCTAGGGGTGAGTAGTATACTGCTGAACGATAGCGGAGCTAGGGGTGAGTAGTATACTGGTGAACTATAGCGGAGCTAGGGGTGAGTAGTATACTGGTGAACTATAGCGGAGCTAGGGGTGAGTAGTATACTGGTGAACTATAGCGGAGCTAGGGGTGAGTAGTATACTGGTGAAATAAAGCGGAGCTAGGGGTGAGTAGTATACTGGTGAACGATAGCGGAGCTAGGGGTGATAGTATACTGGTGAACGATAGCGGAGCTAGGGGTGAGTAGTATACTGGTGAACTATAGCGGAGCTAGGGGTGAGTAGTATACTGGTGAACGATAGCGGAGCTAGGGGTGAGTAGTATACTGGTGAACTATAGCGGAGCTAGGGGTGAGTAGTATACTGGTGAACGATAGCGGAGCTAGGGGTGAGTAGTATACTGGTGAACTATAGCGGAGCTAGGGGTGAGTAGTATACTGGTGAACGATAGCGGAGCTAGGGGTGAGTAGTATACTGGTGAACTATAGCGGAGCTAGGGGTGAGTAGTATACTGGTGAACTATAGCGGAGCTAGGGGTGAATAGTATACTGGTAAACGATAGCGGAGCTAGGGGTGAATAGTATACTGGTAAACGATAGCGGAGCTAGGGGTGAGTAGTATACTGGTGAACGATAGCGGAGCTAGGGGTGAGTAGTATACTGGTGAACTATAGCTGAGCTAGGGGTGAGTAGTATACTGGTGAACGATAGCGGAGCTAGGGGTGAGTAGTATACTGGTGAACTATAGCGGAGCTAGGGGTGAGTAGTATACTGGTGAACTATAGCGGAGCTAGGGGTGAGTAGTATACTGCTGAACTATAGCGGAGCTACGGGTGAGTAGTATACTGGTGAACTATAGCGGAGCTAGGGGTGAGTAGTATACTGGTGAACTATAGCGGAGCTAGGGGTGAGTAGTATACTGGTGAACTATAGCGGAGCTAGGGGTGAGTAGTATACTGCTGAACGATAGCGGAGCTAGGGGTGAGTAGTATACTGCTGAACGATAGCGGAGCTAGGGGTGAGTAGTATACTGCTGAACGATAGCGGAGCTAGGGGTGAGTAGTATACTGCTGAACGATAGCGGAGCTAGGGGTGAGTAGTATACTGCTGAACGATAGCGGAGCTAGGGGTGAGTAGTATACTGGTGAACTTTAGCGGAGCTAGGGGTGAGTAGTATACTGGTGAACTATAGCGGAGCTAGGGGTGAGTAGTATACTGGTGAACTATAGCGGAGTTAGGGGTGAGTAGTATACTGGTGAAATAAAGCGGAGCTAGGGGTGAGTAGTATACTGGTGAACGATAGCGGAGCTAGGGGTGATAGTATACTGGTGAACGATAGCGGAGCTAGGGGTGAGTAGTATACTGGTGAACTATAGCGGAGCTAGGGGTGAGTAGTATACTGGTGAACGATAGCGGAGCTAGGGGTGAGTAGTATACTGGTGAACTATAGCGGAGCTAGGGGTGAGTAGTATACTGGTGAACGATAGCGGAGCTAGGGGTGAGTAGTATACTGGTGAACTATAGCGGAGCTAGGGGTGAGTAGTATACTGGTGAACGATAGCGGAGCTAGGGGTGAGTAGTATACTGGTGAACTATAGCGGAGCTAGGGGTGAGTAGTATACTGGTGAACTATAGCGGAGCTAGGGGTGAGTAGTATACTGGTGAACTATAGCGGAGCTAGGGGTGAGTAGTATACTGGTGAACTATAGCGGAGCTAGGGGTGAGTAGTATACTGGTGAACTATAGCGGAGCTAGGGGTGAGTAGTATACTGGTGAACTATAGCGGAGCTAGGGCTGAGTAGTATACTGGTGAACTATAGCGGAGCTAGGGGTGAGTAGTATACTGGTGAACTATAGCGGAGCTAGGGGTGAGTAGTATACTGGTGAACGATAGCGGAGCTACGGGTGAGTAGTATACTGGTGAACTATAGCGGAGCTAGGGGTGAGTAGTATACTGGTGAACTATAGCGGAGCTAGGGGTGAGTAGTATACTGGTGAACTATAGCGGAGCTAGGGGTGAGTAGTATACTGCTGAACGATAGCGGAGCTAGGGGTGAGTAGTATACTGCTGAACGATAGCGGAGCTAGGGGTGAGTAGTATACTGGTGAACGATAGCGGAGCTACGGGTGAGTAGTATACTGGTGAACTATAGCGGAGCTAGGGGTGAGTAGTATACTGGTGAACTATAGCGGAGCTAGGGGTGAGTAGTATACTGGTGAACTATAGCGGAGCTAGGGGTGAGTAGTATACTGGTGAAATATAGCGGAGCTAGGGGTGAGTAGTATACTGGTGAAATAAAGCGGAGCTAGGGGTGAGTAGTATACTGGTGAACGATAGCGGAGCTAGGGGTGAGTAGTATACTGGTGAACTATAGCGGAGCTAGGGGTGAGTAGTATACTGGTGAACTATAGCGGAGCTAGGGGTGAGTAGTATACTGGTGAAATATAGCGGAGCTAGGGGTGAGTAGTATACTGGTGAAATATAGCGGATCTAGGGGTGAGTAGTATACTGGTGAACGATAGCGGAGCTAGGGGTGAGTAGTATACTGGTGAACGATAGCGGAGCTACGGGTGAGTAGTATACTGGTGAACTATAGCGGAGCTACGGGTGAGTAGTATACTGGTGAACTATAGCGGAGCTACGGGTGAGTAGTATACTGGTGAACTATAGCGGAGCTAGGGGTGAGTAGTATACTGGTGAACTATAGCGGAGCTAGGGGTGAGTAGTATACTGCTGAACGATAGCGGAGCTAGGGGTGAGTAGTATACTGCTGAACGATAGCGGAGCTAGGGGTGAGTAGTATACTGGTGAACGATAGCGGAGCTAGGGGTGAGTAGTATACTGGTGAACTATAGCGGAGCTAGGGGTGAGTAGTATACTGGTGAACTATAGCGGAGCTAGGGGTGAGTAGTATACTGGTGAAATATAGCGGAGCTAGGGGTGAGTAGTATACTGGTGAAATATAGCGGATCTAGGGGTGAGTAGTATACTGGTGAACGATAGCGGAGCTAGGGGTGAGTAGTATACTGGTGAACGATAGCGGAGCTAGGGGTGAGTAGTATACTGGTGAACGATAGCGGAGCTAGGGGTGAGTAGTATACTGGTGAACGATAGTGGAGCTAGGGGTGAGTAGTATACTGGTGAACTATAGCGGAGCTAGGGGTGAGTAGTATACTGGTAAAATATAGCGGAGCTAGGGGTGAGTAGTATACTGGTGAAATATAGCGGAGCTAGGGGTGAGTAGTATACTGGTGAACTATAGCGGAGCTAGGGGTGAGTAGTATACTGGTGAACTATAGCGGAGCTAGGGGTGAGTAGTATACTGGTGAACTATAGCGGAGCTAGGGGTGAGTAGTATACTGGTGAACGATAGCGGAGCTAGGGGTGAGTAGTATACTGGTGAACTATAGCGGAGCTAGGGGTGAGTTGTATACTGGTGAACTATAGCGGAGCTAGGGGTGAGTAGTATACTGGTGATGTTTTGGTGCGAAATAAAACTAGCGGACTGTAGGTATTATGCTGGATGTAATAGTTATAAGTTTCAATGGCAAAAACAAGGGACATTAATTAAAAGACGTATGCGTGGCCGCTCGAATGCGAAGAGTCATTCTGGTTGGCGGACCCGCCGCCGCCCCCGCTCCCCGCTCCGCTAGGGTTGGGATGGCTGTTCTCGCATTTGCGCGTGAACATCTTCCCGCCAGTTGACATCTTCTAATGGAAGAGGGCAAATATTGTTCGACCCTCTTGTGATGACGCCCGTCTTGGTCTTGATGTCAGCCACCCTTGAGATGCCGTCGCTGCCCGGATAGGTCCGCACCACGCGGCCCAGCATCCAGACCAGAGGAGGTAGTGTCTTGTCGCGGACCAGCACCAGCATTCCTTCGGTTAGTATTCCTGAAGAGGTCGACCATTTCGTTCTTTGCTGCAGGAGAGAGATGTACTCATTAGAGAATCGCTGCCAGAAATGCTGTCGGATGTAGTCGATCCTCTTGTGCCGCTCCAAGCTGCTGATGGGTCTTTCTGACGGCTGTGGACACGGTATGGACGTGAGAGGTCGTCCAATTAAAAAATGTGAAGGGGTAAGGGCTGTAAAGTCGGAAGGGTCAGAGGAGAGAGGAGTCAAAGGACGGGAGTTTAAAACGGCCTCTATTTGACACAGACAGGTTGCTAGTTCTTCATATGTGAAGTGAGTAAGATTTAATAACCGTCTAAGATGGTGCTTCGTGGACCGAACAGCGGCTTCCGCCAAGCCGTTGAAATGAGGGGAATAAGGAGGTGCAAATTAAAATTTTATGCCTTTTTCGACGATTTCAGATGCAACATTCGAACCGGTCAAAAATTGTTGCAACTCATTATTGGCTCCAACAAAATTGGTTCCGTTATCGGACAATATACTATAAGGTTTGCCACGACGAGATGTAAAGCGATTAAGTGCTGCAATGAAAGCCTCTTTTGTGAGGTCGGTGACGAGCTCTAAATAATCGCTTTAGTTGCATGACAAACAAAGATGCATGCGTATGATTTTGTAAGCTTACAACCACGAGCTTTCGTGGCAGCTATGAGTACTGGGTCAAAATAATAGGCACTAGATTTGTAAAAGGGGAATTGAAGGTTAGTTCTAGTGGTAGGAAGTTGACCCATTAAGGGTTGTAAATTTTGACAGTTAAACGCATTGCCCGACTACAGCCTTGGCAAGATTTTTAGCACTTATAGGCCAATAATTTAAATGAATATTTGCCAATAACAATTGTGGACCGGCGAGTAACAATTGTTTGTGTTGCATTTGAAATAATATTTTTGTAAAATGGTGTTTACCACACAGTAATACAGGGTGTTTCGTGTTATACTCATAAGGAGAGCTATCTAATCTCCCACCTACGCGTATTCACCCTTTAGAGTCTAGAAATGGCGACAAAGAAGATAAGCGATGTTTTCGCGGCAAACTCTTTCCAGACTTGAGAAGTTCATATTCCTTCGGGAACATTTCAAGTTGGGCATTGTGTAGTAAACATGTTAATGAGTTAATTAATTCATCACCAGAAAGATCGCCATGTAATTTATTTTTTTCTATTTTTTAAATTGAAGATGAATCTAATAATATAAGCAACAATTAGTTGAAGGCGATTAAAACAAGAATGGTAATGAATTAATGACTGAACTACTGATCTATCTACGCATGAACTATCTACGACTGAACTATCTACAAGCAAACTATCTACGAAGTGTGATATCACTTCAGGTAGATCCTGTTTCACGCTATTGCAGGGCATTTCAGGCCAACCACTAATGCAGTTTTGCAAAAAACTAGGGCCTGACCACCATAACGAAAAGTCGCCGATTATATCGGCCTTCGCCCCGCGAGAAACAAGGTCCGCCGGATTGTCTTTCGACGGTACGTACCTCCACTTGTGACCGGCAGTGCTTTCTTGGATTTTTGGGCCAATCATTTGGATTTCATTTAGTGAAACGCCAGAGAAAGTAGGGGCAGAAGCGTCAAATACACATCGTAACTTAGTTGTTAAGCTATCTTGTTTTATGACTGCATGATGTGGTATAAAGTATTCTACAAAATTATCAGAATGTGGCTTTATATTGGTATTAACTTCAATCATATGGCCGAGTCTTTCGTACTCGTCCATAAAATCTATGTATTTTTCTTTAAATTCTGGGTCACGTTGAAAACGACGTTCCAAAGACAAAAAATGATTTTCTGCTAAATAATATGAATTACCCAGAACATTTGGATCAGTTTTCAAAGGCATTGTAACGGTAAACCGACCATCATCTTTTCGAAAAGTATTTTGTTGGAAACTGATTTCGCATGCTCGCTCTTCTTGAGATAGCAAGTTCTTAGGGGAAATTGAATCTAGTTCCCAAAATTTTGACAAGTCAAGTTTGTTGATAGAATCGCTAAAATTACAAAAGTGTGAGCTTTTTGAAAGAGACGAACGTGACTGATGTAGCTGAGGCACAGGACCAGACACAATCCATCCGAATTTGGTCTCACATAATTTAGGCATTCGTTTACCTAAGTCGATAGTGTGATTACTTATGACACTCCAAAACACTTCTGCCCCAACTAAGATGTCAATAACAGACGGAATATTAAATGAAGGGTCAGCTAAACAAATAGTCGACGGAATAGGAATATTCTCTACATTGACAAAAGACGAGGGCAAAATTTTTGTAATTTCAGGCAAAATTAGGCAGTCTAACTTAACCTTGTAGTCACCGTTAAAAGACTCGACATCGAGATAACAAGACTGTGTACTACAAGATGACTGGTGGTTGATACCTGTCACAGTGGAGGTCGTATTACGTCTGGACAAACCCAGTTTGGTGCAGAGGCTCTCCGTAACGAAGTTGGCCGTGCTGCCGCTGTCGAGGAGCAGCCGAGCGCTGACCTTGTCTCCGTCGGTGCTCAGTACTCGCACAATAGCTGTGGACAGTAACACATTGGGTGTACTAGTAAAATGTTCAGTAGTGTTTGCAGATAGGACATTGTTAGAAATGCTAGTGGGCAAGGCAACACTATTAGTTGGCGAAGGCATCGGGTCTTGGTAAGGCTGTTCAGTCAATGGTACATGTAAGAGAGTATTATGTCTAGATTTACAGTACTTGCAACCAGATAATCTACATCTATTCGTAGTGTGACCGGACCGTAAACAATTAAGACAGACCTTCAATTCCTTCGCTTTGTTTACACGAGACTCAATAGTCAAGTCTCTAAATGAATCACAAGTGTATAAAAAATGATCTTTAGAACATAAAGGACACTTTAGATTAGTATGAAAGCTTTTATTGTTATTTTGTAAATAGTTACTTGATGTATGGTTGTTATTTTGTAAATATTTATTTTGTGTTTTGATGTTTGTGTTTTCTTTACTGTTAGTTAGAATAAATGACTTTTGTTTTCGTAATTGTGTGTTTTTGTTAGTGTTTTCCAAAGTTTCCATTAAATCAGCTCTGTTTGAAATAAATGTAATAAATTGTGTTAAAGAAGGTGAGTCAGACAGTGTATTGCGATACTCTTCCCAATGTCTATTGGTAATTGAGTCTAGTTTTCTGGACATCATAAAAATAATAAGAGTATCCCAATGTTCTGTAGGCTCCTTTAGTGATTTAAGGGCCCGGATGTTCTTATTTATAACGTCGATAAGTCGCCGTAAAGAAGTCGACGATTCGTTGAACACCGGTTCCAAATCAAAAAGTGCCTGGATATGGTTATTGATTAGAAGGCGATTGTTATTATAGCGATCACACAACAAATCCCACGCAATCGAGTAATTATCGCTGTTAAAATCAATATTTTTTATTACTTCAGACGCACGACCCTTAAGTGAAGCACGTAAGTAGTGGAATTTGTTGATGTCGTCGATGCAATTATTACTGTGTATAAGTGACATGAATGTGTCTCTAAACTCTAGCCAGCACTGATAACTGCCATCAAAATGAGGTAAATCAATTTTCGGTAAGCGCACAAAATTATTTTTAAACGATGCACCTGATTTAGAGCCCGCCTCCGAAGCCTCTCGATCCGCGTCATCAACATCAGTCGGCTTTAGATGGCTCCGAGCTTGCGCAAGCAGCGAATAGTACCGCTCTTCAAACTGAGCCCGCTCTGCATACTCGTCTTCAGGCTTTTCTGACAACAGCTCGATTTCCATCTGTAATGTGTCGTACATATCGTATAAGGCCTCAAATTTGGCAAAGCGACCCTCCAAATCCAAGCATTGAAGGTTCGATAACGTTTTGGTAGACCCAAGGATAGTAAGATAGTTACTAAAAGTAGTTACTTTAGCTTTCATGCCACTGCGTTGCTTAATTAACTTATCTAAACTCATGTTGTGCAAAAAAAATTAACTCAATAAAAAATATCTAAAAGAACAATATTGAATCACTTTAAAGCTATAGAAATAAGGTTTAAAAACGTCTAATACAATATCAATAACTGCATTCAATGAATGAATAAGCGTTATTGCACAGCTGATGCACTAACAAAAGAACCGTTATCTCGGCAAAAAAATGCACAGCCGGTCGGCCGGTGAAGGTCAAGGGCGTGCGAAACGATGAATTGCAGTGATATTTACGAATGCAATTGATGCGGCTAATAACTATTCATATTAATAAACACAAAATTAACTGGGCAATCAGAATTTAAGATGAAAAAGCTAGCAATTTAAACTGACTGTTTCAAAATGGCGAAGATTGCGAAAGATTTTGAATAGGCTTTGGAAAAAAATGTTTGGAAACACACTATTAATTTTAAAAAAGATAGGAAAACGGCAAGGATAATAATTGGAACGACTCACAGAGGTCCTTAACCGTTCTTCAGATTCTTCCTTGATGTAGCTGGAACTTGGATGACTCGCATAAAATATCGAAGCGGTGCGCGTCGTATGCAATGTCCAACAAAGTGCCACTTGGAACTTTAAAATGTCGTATGGTCTTGAAATCACAGTAAATGGACCATGTTTTGATGTGGAATAAAACTAGCGGACTGTAGGTATTATGCTGGATGTAATAGTTATAAGTGTCAATGGCAAAAACAAGGGACATTAATTAAAAGACGTATGCGTGGCATTTAGAGCCCGCCTCCGAAGCCTCTCGATCCGCGTCATCAACATCAGTCGGCTTTAGATGGCTCCGAGCTTGCGCAAGCAGCGAATAGTACCGCTCTTCAAACTGAGCCCGCTCTGCATACTCGTCTTCAGGCTTTTCTGACAACAGCTCGATTTCCATCTGTAATGTGTCGTACATATCGTATAAGGCCTCAAATTTGGCAAAGCGACCCTCCAAATCCAAGCATTGAAGGTTCGATAACGTTTTGGTAGACCCAAGGATAGTAAGATAGTTACTAAAAGTAGTTACTTTAGCTTTCATGCCACTGCGTTGCTTAATTAACTTATCTAAACTCATGTTGTGCAAAAAAAATTAACTCAATAAAAAATATCTAAAAGAACAATATTGAATCACTTTAAAGCTATAGAAATAAGGTTTAAAAACGTCTAATACAATATCAATAACTGCATTCAATGAATGAATAAGCGTTATTGCACAGCTGATGCACTAACAAAAGAACCGTTATCTCGGCAAAAAAATGCACAGCCGGTCGGCCGGTGAAGGTCAAGGGCGTGCGAAACGATGAATTGCAGTGATATTTACGAATGCAATTGATGCGGCTAATAACTATTCATATTAATAAACACAAAATTAACTGGGCAATCAGAATTTAAGATGAAAAAGCTAGCAATTTAAACTGACTGTTTCAAAATGGCGAAGATTGCGAAAGATTTTGAATAGGCTTTGGAAAAAAATGTTTGGAAACACACTATTAATTTTAAAAAAGATAGGAAAACGGCAAGGATAATAATTGGAACGACTCACAGAGGTCCTTAACCGTTCTTCAGATTCTTCCTTGATGTAGCTGGAACTTGGATGACTCGCATAAAATATCGAAGCGGTGCGCGTCGTATGCAATGTCCAACAAAGTGCCACTTGGAACTTTAAAATGTCGTATGGTCTTGAAATCACAGTAAATGGACCATGTTTTGATGTGGAATAAAACTAGCGGACTGTAGGTATTATGCTGGATGTAATAGTTATAAGTTTCAATGGCAAAAACAAGGGACATTAATTAAAAGACGTATGCGTGGCCGCTAGAATGCGAAGAGTCATTCTGGTTGGCGGACCCGCCACCGCCCCCGCTCCCCGCTCCGCTAGGGTTGGGATGGCTGTTCTCGCATTTGCGCGTGAACAGGTGAACTATAGCGGAGCTAGGGGTGAGTAGTATACTGGTGAACTATAGCGGAGCTAGGGGTGAGTAGTATACTGGTGAACTATAGCGGAGCTAGGGGTGAGTAGTATACTGGTGAACTATAGCGGAGCTAGGGGTGAGTAGTATACTGGTGAACGATAGCGGAGCTAGGGGTGAGTAGTATACTGGTGAACAATAGCGGAGCTAGGGGTGAGTAGTATACTGGTGAACGATAGCGGAGCTAGGGGTGAGTAGTATACTGGTGAATTATAGCGGAGCTAGGGGTGAGTAGTATACTGGTGAACTATAGCGGAGCTAGGGGTGAGTAGTATACTGGTGAACTATAGCGGAGCTAGGGGTGAGTAGTATACTGGTGAAATATAGCGGAGCTAGGGGTGAGTAGTATACTGGTGAACGATAGCGGAGCTAGGGGTGAGTAGTATACTGGTGAACGATAGCGGAGCTAGGGGTGAGAAGTATACTGGTGAACTATAGCGGAGCTAGGGGTGAGTAGTATACTGGTGAACTATAGCGGAGCTAGGGGTGAGTAGTATACTGGTGAACTATAGCGGAGCTAGGGGTGAGTAGTATACTGGTGAAATATAGCGGAGCTAGGGGTGAGTAGTATACTGGTGAACTATAGCGGAGCTAGGGGTGAGTAGTATACTGGTGAACTATAGCAGAGCTAGGGGTGAGTAGTATACTGGTGAACTATAGCGGAGCTAGGGGTGAGTAGTATACTGGTGAACTATAGCGGAGCTAGGGGTGAGTAGTATACTGGTGAACTATAGCGGAGCTAGGGGTGAGTAGTATACTGGTGAAATATAGCGGAGCTAGGGGTGAGTACTGCCCTGTTAATTGCACTTGCAGTAATCGACACTTTTGGGATTTTCACTTTTTTGCAAAAATGGCATCTCATGGGTTTAAGCTATACATAAAAAAATATTTTTTATGTTTTTTTTATTATAACTATGTTTTTTATTTAACGCAAAACACAGTACTTGCACAAAAGTATTGCTTATGCTAACAAGATCTGCAGCATTCAGCATGTACTAAAATGTTGTGCAGTACTTGATACGTTTACTGTAGTTTCATTAAGCACATAATTCTTTGCTAGGAATAGAAACTAAAGCCAAACGCAGTATTCCACAATACTGCGTTGGAGTGCATGGAGTATAACGAAAAGCTACTATTACTTTGCTAAGACTAAATGCAGTATTCTACAGTGCTGCATTTGCGAGTAGCAAGGTTACTTATCACACACTATGCTACCTACGCACAGACCGAAGCCGCAAGGTACAGTGCTGCGTTTCACGCTAGCAAATCAGACAGAAACGTCATTCGCGGACGAAACACGTGTGTGCCTAAGCCACGTCGTGGTTCTTATAATTTCTTAATTTAATGTTCCAGTGGTTTTGGTAAGTTTTTTAATTTAAGTATCTAGTTCTGGTGTAGGTCGCACATTTATTTCACTATGGAGTTAGAGGCAGATAATAAACTGGCCTTCCTAGAAATTCTTATCATCAGGAATTCTGATCAAACCTTGGGCCTACATTGTGTATCGAAAAGCAACACATACAGATGGTGATCTCAATGGTGAATCCCACCAGCATCCTGTACAGGTAGCTACCGTAGGGAAATCTTTGTTTCAGAGTGCACGCGGGATCTGTGACCACCAACACCTGACAGCTGAGCTTCATCATGTAAAGCACGTACTGCGAAGTAATAAACTGCTAGTACCATACCATGCCTCCATCACAGAAACCGTATCAAGCCAGCCACAGTAGAACGATGACCTGTCATTCTACCTTACATTAAAGGTGTCACTGACAAGATTGGAAGTATTCTGAAGCATGCGTCTATGAAGACCTACTTCAAGCCGCCGAGGAACGTAAACCAATTCTTATGTGCTGAAGTGCAACATCCCCTTTCAAGATGCAGGCGTCTACAACCTAGATTGTGACAGTGGGCTCTCACATCATCGGGCAAACGTATTGGGACGCGCGATAAAAACATGTAGCTGACATGAAGAATAAGCGCGTCAAAAAGTCTGCAGTGTGTGAACTCAAAAGAACTCAACCATACATTTGATTTGATAAACCACAAATCCTTGCCAAAAAACAAAGACTCATTCCCAGAATGCTACTAATATGAATGAAATAAATCAACAAATATCTTTCCAATGGTTGGAGGGTACCACCAGCTTGGGACCCCATAATTCATCAACTAAAATCCCGTCCTAAATCACACACTGCAGGACCTAAAGATAAAGTTAGTTCGTTTTGTAAATAGGGATTAAAAGGGAGGTCGAGACAACCTCTCTGAGTTTTCTTCCGCCAGTTCTTTCTCTTGTGAACTGGTGGTAAATTTAGTAGCTAGTTCTTGTTTTCTAATTAATTATAATCAATTTGTTTTGTTTGTTTTCTATTTAATTAATTTTAACAAATCCCATCCAACTGCAGCGAGGTGTGAGACAGGGAGACGTTATTTCTCTGAAACTGTTCGCAGCTGCTTTGGAGGACATCTTTTAACTCTTAGACTAGAAAGGACTCGGCATCAACATTAATGGCCAATACCTACACACCTTCGTTTTGCCGATGACATAGTTTATATGGTTGAGACCTTGGAAGACCTGAACACAATGCTCGAAGTCTTTGTAGTGCTTTCCAAAGAGTGGGTCTCAGAATGAACATGAATAAGACGAAAATCATGTCAAATACCCGTTGTACCCGCTCCAGTTCCTGTTGGGAACACTACTTCACTACCAAACCTTTGTTTTATTTCGTTTCTTAGCTACTTAAACATCTGAAGCCGACACTTTTAACTAGTATAATGCATGAAAATAGTACATTATTGCTAATTAAAAACGCAGTTTTAAACATATGCTAGGTAATTTTGCAGTAATAAACATAGATACTGCATTTGGTTTTAGTGAAGCTGTAATGCCCACAATCCCAAAATGGTAGGTAAAAATGCAGTATTCCGCATTTTATTTAGATGACATCGTTAAAGTAAAAGAAAAAATATGTCAATAGAAAGCTTGATTTTTTTCTTAATTTTAAGGTATACTATAAATGATATATAACATATTCTTGTTGCCTAGATATCAAAAAATATGTTTCCCGCGTTTATCTCCAAACCGCCATTTTGCAAGTACTGCGTTTGCAATAAGGAGGGCAGAGTAGTATACTGGTGAACGATAGCGGAGCTAGGGGTGAGTAGTATACTGGTGAACTATAGCGGAGCTAGGGGTGAGTAGCATACTGGTGAACGATAGCGGAGCTAGGGGTGAGTAGTATACTGGTGAACAAAAGCGGAGCTAGGGGTGAGTAGTATACTGGTGAACTATAGCGGAGCTAGGGGTGAGTAGTATACTAGTGAAATATAGCGGAGCTAGGGGTGAGTAGTATACTGGTGAACTATAGCGGAGCTAGGGGTAAGTAGTATACTGGTGAACTATAGCGGAGCTAGGGGTGAGTAGTATACTGGTGAACTATAGCGGAGCTAGGGGTGAGTAGTATACTGGTGAACTATAGCGGAGCTAGGGGTGAGTAGTATACTGGTGAACGATAGTGGAGCTAGGGGTGAGTAGTATACTGGTAAACTATAGCGGAGCTAGGGGTGAGTAGTATACTGGTGAACTATAGCGGAGCTAGGGGTGAGTAGTATACTGGTGAACTATAGCGGAGCTAGGGGTGAGTAGTATACTGGTGAACTATAGCGAAGCTAGGGATGAGTAGTATACTGGTGAACTATAGCGGAGCTAGGGGTGAGTAGTATACGGGTGAACTATAGCGGAGCTAGGGGTGAGTAGTATACTGGTGAACGATAGCGGAGCTAGGGGTAAGTAGTATACTGGTGAACTATAGCGGAGCTAGGGGTGAGTAGTATACTGGTGAACGATAGCGGAGCTAGGGGTGAGTAGTATACTGGTGAACTATAGCGGAGCTAGGGGTGAGTAGTATACTGGTGAACGATAGCGGAGCTAGGGGTGAGTAGTATACTGGTGAACTATAGCGGAGCTAAGGGTAAGTAGTATACTGGTGAACGATAGCGGAGCTAGGGGTGAGTAGTATACTGGTGAACTATAGCGGAGCTAGGGGTGAGTAGCATACTGGTGAACGATAGCGGAGCTAGGGGTGAGTAGTATACTGGTGAACGATAGCGGAGCTAGGGGTGAGTAGTATACTGGTGAACGATAGCGGAGCTAGAGGTGAGTAGTATACTGGTGAACTATAGCGGAGCTAGGGGTGAGTAGTATACTGGTGAACGATAGCGGAGCTAGGGGTGAGTAGTATACTGGTGAACTATAGCGGAGCTAGGGGTGAGTAGTATACTGGTGAACTATAGCGGAGCTTGGGGTGAGTAGTATACTGGTGAACTATAGCGGAGCTAGTGGTGAGTAGTACACTGGTGAACGATAGCGGAGCTAGGGGTGAGTAGTATACTGGTGAACTATAGCGGAGCTAGGGGTGAGTAGTATACTGGTGAACGATAGCGGAGCTAGGGGTGAGTAGTATACTGGTGAACTATAGCGGAGCTAGAGGTGAGTAGTATACTGCTGAACGATAGCGGAGCTAGGGGTGAGTAGTATACTGGTGAACGATAGCGGAGCTAGGGGTGAGTAGAATACTGGTGAACTATAGCGGAGCTAGGGGTGAGTAGTATACTGGTGAACTATAGCGGAGCTAGGGGTGAGTAGTATACTGGTGAACTATAGTGGAGCTACGGGTGAGTAGTATACTGGTGAACGATAGCGGAGCTAGGGGTGAGTAGTATACTGGTGAACTATAGCGGAGCTAGGGGTGAGTAGTATTCTGGTGAACTATAGCGGAGCTAGGGGTGAGTAGTATACTGGTGAACTATAGCGGAGCTAGGGGTGAGTAGTATACTGGTGAACGATAGCGGAGCTAGGGGTGAGTAGTATACTGGTGAACTATAGCGGAGCTAGGGGTGAGTAGTATACTGCTGAACGATAGCGGAGCTAGGGGTGAGTAGTATACTGGGGAACGATAGCGGAGCTAGGGGTGAGTAGTATACTGGTGAACTATAGCGGAGCTAGGGGTGAGTAGTATACTGCTGAACGATAGCGGAGCTAGGGGTGAGTAGTATACTGGTGAACGATAGCGGAGCTAGGGGTGAGTAGTATACTGGTGAACGAAAGCGGAGCTTGGGGTGAGTAGTATACTGGTGAACTATAGCGGAGCTAGGGGTGAGTAGTATACTGGTGAACTATAGCGGAGCTGGGGGTGAGTAGTATACTGGTGAAATATAGCGGAGCTAGGGGTGAGTAGTATACTGGTGAAATATAGCGGAGCTAGGGAGGAGTAGTATACTGGTGAACGATAGCGGAGCTAGGGGTGAGTATTATACTGGTGAAATATAGCGAGCTAGGGGTGAGTAGTATACTGGTGAACTATAGCGGAGCTAGGGGTGAGTAGTATACTGGTGAACGATAGCGGAGCTAGGGGTGAGTAGTATACTGGTGAACTATAGCGGAGCTAGGGGTGAGTAGTATACTGGTGAACGATAGCGGAGCTAGGGGTGAGTAGTATACTGGTGAACTATAGCGGAGCTAGGGGTGAGTAGTATACTGGTGAACTATAGCGGAGCTAGGGGTGAGTAGTATACTGGTGAACTATAGCGGAGCTAGGGGTGAGTAGTATACTGGTGAACTATAGCGGAGCTAGGGGTGAGTAGTATACTGGTGAACGATAGCGGAGCTAGGGGTGAGTAGTATACTGGTGAACTATAGCGGAGCTAGGGGTGAGTAGTATACTGCTGAACGATAGCGGAGCTAGGGGTGAGTAGTATACTGGTGAACGATAGCGGAGCTAGGGGTGAGTAGTATACTGGTGAACTATAGCGGAGCTAGGGGTGAGTAGTATACTGGTGAACTATAGCGGAGCTAGGGGTGAGTATTATACTGGTGAAATATAGCGAGCTAGGGGTGAGTAGTATACTGGTGAACTATAGCGGAGCTAGGGGTGAGTAGTATACTGGTGAAATATAGCGGAGCTAGGGGTGAGAAGTATACTGGTGAAATATAGCGGAGCTAGGGGTGAGTAGTATACTGGTGAACGATAGCGGAGCTAGGGGTGAGTAGTATACTGGTGAACGATAGCGGAGCTAGGGGTGAGTAGTATACTGGTGAACTATAGCGGAGCTAGGGGTGAGTAGTATACTGGTGATTTATAGCGGAGCTAGGGGTGAGTAGTATACTGGTGAACTATAGCGGAGCTAGGGGTGAGTAGTATACTGGTGAACTATAGCGGAGCTAGGGGTGAGTTGTATACTGGTGAACTATAGCGGAGCTAGGGGTGAGTAGTATACTGGTGAACGATAGCAGAGCTAGGGGTGAGTAGTATACTGGTGAAATATAGCGGAGCTAGGGGTGAGTAGCATACTGGTGAAATATAGCGGAGCTAGGGGTGAGTAGTATACTGGTGATTTATAGCGGAGCTAGGGGTGAGTAGTATACTGGTGAACTATAGCGGAGCTAGGGGTGAGTAGTATACTGGTGAACTATAGCGGAGCTAGGGGTGAGTTGTATACTGGTGAACTATAGCGGAGCTAGGGGTGAGTAGTATACTGGTGAACGATAGCGGAGCTAGGGGTGAGTAGTATACTGGTGAACTATAGCGGAGCTAGGGGTGAGTAGTATACTGGTGAACTATAGCGGAGCTCGGGGTAAATAGTATACTGCTGAACTATAGCGGAGCTAGGGGTGAGTAGTATACTGGTGAACTATAGCGGAGCTAGGGGTGAGTAGTATACTGGTGAAATAAAGCGGAGCTAGGGGTGAGTAGCATACTGGTGAAATATAGCGGAGCTAGGGGTGAGTAGTATACTGGTGAAAGTGAAAGTGAAAGTGAAAGTGAAATATATTTTATTTAAATAAGCTCACATAATAAGCATTTTTAAATCGTCAATTCTTTTACCCTGCCACCCATTATGACGTCTTTTAACTGACAAGAAAAATGGGCGCAAAAAACTTGTCAGCTTTATCAATCAGATGGAACGATATTTACAAATATGTATATATGGTGAAATATAGCGGAGCTAGGGGTGAGTAGCATACTGGTGAAATATAGCGGAGCTAGGGGTGAGTAGTATACTGGTGATTTATAGCGGAGCTAGGGGTGAGTAGTATACTGGTGAACTATAGCGGAGCTAGGGGTGAGTAGTATACTGGTGAACTATAGCGGAGCTAGGGGTGAGTTGTATACTGGTGAACTATAGCGGAGCTAGGGGTGAGTAGTATACTGGTGAACGATAGCGGAGCTAGGGGTGAGTAGTATACTGGTGAACTATAGCGGAGCTAGGGGTGAGTAGTATACTGGTGAACTATAGCGGAGCTCGGGGTGAGTAGTATACTGCTGAACTATAGCGGAGCTACGGGTGAGTAGTATACTGGTGAACGATAGCGGAGCTACGGGTGAGTAGTATACTGGTGAACTATAGCGGAGCTAGGGGTGAGTAGTATACTGGTGAACTATAGCGGAGCTAGGGGTGAGTAGTATACTGGTGAACTATAGCGGAGCAAGGGGTGAGTAGTATACTGCTGAACGATAGCGGAGCTAGGGGTGAGTAGTATACTGCTGAACGATAGCGGAGCTAGGGGTGAGTAGTATACTGGTGAACTATAGCGGAGCTAGGGGTGAGTAGTATACTGGTGATGTTTTGGTGCGAAATAAAACTAGCGGACTGTAGGTATTATGCTGGATGTAATAGTTATAAGTTTCAATGGCAAAAACAAGGGACATTAATTAAAAGACGTATGCGTGGCCGCTCGAATGCGAAGAGTCATTCTGGTTGGCGGACCCGCCGCCGCCCCCGCTCCCCGCTCCGCTAGGGTTGGGATGGCTGTTCTCGCATTTGCGCGTGAACATCTTCCCGCCAGTTGACATCTTCTAATGGAAGAGGGCAAATATTGTTCGACCCTCTTGTGATGACGCCCTTCTTGGTCTTGATGTCAGCCACCCTTGAGATGCCGTCGCTGCCCGGATAGGTCCGCACCACGCGGCCCAGCATCCAGACCAGAGGAGGTAGTGTCTTGTCGCGGACCAGCACCAGCATTCCTTCGGTTAGTATTCCTGAAGAGGTCGACCATTTCGTTCTTTGCTGCAGGAGAGAGATGTACTCATTAGAGAATCGCTGCCAGAAATGCTGTCGGATGTAGTCGATCCTCTTGTGCCGCTCCAAGCTGCTGATGGGTCTTTCTGACGGCTGTGGACACGGTATGGACGTGAGAGGTCGTCCAATTAAAAAATGTGAAGGGGTAAGGGCTGTAAAGTCGGAAGGGTCAGAGGAGAGAGGAGTCAAAGGACGGGAGTTTAAAACGGCCTCTATTTGACACAGACAGGTTGCTAGTTCTTCATATGTGAAGTGAGTAAGATTTAATAACCGTCTAAGATGGTGCTTCGTGGACCGAACAGCGGCTTCCGCCAAGCCGTTGAAATGAGGGGAATAAGGAGGTGCAAATTAAAATTTTATGCCTTTTTCGACGATTTCAGATGCAACATTCGAACCGGTCAAAAATTGTTGCAACTCATTATTGGCTCCAACAAAATTGGTTCCGTTATCGGACAATATACTATAAGGTTTGCCACGACGAGATGTAAAGCGATTAAGTGCTGCAATGAAAGCCTCTTTTGTGAGGTCGGTGACGAGCTCTAAATAATCGCTTTAGTTGCATGACAAACAAAGATGCATGCGTATGATTTTGTAAGCTTACAACCACGAGCTTTCCGGTCAGCTATGAGTACTGGGTCAAAATAATAGGCACTAGATTTGTAAAAGGGGAATTGAAGGTTAGTTCTAGTGGTAGGAAGTTGACCCATTAAGGGTTGTAAATTTTGACAGTTAAACGCATTGCCCGACTACAGCCTTGGCAAGATTTTTAGCACTTATAGGCCAATAATTTAAATGAATATTTGCCAATAACAATTGTGGACCGGCGAGTAACAATTGTTTGTGTTGCATTTGAAATAATATTTTTGTAAAATGGTGTTTACTACACAGTAATACAGGGTGTTTCGTGTTATACTCATAAGGAGAGCTATCTAATCTCCCACCTACGCGTATTCACCCTTTAGAGTCTAGAAATGGCGACAAAGAAGATAAGCGATGTTTTCGCGGCAAACTCTTTCCAGACTTGAGAAGTTCATATTCCTTCGGGAACATTTCAAGTTGGGCATTGTGTAGTAAACATGTTAATGAGTTAATTAATTCATCACCAGAAAGATCGCCATGTAATTTATTTTTTTCTATTTTTTAAATTGAAGATGAATCTAATAATATAAGCAACAATTAGTTGAAGGCGATTAAAACAAGAATGGTAATGAATTAATGACTGAACTACTGATCTATCTACGCATGAACTATCTACGACTGAACTATCTACAAGCAAACTATCTACGAAGTGTGATATCACTTCAGGTAGATCCTGTTTCACGCTATTGCAGGGCATTTCAGGCCAACCACTAATGCAGTTTTGCAAAAAACTAGGGCCTGACCACCATAACGAAAAGTCGCCGATTATATCGGCCTTCGCCCCGCGAGAAACAAGGTCCGCCGGATTGTCTTTCGACGGTACGTACCTCCACTTGTGACCGGCAGTGCTTTCTTGGATTTTTGGGCCAATCATTTGGATTTCATTTAGTGAAACGCCAGAGAAAGTAGGGGCAGAAGCGTCAAATACACATCGTAACTTAGTTGTTAAGCTATCTTGTTTTATGACTGCATGATGTGGTATAAAGTATTCTACAAAATTATCAGAATGTGGCTTTATATTGGTATTAACTTCAATCATATGGCCGAGTCTTTCGTACTCGTCCATAAAATCTATGTATTTTTCTTTAAATTCTGGGTCACGTTGAAAACGACGTTCCAAAGACAAAAAACGATTTTCTGCTAAATAATATGAATTACCCAGAACATTTGGATCAGTTTTCAAAGGCATTGTAACGGTAAACCGACCATCATCTTTTCGAAAAGTATTTTGTTGGAAACTGATTTCGCATGCTCGCTCTTCTTGAGATAGCAAGTTCTTAGGGGAAATTGAATCTAGTTCCCAAAATTTTGACAAGTCAAGTTTGTTGATAGAATCGCTAAAATTACAAAAGTGTGAGCTTTTTGAAAGAGACGAACGTGACTGATGTAGCTGAGGCACAGGACCAGACACAATCCATCCGAATTTGGTCTCACATAATTTAGGCATTCGTTTACCTAAGTCGATAGTGTGATTACTTATGACACTCCAAAACACTTCTGCCCCAACTAAGATGTCAATAACAGACGGAATATTAAATGAAGGGTCAGCTAAACAAATAGTCGACGGAATAGGAATATTCTCTACATTGACAAAAGACGAGGGCAAAATTTTTGTAATTTCAGGCAAAATTAGGCAGTCTAACTTAACCTTGTAGTCACCGTTAAAAGACTCGACATCGAGATAACAAGACTGTGTACTACAAGATGACTGGTGGTTGATACCTGTCACAGTGGAGGTCGTATTACGTCTGGACAAACCCAGTTTGGTGCAGAGGCTCTCCGTAACGAAGTTGGCCGTGCTGCCGCTGTCGAGGAGCAGCCGAGCGCTGACCTTGTCTCCGTCGGTGCTCAGCACTCGCACAATAGCTGTGGACAGTAACACATTGGGTGTACTAGTAAAATGTTCAGTAGTGTTTGCAGATAGGACATTGTTAGAAATGCTAGTGGGCAAGGCAACACTATTAGTTGGCGAAGGCATCGGGTCTTGGTAAGGCTGTTCAGTCAATGGTACATGTAAGAGAGTATTATGTCTAGATTTACAGTACTTGCAACCAGATAATCTACATCTATTCGTAGTGTGACCGGACCGTAAACAATTAAGACAGACCTTCAATTCCTTCGCTTTGTTTACACGAGACTCAATAGTCAAGTCTCTAAATGAATCACAAGTGTATAAAAAATGATCTTTAGAACATAAAGGACACTTTAGATTAGTATGAAAGCTTTTATTGTTATTTTGTAAATAGTTACTTGATGTATGGTTGTTATTTTGTAAATATTTATTTTGTGTTTTGATGTTTGTGTTTTCTTTACTGTTAGTTAGAATAAATGACTTTTGTTTTCGTAATTGTGTGTTTTTGTTAGTGTTTTCCAAAGTTTCCATTAAATCAGCTCTGTTTGAAATAAATGTAATAAATTGTGTTAAAGAAGGTGAGTCAGACAGTGTATTGCGATACTCTTCCCAATGTCTATTGGTAATTGAGTCTAGTTTTCTGGACATCATAAAAATAATAAGAGTATCCCAATGTTCTGTAGGCTCCTTTAGTGATTTAAGGGCCCGGATGTTCTTATTTATAACGTCGATAAGTCGCCGTAAAGAAGTCGACGATTCGTTGAACACCGGTTCCAAATCAAAAAGTGCCTGGATATGGTTATTGATTAGAAGGCGATTGTTATTATAGCGATCACACAACAAATCCCACGCAATCGAGTAATTATCGCTGTTAAAATCAATATTTTTTATTACTTCAGACGCACGACCCTTAAGTGAAGCACGTAAGTAGTGGAATTTGTTGATGTCGTCGATGCAATTATTACTGTGTATAAGTGACATGAATGTGTCTCTAAACTCTAGCCAGCACTGATAACTGCCATCAAAATGAGGTAAATCAATTTTCGGTAAGCGCACAAAATTATTTTTAAACGATGCACCTGATTTAGAGCCCGCCTCCGAAGCCTCTCGATCCGCGTCATCAACATCAGTCGGCTTTAGATGGCTCCGAGCTTGCGCAAGCAGCGAATAGTACCGCTCTTCAAACTGAGCCCGCTCTGCATACTCGTCTTCAGGCTTTTCTGACAACAGCTCGATTTCCATCTGTAATGTGTCGTACATAATTCGTATAAGGCCTCAAATTTGGCAAAGCGACCCTCCAAATCCAAGCATTGAAGGTTCGATAACGTTTTGGTAGACCCAAGGATAGTAAGATAGTTACTAAAAGTAGTTACTTTAGCTTTCATGCCACTGCGTTGCTTAATTAACTTATCTAAACTCATGTTGTGCAAAAAAAATTAACTCAATAAAAAATATCTAAAAGAACAATATTGAATCACTTTAAAGCTATAGAAATAAGGTTTAAAAACGTCTAATACAATATCAATAACTGCATTCAATGAATGAATAAGCGTTATTGCACAGCTGATGCACTAACAAAAGAACCGTTATCTCGGCAAAAAAATGCACAGCCGGTCGGCCGGTGAAGGTCAAGGGCGTGCGAAACGATGAATTGCAGTGATATTTACGAATGCAATTGATGCGGCTAATAACTATTCATATTAATAAACACAAAATTAACTGGGCAATCAGAATTTAAGATGAAAAAGCTAGCAATTTAAACTGACTGTTTCAAAATGGCGAAGATTGCGAAAGATTTTGAATAGGCTTTGGAAAAAAATGTTTGGAAACACACTATTAATTTTAAAAAAGATAGGAAAACGGCAAGGATAATAATTGGAACGACTCACAGAGGTCCTTAACCGTTCTTCAGATTCTTCCTTGATGTAGCTGGAACTTGGATGACTCGCATAAAATATCGAAGCGGTGCGCGTCGTATGCAATGTCCAACAAAGTGCCACTTGGAACTTTAAAATGTCGTATGGTCTTGAAATCACAGTAAATGGACCATGTTTTGATGTGGAATAAAACTAGCGGACTGTAGGTATTATGCTGGATGTAATAGTTATAAGTTTCAATGGCAAAAACAAGGGACATTAATTAAAAGACGTATGCGTGGCCGCTAGAATGCGAAGAGTCATTCTGGTTGGCGGACCCGCCACCGCCCCCGCTCCCCGCTCCGCTAGGGTTGGGATGGCTGTTCTCGCATTTGCGCGTGAACAGGTGAACTATAGCGGAGCTAGGGGTGAGTAGTATACTGGTGAACTATAGCGGAGCTAGGGGTGAGTAGTATACTGGTGAACTATAGCGGAGCTAGGGGTGAGTAGTATACTGGTGAACTATAGCGGAGCTAGGGGTGAGTAGTATACTGGTGAACGATAGCGGAGCTAGGGGTGAGTAGTATACTGGTGAACAATAGCGGAGCTAGGGGTGAGTAGTATACTGGTGAACGATAGCGGAGCTAGGGGTGAGTAGTATACTGGTGAATTATAGCGGAGCTAGGGGTGAGTAGTATACTGGTGAACTATAGCGGAGCTAGGGGTGAGTAGTATACTGGTGAACTATAGCGGAGCTAGGGGTGAGTAGTATACTGGTGAAATATAGCGGAGCTAGGGGTGAGTAGTATACTGGTGAACGATAGCGGAGCTAGGGGTGAGTAGTATACTGGTGAACGATAGCGGAGCTAGGGGTGAGTAGTATACTGGTGAACGATAGCGGAGCTAGGGGTGAGAAGTATACTGGTGAACTATAGCGGAGCTAGGGGTGAGTAGTATACTGGTGAACTATAGCGGAGCTAGGGGTGAGTAGTATACTGGTGAACTATAGCGGAGCTAGGGGTGAGTAGTATACTGGTGAAATATAGCGGAGCTAGGGGTGAGTAGTATACTGGTGAACTATAGCGGAGCTAGGGGTGAGTAGTATACTGGTGAACTATAGCAGAGCTAGGGGTGAGTAGTATACTGGTGAACTATAGCGGAGCTAGGGGTGAGTAGTATACTGGTGAACTATAGCGGAGCTAGGGGTGAGTAGTATACTGGTGAAATATAGCGGGGCTAGGGGTGAGTACTGCCCTGTTAATTGCACTTGCAGTAATCGACACTTTTGGGATTTTCACTTTTTTGCAAAAATGGCATCTCATGGGTTTAAGCTATACATAAAAAAATATTTTTTATGTTTTTTTTATTATAACTATGTTTTTTATTTAACGCAAAACACAGTACTTGCACAAAAGTATTGCTTATGCTAACAAGATCTGCAGCATTCAGCATGTACTAAAATGTTGTGCAGTACTTGATACGTTTACTGTAGTTTCATTAAGCACATAATTCTTTGCTAGGAATAGAAACTAAAGCCAAACGCAGTATTCCACAATACTGCGTTGGAGTGCATGGAGTATAACGAAAAGCTACTATTACTTTGCTAAGACTAAATGCAGTATTCTACAGTGCTGCATTTGCGAGTAGCAAGGTTACTTATCACACACTATGCTACCTACGCACAGACCGAAGCCGCAAGGTACAGTGCTGCGTTTCACGCTAGCAAATCAGACAGAAACGTCATTCGCGGACGAAACACGTGTGTGCCTAAGCCACGTCGTGGTTCTTATAATTTCTTAATTTAATGTTCCAGTGGTTTTGGTAAGTTTTTTAATTTAAGTATCTAGTTCTGGTGTAGGTCGCACATTTATTTCACTATGGAGTTAGAGGCAGATAATAAACTGGCCTTCCTAGAAATTCTTATCATCAGGAATTCTGATCAAACCTTGGGCCTACATTGTGTATCGAAAAGCAACACATACAGATGGTGATCTCAATGGTGAATCCCACCAGCATCCTGTACAGGTAGCTACCGTAGGGAAATCTTTGTTTCAGAGTGCACGCGGGATCTGTGACCACCAACACCTGACAGCTGAGCTTCATCATGTAAAGCACGTACTGCGAAGTAATAAACTGCTAGTACCATACCATGCCTCCATCACAGAAACCGTATCAAGCCAGCCACAGTAGAACGATGACCTGTCATTCTACCTTACATTAAAGGTGTCACTGACAAGATTGGAAGTATTCTGAAGCATGCGTCTATGAAGACCTACTTCAAGCCGCCGAGGAACGTAAACCAATTCTTATGTGCTGAAGTGCAACATCCCCTTTCAAGATGCAGGCGTCTACAACCTAGATTGTGACAGTGGGCTCTCACATCATCGGGCAAACGTATTGGGACGCGCGATAAAAACATGTAGCTGACATGAAGAATAAGCGCGTCAAAAAGTCTGCAGTGTGTGAACTCAAAAGAACTCAACCATACATTTGATTTGATAAACCACAAATCCTTGCCAAAAAACAAAGACTCATTCCCAGAATGCTACTAATATGAATGAAATAAATCAACAAATATCTTTCCAATGGTTGGAGGGTACCACCAGCTTGGGACCCCATAATTCATCAACTAAAATCCCGTCCTAAATCACACACTGCAGGACCTAAAGATAAAGTTAGTTCGTTTTGTAAATAGGGATTAAAAGGGAGGTCGAGACAACCTCTCTGAGTTTTCTTCCGCCAGTTCTTTCTCTTGTGAACTGGTGGTAAATTTAGTAGCTAGTTCTTGTTTTCTAATTAATTTTAATCAATTTGTTTTGTTTGTTTTCTATTTAATTAATTTTAACAAATCCCATCCAACTGCAGCGAGGTGTGAGACAGGGAGACGTTATTTCTCTGAAACTGTTCGCAGCTGCTTTGGAGGACATCTTTTAACTCTTAGACTAGAAAGGACTCGGCATCAACATTAATGGCCAATACCTACACACCTTCGTTTTGCCGATGACATAGTTTATATGGTTGAGACCTTGGAAGACCTGAACACAATGCTCGAAGTCTTTGTAGTGCTTTCCAAAGAGTGGGTCTCAGAATGAACATGAATAAGACGAAAATCATGTCAAATACCCGTTGTACCCGCTCCAGTTCCTGTTGGGAACACTACTTCACTACCAAACCTTTGTTTTATTTCGTTTCTTAGCTACTTAAACATCTGAAGCCGACACTTTTAACTAGTATAATGCATGAAAATAGTACATTATTGCTAATTAAAAACGCAGTTTTAAACATATGCTAGGTAATTTTGCAGTAATAAACATAGATACTGCATTTGGTTTTAGTGAAGCTGTAATGCCCACAATCCCAAAATGGTAGGTAAAAATGCAGTATTCCGCATTTTATTTAGATGACATCGTTAAAGTAAAAGAAAAAATATGTCAATAGAAAGCTTGATTTTTTTCTTAATTTTAAGGTATACTATAAATGATATATAACATATTCTTGTTGCCTAGATATCAAAAAATATGTTTCCCGCGTTTATCTCCAAACCGCCATTTTGCAAGTACTGCGTTTGCAATAAGGAGGGCAGAGTAGTATACTGGTGAACGATAGCGGAGCTAGGGGTGAGTAGTATACTGGTGAACGATAGCGGAGCTAGGGGTGAGTAGTATACTGGTGAACTATAGCGGAGCTAGGGGTGAGTAGTATACTGGTGAACAAAAGCGGAGCTAGGGGTGAGTAGTATACTGGTGAACTATAGCGGAGCTAGGGGTGAGTAGTATACTAGTGAAATATAGCGGAGCTAGGGGTGAGTAGTATACTGGTGAACTATAGCGGAGCTAGGGGTAAGTAGTATACTGGTGAACTATAGCGGAGCTAGGGGTGAGTAGTATACTGGTGAACTATAGCGGAGCTAGGGGTGAGTAGTATACTGGTGAACTATAGCGGAGCTAGGGGTGAGTAGTATACTGGTGAATGATAGTGGAGCTAGGGGTGAGTAGTATACTGGTAAACTATAGCGGAGCTAGGGGTGAGTAGTATACTGGTGAACTATAGCGGAGCTAGGGGTGAGTAGTATACTGGTGAACTATAGCGGAGCTAGGGGTGAGTAGTATACTGGTGAACTATAGCGAAGCTAGGGATGAGTAGTATACTGGTGAACTATAGCGGAGCTAGAAGTGAGAAGTAAACTGGTGAACGATAGCGGAGCTAGGGGTGAGTAGTATACTGGTGAACTATAGCGGAGCTAGGGGTGAGTAGTATACTGGTGAACTATAGCGGAGCTAGGGGTGAGTAGTATACTGGTGAAATATAGCGGAGCTAGGGGTGAGTAGCATACTGGTGAAATATAGCGGAGCTAGGGGTGAGTAGCATACTGGTGAACGATAGCGGAGCTAGGGGTGAGTAGTATACTGGTGAACTATAGCGGAGCTAGGGGTGAGTAGTATACTGGTGAACTATAGCGGAGCTAGGGGTGAGTAGTATACTGGTGAAATATAGCGGAGCTAGGGGTGAGTAGTATACTGGTGAACGATAGCGGAGCTAGGGGTGAGTAGTATACTGGTGAACTATAGCGGAGCTAGGGGTGAGTAGTATACTGGTGAACGATAGCGGAGCTAGGGGTGAGTAGTATACTGGTGAACTATAGCGGAGCTAGGGGTGAGTAGTATACTGGTGAACTATAGCGGAGCTAGAGGTGAGTAGTATACTGGTGAACTATAGCGGAGCTAGGGGTGAGTAGTATACGGGTGAACTATAGCGGAGCTAGGGGTGAGTAGTATACTGGTGAACGATAGCGGAGCTAGGGGTAAGTAGTATACTGGTGAACTATAGCGGAGCTAGGGGTGAGTAGTATACTGGTGAACGATAGCGGAGCTAGGGGTGAGTAGTATACTGGTGAACTATAGCGGAGCTAGGGGTGAGTAGTATACTGGTGAACGATAGCGGAGCTAGGGGTGAGTAGTATACTGGTGAACTATAGCGGAGCTAAGGGTAAGTAGTATACTGGTGAACGATAGCGGAGCTAGGGGTGAGTAGTATACTGGTGAACTATAGCGGAGCTAGGGGTGAGTAGCATACTGGTGAACGATAGCGGAGCTAGGGGTAAGTAGTATACTGGTGAACTATAGCGGAGCTAGGGGTGAGTAGTATACTGGTGAACGATAGCGGAGCTAGGGGTGAGTAGTATACTGGTGAACTATAGCGGAGCTAGGGGTGAGTAGTATACTGGTGAACGATAGCGGAGCTAGGGGTGAGTAGTATACTGGTGAACTATAGCGGAGCTAAGGGTAAGTAGTATACTGGTGAACGATAGCGGAGCTAGGGGTGAGTAGTATACTGGTGAACTATAGCGGAGCTAGGGGTGAGTAGCATACTGGTGAACGATAGCGGAGCTAGGGGTGAGTAGTATACTGGTGAACGATAGCGGAGCTAGGGGTGAGTAGTATACTGGTGAACGATAGCGGAGCTAGAGGTGAGTAGTATACTGGTGAACTATAGCGGAGCTAGGGGTGAGTAGTATACTGGTGAACGATAGCGGAGCTAGGGGTGAGTAGTATACTGGTGAACTATAGCGGAGCTAGGGGTGAGTAGTATACTGGTGAACTATAGCGGAGCTTGGGGTGAGTAGTATACTGGTGAACTATAGCGGAGCTAGTGGTGAGTAGTACACTGGTGAACGATAGCGGAGCTAGGGGTGAGTAGTATACTGGGGAACGATAGCGGAGCTAGGGGTGAGTAGTATACTGGTGAACGATAGCGGAGCTAGGGGTGAGTAGTATACTGGTGAACTATAGCGGAGCTAGAGGTGAGTAGTATACTGCTGAACGATAGCGGAGCTAGGGGTGAGTAGTATACTGGTGAACGATAGCGGAGCTAGGGGTGAGTAGAATACTGGTGAACTATAGCGGAGCTAGGGGTGAGTAGTATACTGGTGAAATATAGCGGAGCTAGGGGTGATTAGTATACTGGTGAACGATAGCGGAGCTAGGGGTGAGTAGTATACTGGTGAACTATAGCGGAGCTAGGGGTGAGTAGTATACTGGTGAACGATAGCGGAGCTAGGGGTGAGTAGTATACTGGTGAACTATAGCGGAGCTAGGGGTGAGTAGTATACTGGTGAACTATAGCGGAGCTAGGGGTGAGTAGTATACTGGTGAACTATAGCGGAGCTAGGGGTGAGTAGTATACTGCTGAACGATAGCGGAGCTAGGGGTGAGTAGTATACTGGTGAACGATAGCGGAGCTAGGGGTGAGTAGTATACTGGTGAACGATAGCGGAGCTAGGGATGAGTAGTATACTGGTGAACTATAGCGGAGCTAGGGGTGAGTAGTATACTGGTGAACTATAGCGGAGCTAGGGGTGAGTAGTATACTGGTGAACTATAGTGGAGCTACGGGTGAGTAGTATACTGGTGAACGATAGCGGAGCTAGGGGTGAGTAGTATACTGGTGAACTATAGCGGAGCTAGAGGTGAGTAGTATACTGCTGAACGATAGCGGAGCTAGGGGTGAGTAGTATACTGGTGAACGATAGCGGAGCTAGGGGTGAGTAGAATACTGGTGAACTATAGCGGAGCTAGGGGTGAGTAGTATACTGGTGAACTATAGCGGAGCTAGGGGTGAGTAGTATACTGGTGAACTATAGCGGAGCTAGGGGTGAGTAGTATACTGGTGAACTATAGCGGAGCTAGGGGTGAGTAGTATACTGGTGAACGATAGCGGAGCTAGGGGTGAGTAGTATACTGGTGAACTATAGCGGAGCTAGGGGTGAGTAGTATACTGGTGAACTATAGCGGAGCTAGGGGTGAGTAGTATACTGGTGAACTATAGCGGAGCTAGGGGTGAGTAGTATACTGCTGAACGATAGCGGAGCTAGGGGTGAGTAGTATACTGGTGAACGATAGCGGAGCTAGGGGTGAGTAGTATACTGGTGAACGATAGCGGAGCTAGGGGTGAGTAGTATACTGGTGAACTATAGCGGAGCTAGGGGTGAGTAGTATACTGGTGAACTATAGCGGAGCTAGGGGTGAGTAGCATACTGGTGAACTATAGTGGAGCTACGGGTGAGTAGTATACTGGTGAACGATAGCGGAGCTAGGGGTGAGTAGTATACTGGTGAACTATAGCGGAGCTAGGGGTGAGTAGTATACTGATGAACTATAGCGGAGCTAGGGGTGAGTAGTATACTGGTGAACTATAGCGGAGCTAGGGGTGAGTAGTATACTGCTGAACGATAGCGGAGCTAGGGGTGAGAAGTATACTGGTGAAATATAGCGGAGCTAGGGGTGAGTAGTATACTGGTGAAATATAGCGGAGCTAGGGGTGAGTAGTATACTGGTGAACGATAGCGGAGCTAGGGGTGAGTAGTATACTGGTGAACGATAGCGGAGCTAGGGGTGAGTAGTATACTGGTGAACTATAGCGGAGCTAGGGGTGAGTAGTATACTGGTGAACTATAGCGGAGCTAGGGGTGAGTAGTATACTGGTGAACGATAGCGGAGCTAGGGGTGAGTAGTATACTGGTGAACTATAGCGGAGCTAGGGGTGAGTAGTATACTGCTGAACGATAGCGGAGCTAGGGGTGAGTAGTATACTGGTAAACGATAGCGGAGCTAGGGGTGAGTAGTATACTGGTGAACGATAGCGGAGCTAGGGGTGAGTAGTATACTGGTGAACTATAGCGGAGCTAGGGGTGAGTAGTATACTGGTGAACTATAGCGGAGCTAGGGGTGAGTATTATACTGGTGAAATATAGCGGAGCTAGGGGTGAGTAGTATACTGGTGAACTAAAGCGGAGCTAGGGGTGAGTAGTATACTGGTGAAATATAGCGGAGCTAGGGGTGAGAAGTATACTGGTGAAATATAGCGGAGCTAGGGGTGAGTAGTATACTGGTGAACGATAGCGGAGCTAGGGGTGAGTAGTATACTGGTGAACGATAGCGGAGCTAGGGGTGAGTAGTATACTGGTGAACTATAGCGGAGCTAGGGGTGAGTAGTATACTGGTGAACTATAGCGGAGCTAGGGGTGAGTAGTATACTGGTGAACTATAGCGGAGCTAGGGGTGAGTAGTATACTGGTGAACTATAGCGGAGCTAGGGGTGAGTAGTATACTGGTGAACGATAGCGGAGCTAGGGGTGAGTAGTATACTGGTGAACTATAGCGGAGCTAGGGGTGAGTAGTATACTGCTGAACGATAGCGGAGCTAGGGGTGAGTAGTATACTGGTGAACGATAGCGGAGCTAGGGGTGAGTAGTATACTGGTGAACTATAGCGGAGCTAGGGGTGAGTAGTATACTGGTGAACTATAGCGGAGCTAGGGGTGAGTATTATACTGGTGAAATATAGCGGAGCTAGGGGTGAGTAGTATACTGGTGAACTAAAGCGGAGCTAGGGGTGAGTAGTATACTGGTGAAATATAGCGGAGCTAGGGGTGAGAAGTATACTGGTGAAATATAGCGGAGCTAGGGGTGAGTAGTATACTGGTGATTGATAGCGGAGCTAGGGGTGAGTAGTATACTGGTGAACGATAGCGGAGCTAGGGGTGAGTAGTATACTGGTGAACTATAGCGGAGCTAGGGGTGAGTAGTATACTGGTGATTTATAGCGGAGCTAGGGGTGAGTAGTATACTGGTGAACTATAGCGGAGCTAGGGGTGAGTAGTATACTGGTGAACTATAGCGGAGCTAGGGGTGAGTTGTATACTGGTGAACTATAGCGGAGCTAGGGGTGAGTAGTATACTGGTGAACGATAGCAGAGCTAGGGGTGAGTAGTATACTGGTGAAATATAGCGGAGCTAGGGGTGAGTAGCATACTGGTGAAATAAAGCGGAGCTAGGGGTGAGTAGTATACTGGTGATTTATAGCGGAGCTAGGGGTGAGTAGTATACTGGTGAACTATAGCGGAGCTAGGGGTGAGTAGTATACTGGTGAACTATAGCGGAGCTAGGGGTGAGTTGTATACTGGTGAACTATAGCGGAGCTAGGGGTGAGTAGTATACTGGTGAACTATAGTGGAGCTACGGGTGAGTAGTATACTGGTGAACGATAGCGGAGCTAGGGGTGAGTAGTATACTGGTGAACTATAGCGGAGCTAGGGGTGAGTAGTATACTGGTGAACTATAGCGGAGCTAGGGGTGAGTAGTATACTGGTGAACGATAGCGGAGCTAGGGGTGAGTAGTATACTGGTGAACTATAGCGGAGCTAGGGGTGAGTAGTATACTGCTGAACAATAGCGGAGCTAGGGGTGAGTAGTATACTGGGGAACGATAGCGGAGCTAGGGGTGAGTAGTATTCTGGTGAACGATAGCGGAGCTAGGGGTGAGTAGTATACTGGTGAACGATAGCGGAGCTAGGGGTGAGTAGTATACTGGTGAACTATAGCGGAGCTAGGGGTGAGTAGTATACTGGTGAACTATAGCGGAGCTAGGGGTGAGTAGTATACTGGTGAAATATAGCGGAGCTAGGGGTGAGTAGTATACTGGTGAAATATAGCGGAGCTAGGGGTGAGTAGTATACTGGTGAACGATAGCGGAGCAAGGGGTGAGTAGTATACTGGTGAACGATAGCGGAGCAAGGGGTGAGTAGTATACTGGTGAACGATAGCGGAGCTAGGGGTGAGTAGTATACTGGTGAACTATAGCGGAGCTTGGGGTGAGTAGTATACTGGTGAACGATAGCGGAGCTAGGGGTGAGTAGTATACTGGTGAACTATAGCGGAGCTAGGGGTGAGTAGTATACTGGTGAACTATAGCGGAGCTAGGGGTGAGTAGTATACTGGTGAACTATAGCGGAGCTAGGGGTGAGTAGTATACTGCTGAACGATAGCGGAGCTAGGGGTGAGTAGTATACTGGTGAACGATAGCGGAGCTAGGGGTGAGTAGTATACTGGTGAACGATAGCGGAGCTAGGGGTGAGTAGTATACTGGTGAACTATAGCGGAGCTAGGGGTGAGTAGTATACTGGTGAACTATAGCGGAGCTAGGGGTGAGTAGTATACTGGTGAACTATAGTGGAGCTACGGGTGAGTAGCATACTGGTGAAATATAGCGGAGCTAGGGGTGAGTAGTATACTAGTGAACTATAGCGGAGCTAGGGGTAAGTAGTATACTGGTGAAATATAGCGGAGCTAGGGGTGAGTAGCATACTGGTGAAATATAGCGGAGCTAGGGGTGAGTAGTATACTGGTGATTTATAGCGGAGCTAGGGGTGAGTAGTATACTGGTGAACTATAGCGGAGCTAGGGGTGAGTAGTATACTGGTAAACTATAGCGGAGCTAGGGGTGAGTTGTATACTGGTGAACTATAGCGGAGCTAGGGGTGAGTAGTATACTGGTGAACGATAGCGGAGCTAGGGGTGAGTAGTATACTGGTGAACTATAGCGGAGCTAGGGGTGAGTAGTATACTGGTGAACTATAGCGGAGCTCGGGGTGAGTAGTATACTGCTGAACTATAGCGGAGCTACGGGTGAGTAGTATACTGGTGAACTATAGCGGAGCTACGGGTGAGTAGTATACTGGTGAACGATAGCGGAGCTACGGGTGAGTAGTATACTGGTGAACTATAGCGGAGCTAGGGGTGAGTAGTATACTGGTGAACTATAGCGGAGCTAGGGGTGAGTAGTATACTGGTGAACTATAGCGGAGCTAGGGGTGAGTAGTATACTGCTGAACGATAGCGGAGCTAGGGGTGAGTAGTATACTGCTGAACGATAGCGGAGCTAGGGGTGAGTAGTATACTGGTGAACGATAGCGGAGCTAGGGGTGAGTAGTATACTGGTGAACTATAGCGGAGCTAGGGGTGAGTAGTATACTGGTGAACTATAGCGGAGCTAGGGGTGAGTAGTATACTGGTGAAATATAGCAGAGCTAGGGGTTAGTAGTATACTGGTGAAATATAGCGGATCTAGGGGTGAGTAGTATACTGGTGAACGATAGCGGAGCTAGGGGTGAGTAGTATACTGGTGAACGATAGCGGAGCTAGGGGTGAGTTGTATACTGGTGAACGATAGCGGAGCTAGGGGTGAGTAGTATACTGGTGAACGATAGCGGAGCTAGGGGTGAGTAGTATACTGGTGAACTATAGCGGAGCTAGGGGTGAGTAGTATACTGGTAAAATATAGCGGAGCTAGAGGTGAGTAGTATACTGGTGAAATATAGCGGAGCTAGGGGTGAGTAGTATACTGGTGAACTATAGCGGAGCTAGGGGTGAGTAGTATACTGGTGAACTATAGCGGAGCTAGGGGTGAGTAGTATACTGGTGAACTATAGCGGAGCTAGGGGTGAGTAGTATACTGGTGAACGATAGCGGAGCTAGGGGTGAGTAGTATACTGGTGAACTATAGCGGAGCTAGGGGTGAGTAGTATACTGGTGAACGATAGCGGAGCTAGGGGTGAGTAGTATACTGGTGAACTATAGCGGAGCTAGGGGTGAGTAGTATACTGGTGAACTATAGCGGAGCTAGGGGTGAGTAGTATACTGGTGAACTATAGCGGAGCTAGGGGTGAGTAGTATACTGGTGAACTATAGCGGAGCTAGGGGTTAGTAGTATACTGGTGAACTATAGCGGAGCTAGAGGTGAGTAGTATACTGCTGAACGATAGCGGAGCTAGGGGTGAGTAGTATACTGGTGAACGATAGCGGAGCTAGGGGTGAGTAGAATACTGGTGAACTATAGCGGAGCTAGGGGTGAGTAGTATACTGGTGAACTATAGCGGAGCTAGGGGTGAGTAGTATACTGGTGAACGATAGCGGAGCTAGGGGTGAGTAGAATACTGGTGAACTATAGCGGAGCTAGGGGTGAGTAGTATACTGGTGAACTATAGCGGAGCTAGGGGTGAGTAGTATACTGGTGAACTATAGTGGAGCTACGGGTGAGTAGTATACTGGTGAACGATAGCGGAGCTAGGGGTGAGTAGTATACTGGTGAACTATAGCGGAGCTAGGGGTGAGTAGTATACTGGTGAACTATAGCGGAGCTAGGGGTGAGTAGTATACTGGTGAACTATAGCGGAGCTAGGGGTGAGTAGTATACTGGTGAACGATAGCGGAGCTAGGGGTGAGTAGTATACTGGTGAACTATAGCGGAGCTAGGGGTGAGTAGTATACTGCTGAACGATAGCGGAGCTAGGGGTGAGTAGTATACTGGTGAACGATAGCGGAGCTAGGGGTGAGTAGTATACTGGTGAACTATAGCGGAGCTAGGGGTGAGTAGTATACTGGTGAACTATAGCGGAGCTAGGGGTGAGTAGTATACTGGTGAACTATAGCGGAGCTAGGGGTGAGTAGTATTTTGGTGAAATATAGCGGAGCTAGGGGTGAGTAGTATACTGGTGAAATATAGCGGAGCTAGGGGTGAGTAGTATACTGGTGAACGATAGCGGAGCTAGGGGTGAGTAGTATACTGGTGAACGATAGCGGAGCTAGGGGTGAGTAGTATACTGGTGAACTATAGCGGAGCTAGGGGTGAGTAGTATACTGGTGAACGATAGCGGAGCTAGGGGTGAGTAGTATACTGGTGAACTATAGCGGAGCTAGGGGTGAGTAGTATACTGGTGAACTATAGCGGAGCTAGGGGTGAGTAGTATACTGCTGAACTATAGCGGAGCTAGGGGTGAGTTGTATAATGGTGAACGATAGCGGAGCTAGGGGTGAGTAGTATACTGGTGAACGATAGCGGAGCTAGGGGTGAGTAGTATACTGGTGAACTATAGCGGAGCTAGGGGTGAGTAGTATACTGGTGAACTATAGCGGAGCTAGGGGTGAGTAGTATACTGGTGAACTATAGTGGAGCTACGGGTGAGTAGTATACTGGTGAACGATAGCGGAGCTAGGGGTGAGTAGTATACTGGTGAACTATAGCGGAGCTAGGGGTGAGTAGTATACTGATGAACTATAGCGGAGCTAGGGGTGAGTAGTATACTGGTGAACTATAGCGGAGCTAGGGGTGAGTAGTATACTGCTGAACGATAGCGGAGCTAGGGGTAAGTAGTATACTGGTGAACGATAGCGGAGCTAGGGGTGAGTAGTATACTGGTGAACGATAGCGGAGCTAGGGGTGAGTAGTATACTGGTAAACTACAGCGGAGCTAGGGGTGAGTAGTATACTGGTGAACTATAGCGGAGCTAGGGGTGAGTAGTATACTGGTGAACTATAGCGGAGCTAGGGGTGAGTAGTATACTGGTGAACTACAGCGGAGCTACGGGTGAAATGTATACTGGTGAACTATAGCGGAGCTAGGGGTGAGTAGTATACTGGTGAACTATAGCGGAGCTAGGGGTGAGAAGTATACTGGTGAACTATAGCGGAGCTAGGGGTGAGTAGTATACTGGTGAACTATAGCGGAGCTAGGGGTGAGTAGTATACTGGTGAACTATAGCGGAGCTAGGGGTGAGTAGTATACTGGTGAACTATAGCGGAGCTTTGGGTGAGTAGTATACTGGTGAACGATAGCGGAGCTAGGGGTGAGTAGTATACTGGTGAACGATAGCGGAGCTAGGGGTGAGTAATATACTGGTGAACGATAGCGGAGCTAGGGGTGAGTAGTATACTGGTGAACTATAGCGGAGCTAGGGATGAGTAGTATACTGGTGAACTATAGCGGAGCTAGGGGTGAGTAGTATACTGGTGAACTATAGCGGAGCTAGGGGTGAGTAGTATACTGGTGAAATAGTGGTCCAGTTAACTTGACCCCCGGCTTATGGAAATTAACGCTGGTTACCGGTGTCTCGCACGACTGGTTTTGTAGCCTATAGATCAATTTAACAAGAAATCTTCTAAGTCAGGTGTTGTCAACTCAATGGGTCGTACTACCACCGACGTTATGGATCATACATCACCAACGTCATCTTGTGGTCGCTGTCACGAGGTTGTTGACGATGGAGTGTGTTGCTCTTCATGTTCGAAGCACTTCCACTTTGCGTGTAGCGGTATAACTGAACAAGGATATCGCAAACTGGGCGATCGCAGATCTTCGTGGAAGTGTAGCAACTGCAAATCAGCCAACAAGCCGTCAGCCCTCTCAGCGTGTGGTGCTGGTGCTGTATCGCCTGTTTCTAAGAGCCCATTAACCTTAGAGAATATAATGCAGGAACTGAACAAAATTCAGGCGACCATTTCACCCCTAGTCACTCTCGCTACTGATATTCAAACTATAAGAGAAGATGTCAGTGAGCTGAAGACAGTCACGAAGACCTATAGTAACCAAATTAATAAATTGGAAGAACGGATAGATGAAGTAGATAAGCTTAAGGAGAACATTGTCTCGCTTAATCAGCGGGTGGGATCGTTAGAAGAGGAACTTATCGCGAAAGATCAGTGGTTGAGGGCGAACAATATTGAGATAAAAGGAGTGCCTCAAAAAGCTAATGAGAATCTATTTGATATTGTTAGTAGAATCGGGGCCAAAATAACTTACCCCGTTGCCAAATCAAGTATCAACTTTGTGACACGTATTCCATCAAGGGACAAAGGCGTCACTGCCAAGGCCATTGTTGTTTCTTTCGTGAACAAATATACTAAAGAGGACTTTGTAGCTGCGGCCCGTCTGAACAAATCTCTTTCGCCATCTGATATTGGTCTTCAGGGATCTCACCGAATATTTGTCAATGACCATTTGACTGGTCACATGAAGCAACTACTTTCTAAGGCTAAGTTGCTAGCAAGTCAGAATAATTTTCAGTTTGTTTGGGTCAAGCATGCCAAGATCTTTGTTCGGAAGGACACCACTTCCCCGTTGTTTATAATAACAAAAGAAAAGGATCTCGCGAAAATCAGCGGAAACGCATCCCAAACTTGATTAGTTTTATTTTTTCTTTAAGTGTATTTTGGCAAGTGTTTAAATTTACCGTTAAGGCAACTTATCAGGATAATTTCTCATTTAAGTGGAATGTTAGCATTTACATTGTATCTTTTCCTTTGAGCTTTGCTAAACATTCCCAACTGTATAATAATTTTGTTCATAATATGATTCTCTGCGTCGGCATAGCGGGCCGCAGGTTGGACCTCCCTGCCTGTTTACCGATAATTTCTGCGTGCAGTTTATTGTTGTTAGAAAGAAAGAAAGAAAGAAAAACAGTTTATTGACCGCGACAGTGCAGAACTAAAAAATAATACATTCTTATAAACTAGATTGTGCGCAGCCAACTAGGCCCCTTCCTCAGCAATGCTACAGTGACATACCGAAGCATGCCACTGTAACGCTGGTATTCTGGAGGAGCCTAATCGGTGACGAGAACGGACAAACAAACAAAGAGCAATAATACTAAGAAACTAAATCAGAACACAGAATTTACAAAAAAAATATTGATATAAAATTAACTAAGGAAAAAAAACAACACGAACAGAAGAAATAGTAAAAAAAAAATGATATTGTCAAGCTGTATGGACTTAGCCCTTTTGCCTCCCCAGTGACAGAAGTTTTTACAAAAAAAAAAAATGCAACTTATTTATCTAATCTGTGCCGCTGTCTGTGGCACGGTGTAAAAAGAAAACAAAGACAGGAAAAAAAGCAAAAAGCACAGAGAAAGCAATAACTAGCAAAACAACAACACAACACACAACTGTCAACTACAAAAACAATGGACAAAATAAGAAAACAATGGATAAAATCATGTTAAAAGCAGATTGATAACATAAAATCACAATTATCAGCAAATTTTAAGTGACATATACAATAATTAATCTGTCCGGCCGACTCAAGAACGCCGGAACGCAACTCAACACCGTGATTTTATCGTGAAAAACCCCGAAGTGAGTCTTCTTTTTGCAATGTAATAAGATACTTCTTAAGATGGGCTCTAAATGTTTTAACCGTTTTTAAATCATGTAGCGGCGGTGGGATGTCGTTCCAGCACTTTGAGGCGGCGAATCTAAAGGAACCACGGAACGCCATTGTCTGGTGCTTTGGAATTGCAAAAATGTTAGTATTTTTCCTCTTTGGGAACCTGCTCAATTCACCAAACCATACCAATTTTTCGTAGAGATAGCATGGTCTTCCCGTATTCAATATGCCAAACAAGAGAGTGGCGAGATGAAGTCTCCTGCGCGCTTCCATTTTCATCATGTTTGCAGAGTCCAGAAAGGGAGTCACATGTGATCGGGGTGGTACATGAAAACAGAAACGCGCACAAGCATTCTGCACCCGCTGGATTAGCTTACTCGTCTTGGACATCAAACACGGACCATAAACAGTGTCACAATAATTTAGTTTTGACAAAATCAATGCCTCGCACAGTGTGACCCTCAGTTCTTCACTCAAATAAGGTCTTATTTTGTAAAGTAACTTAAGTCTATAAAAACAATTGCGTGAGCACTCAGCAACATGGTTCTCAAAAGTTAAATGTTCGTCTAATGTTAGTCCGAGATTTCTAGCTTTATCCACACGCTCTACTTTCTCTCCATTTATGTGCACATCAATGGCAATGTTTTTAAAGTGGTGAATTTTCTTCCTTGTACCTATTAATAAGAGTTTTGATTTTTTAGGATTTAGTACTAAACAGTTTGATCTGCACCAATTAGAGATTTGAATTAAGTCTTCATTTACCCTTTTTACAGCACTGACATGGTCTGTGGGCTTAAAAGGGAGGTACAGCTGTAGATCGTCAGCGTACAAATGAAACTGGCAGTTACGGATGGCTTTTGTGATATCAGCACTGTAAAGAATGTAGAGGATCGGTGCTAATATTGACCCCTGAGGTACCCCACGGGTTACTGGGAGTTTGGCAGAGTGAAGCCTTGAACCATCAGCCTTCTCCAGCTCAACATACTGCTGCCTTTTCTCGAGGTAACTATGGAACCATTTTATTGCATTTTCTTCGAGTCCGTAGTATGCCAGTTTTGACAGTAATAAATCAACATTTATTGAGTCAAATGCTCGCGAAAAATCAAGGAGCAGTAGGATGCTGAGGTTACCCTGGTCCTTAGCAGCTAATAAGTTGTCTACAATATCTGCAAGTGCAGTTGCTGTACTGTGACCCTTGCGGAACCCGGACTGCCGTTGAGGCAGGATATTGCTTGTCTCAAGATATTCAGTGAGTTGATCACATACAATACGTTCAAATACTTTTGATACACACGAGAGAAGACTAATTGGGCGGAGGTCATTCATGGTGGAAGGGTTAGCATTCTTAGGCAAAGGTCTAACTACAGCGATCTTCCAAATATCAGGGAAAGTGCCTTCCTTTATTGAGTGGTTGACCATGGTGGTGATGGCTTTCAACGTTTGAGGCAAGGTCAACAGTATCATTTCTAAGGACAAACCATCACAGCCCTGAGCGTTAGAATGGAACCCTTTGATGGTTTTGAGCACTGTGTCCTCTGATACTGTCTGCAAAGAGAATGTTGATGAGCCATATCTGTGGTGTTCATAATATGTTAGTTGGGAGATTGACACACATCCTTCTCCTGGAATGTTAAGAAAGTGAGCATTAATCATGTCGGGGTCACTGAAACAGGGAGGAAGTTCTGCCCCCTTCTTACCATTATGAATTACATTATTTTTTAAATTTTTCCATAATTTCTTTGGATTTTTCTTATTTTTATTTATGTGTACATCAAAGAAACATTGCTTTTCCCTTTCAATCGCTTCTGTGACATGGTGCTTCATTTCTTTATATGACTCCCTAAGGGGTTCTGATTTATTAGATTTAGATCTTTTATTAAAATCATCCCTAGTTTGCATCATACATTTGATAGAATCAGTGATCCAGGGGTGCGGCGGATGTTTAAATTTCTGCACCTTGGTTGGAGCATGTAAATCAAATAATGTGATGAGACAAGTCGTAAAGGTTTCTGCAAGGTCATTGATGTTATTAAGTTTGTAAAAATCATTCCAATTAATAGCATCGAGATCCCTGTTTAATTGCTCCACCATAATATTTTTTAGCGGCCTATATGTCACCCATCGTGGACATATTTTGTCTTTCTTGATCATAAATTCAGCTAGTACCATTCCATGGCCACGCTCAGAGATGTGTTTGACTGTCACATTTAGTACTCTAGTATCCGTGCATACTACATCAATCAAGCTGTAACTGTGATCGGTAAAATGTGTGGGTTCCTTAACGATTTGTTTTAGGTTAACACAGTTAAGAAATTGCATGAATTGTTTGTACTTACTAGTACTGACATCGAGCAGATTTATGTTGAAGTCACCTAGTAATATCAACACATCGTAGTTTCTAAAGGAGGCAATGGAATCCGCAATATCATCCAAAAATACACCCGGGTCCTGCCATTGTGGCCTATAGGCGGTACCGATAATTACTCGCTGGTTGTTAGTGCGAAGACTCAGCCACATTTGTTCGACCTCAGAGTTTATTGGGTGTGGACACGTACGAACGTTAATGCCCCTGCGGATGTAAAAACCCACCCCCCCTCCACGACCCCTCAGGATATGTACAGGTCTAGGAATATGTCTCAGCCGATAGCCTGGGATTATCGGCGCTCCATCGTCCTCTCCAGCTCTTAACCAAGTTTCATTTATGGCTAGGATATCTGGGTCCAACTCCTCCACTGCTACAATGAAGTCTTCATGACCTGTGCTGAGTGAACCCGCATTATAAAGCCCAACTTTAATTTTTTTTAAGTTTACTGTTAAGTTATAAGAAGTGACTTAGGTTGTGAAGGACTGTGGCCGATACTGAGTACATAATTATGTGACAGTAAATAGTTACTGTTTATGTAATATAAGAAAGTCATTAATAGTATTTGGTATGTCTTGGATAAGTGATTATGTATTCCTGGAATAGATTTGCATCTGACTTGTTTTAACTTATTTTTAATATTAAAGGTTAATTTGCTTCCATTGTTCTTATAAAATAAATTTGTAATTGCACTGCTTAAAGGCCTATCTTTTTCATTTAATAAATATTGACCGATAAAAGCATATGTGACTGATATACACATAGAAATTAAATAAATTCCAACAAACAAATAAACAGGTAATTGAATCCAAGGTAAACACAAAATAAGAATAATAAGGGTTATACTAGGGCAGCAGGAACAATAGGTATCAACAACCATTAGTAATATGTAGAACTGTTTGCAGGTTGGTGCGAGTCATTTCTCCTGGGCCCCCAGCACTCGTTCCAAATCAGCTACAGAACGGAGCTGGTAAGCGGGTGAACCGTCTGCTCGCCGGATAAATATGCGTCCCCTCTTCGTCCAGGAGTACCGCCACTGCATCTTCTTACACTCCTCTCGAGCCTGATGAAAAAGTTGGCGATTGTGGCGCGTCAGCCGCTCGTTAATGAAGACGCGTCCTCCCGTGGCGTCCGCGCCGCCGGTGCGGCGCACGCGCGCGGCCTGCAGCAGCTCGTCGCGCAGGTGGCGGCGCGCCAGGCGCACCACAACGCGGCGCGGGCGGCCCCCCGCCTCGGCCGGCGGCGGGCCCACGCGCTCTGCGAATACCACGTCCCGCACCTCCAGCGTTACCCCTAGCCGCGCGGCCAACACGGTCACCGTCTGGATGACACTCACCCCCTTCTCTTCCGGTAGCTGCCCTATCTCCAGATCGGACAGGAGGGCCTCCTGGTCGCGATCATTTTAGCTCCTGCTTGAGCTCAGCTATGGTACGTTCCAGCTTCGCTGTACCCTCTTCTTTTTGTTCGATTATTGTACTAGAACTTGAATTAAGATATTTGTGGTGGTTTGTTAATTCCTACATTTATTGTGTTCGTTTTCTATACATTTTAATATCAGTGATAACTGTTGGCTTGTGGTTGGTGGTGCATTTCAATTTGAATAAGTTTCGTTTAAATGGACTTATGTTAATTGTGGTAAGTCTCGTTTATTTTTACGTACTAGTTTATGGAATTTATATTATTTACTTACTTAGTTGTTGTCATTGCATTATAAATGGCTAATCTAAACATTTATTATCAGAACGTTCGGGGGTTGAGAACGAAAACAGATATATTTTTGCGTAATTTGTTGTTACACGACTACGATTTAATAACTTTAACCGAGACTTGGCTTTTGGATGGGATATCCGACAGTGAACTGTTTGACGACCGTTATGTAGTATGGCGACGTGACAGGGATTATTCTAGAACTGGGCAGACTCGAGGCGGTGGAGTATTAATCGGTGCTCGCCGCGGTATTTTGGTTGCTTGTAAGCCTCAGTGGCAGTCTAGTGCGGAGGATTTATGGTTAACTATCTCATTTAATGACTCTTCTAGTAAGTCAAAACTTCAGCTACACTTATGTACCATCTATTTATGTGACGAAAATAGAGGTAATTCTCAAAATACGCAGTTGTATAATTTCATGGACAAACTTACTTAAATTAGAAACGAAAACCCATTGGATAAATTTCTTATTATCGGTGACTTTAATATGAGTTCCATTGTATGGGAACCCACTAATAAGGGATTACAAGCGGCCCGACTACCCGGCGACGCATGCTCTGATTTTATAAATACTTTAAATTTGTGCTCTTTTGATCAATTTAATTATATTCACAACAACCTAGGCAGAATATTGGATCTAGTCATTTCGAACGACTTTGTGTCAGTGTCTGGTAGCCTTAATCCCCTTGTTTCGGAAGACCCCCACCACAAAGCGCTTGATATTTCCGTTAATTTTATTGAACTTAATCCGCTTAAGGTTCCTAAACGTAGCATACGCATATTTAATCGAGCTGATTATACGTCATTTCCGGTCAGCTATGAGTACTGGGTCAAAATAATAGGCACTAGATTTGTAAAAGGGGAATTGAAGGTTAGTTCTAGTGGTAGGAAGTTGACCCATTAAGGGTTGTAAATTTTGACAGTTAAACGCATTGCCCGACTACAGCCTTGGCAAGATTTTTAGCACTTATAGGCCAATAATTTAAATGAATATTTGCCAATAACAATTGTGGACCGGCGAGTAACAATTGTTTGTGTTGCATTTGAAATAATATTTTTGTAAAATGGTGTTTACCACACAGTAATACAGGGTGTTTCGTGTTATACTCATAAGGAGAGCTATCTAATCTCCCACCTACGCGTATTAACCCTTTAGAGTCTAGAAATGGCGACAAAGAAGATAAGCGATGTTTTCGCGGCAAACTCTTTCCAGACTTGAGAAGTTCATATTCCTTCGGGAACATTTCAAGTTGGGCATTGTGTAGTAAACATGTTAATGAGTTAATTAATTCATCACCAGAAAGATCGCCATGTAATTTATTTTTTTCTATTTTTTAAATTGAAGATGAATCTAATAATATAAGCAACAATTAGTTGAAGGCGATTAAAACAAGAATGGTAATGAATTAATGACTGAACTACTGATCTATCTACGCATGAACTATCTACGACTGAACTATCTACAAGCAAACTATCTACGAAGTGTGATATCACTTCAGGTAGATCCTGTTTCACGCTATTGCAGGGCATTTCAGGCCAACCACTAATGCAGTTTTGCAAAAAACTAGGGCCTGACCACCATAACGAAAAGTCGCCGATTATATCGGCCTTCGCCCCGCGAGAAACAAGGTCCGCCGGATTGTCTTTCGACGGTACGTACCTCCACTTGTGACCGGCAGTGCTTTCTTGGATTTTTGGGCCAATCATTTGGATTTCATTTAGTGAAACGCCAGAGAAAGTAGGGGCAGAAGCGTCAAATACACATCGTAACTTAGTTGTTAAGCTATCTTGTTTTATGACTGCATGATGTGGTATAAAGTATTCTACAAAATTATCAGAATGTGGCTTTATATTGGTATTAACTTCAATCATATGGCCGAGTCTTTCGTACTCGTCCATAAAATCTATGTATTTTTCTTTAAATTCTGGGTCACGTTGAAAACGACGTTCCAAAGACAAAAAACGATTTTCTGCTAAATAATATGAATTACCCAGAACATTTGGATCAGTTTTCAAAGGCATTGTAACGGTAAACCGACCATCATCTTTTCGAAAAGTATTTTGTTGGAAACTGATTTCGCATGCTCGCTCTTCTTGAGATAGCAAGTTCTTAGGGGAAATTGAATCTAGTTCCCAAAATTTTGACAAGTCAAGTTTGTTGATAGAATCGCTAAAATTACAAAAGTGTGAGCTTTTTGAAAGAGACGAACGTGACTGATGTAGCTGAGGCACAGGACCAGACACAATCCATCCGAATTTGGTCTCACATAATTTAGGCATTCGTTTACCTAAGTCGATAGTGTGATTACTTATGACACTCCAAAACACTTCTGCCCCAACTAAGATGTCAATAACAGACGGAATATTAAATGAAGGGTCAGCTAAACAAATAGTCGACGGAATAGGAATATTCTCTACATTGACAAAAGACGAGGGCAAAATTTTTGTAATTTCAGGCAAAATTAGGCAGTCTAACTTAACCTTGTAGTCACCGTTAAAAGACTCGACATCGAGATAACAAGACTGTGTACTACAAGATGACTGGTGGTTGATACCTGTCACAGTGGAGGTCGTATTACGTCTGGACAAACCCAGTTTGGTGCAGAGGCTCTCCGTAACGAAGTTGGCCGTGCTGCCGCTGTCGAGGAGCAGCCGAGCGCTGACCTTGTCTCCGTCGGTGCTCAGCACTCGCACAATAGCTGTGGACAGTAACACATTGGGTGTACTAGTAAAATGTTCAGTAGTGTTTGCAGATAGGACATTGTTAGAAATGCTAGTGGGCAAGGCAACACTATTAGTTGGCGAAGGCATCGGGTCTTGGTAAGGCTGTTCAGTCAATGGTACATGTAAGAGAGTATTATGTCTAGATTTACAGTACTTGCAACCAGATAATCTACATCTATTCGTAGTGTGACCGGACCGTAAACAATTAAGACAGACCTTCAATTCCTTCGCTTTGTTTACACGAGACTCAATAGTCAAGTCTCTAAATGAATCACAAGTGTATAAAAAATGATCTTTAGAACATAAAGGACACTTTAGATTAGTATGAAAGCTTTTATTGTTATTTTGTAAATAGTTACTTGATGTATGGTTGTTATTTTGTAAATATTTATTTTGTGTTTTGATGTTTGTGTTTTCTTTACTGTTAGTTAGAATAAATGACTTTTGTTTTCGTAATTGTGTGTTTTTGTTAGTGTTTTCCAAAGTTTCCATTAAATCAGCTCTGTTTGAAATAAATGTAATAAATTGTGTTAAAGAAGGTGAGTCAGACAGTGTATTGCGATACTCTTCCCAATGTCTATTGGTAATTGAGTCTAGTTTTCTGGACATCATAAAAATAATAAGAGTATCCCAATGTTCTGTAGGCTCCTTTAGTGATTTAAGGGCCCGGATGTTCTTATTTATAACGTCGATAAGTCGCCGTAAAGAAGTCGACGATTCGTTGAACACCGGTTCCAAATCAAAAAGTGCCTGGATATGGTTATTGATTAGAAGGCGATTGTTATTATAGCGATCACACAACAAATCCCACGCAATCGAGTAATTATCGCTGTTAAAATCAATATTTTTTATTACTTCAGACGCACGACCCTTAAGTGAAGCACGTAAGTAGTGGAATTTGTTGATGTCGTCGATGCAATTATTACTGTGTATAAGTGACATGAATGTGTCTCTAAACTCTAGCCAGCACTGATAACTGCCATCAAAATGAGGTAAATCAATTTTCGGTAAGCGCACAAAATTATTTTTAAACGATGCACCTGATTTAGAGCCCGCCTCCGAAGCCTCTCGATCCGCGTCATCAACATCAGTCGGCTTTAGATGGCTCCGAGCTTGCGCAAGCAGCGAATAGTACCGCTCTTCAAACTGAGCCCGCTCTGCATACTCGTCTTCAGGCTTTTCTGACAACAGCTCGATTTCCATCTGTAATGTGTCGTACATATCGTATAAGGCCTCAAATTTGGCAAAGCGACCCTCCAAATCCAAGCATTGAAGGTTCGATAACGTTTTGGTAGACCCAAGGATAGTAAGATAGTTACTAAAAGTAGTTACTTTAGCTTTCATGCCACTGCGTTGCTTAATTAACTTATCTAAACTCATGTTGTGCAAAAAAAATTAACTCAATAAAAAATATCTAAAAGAACAATATTGAATCACTTTAAAGCTTTAGAAATAAGGTTTAAAAACGTCTAATACAATATCAATAACTGCATTCAATGAATGAATAAGCGTTATTGCACAGCTGATGCACTAACAAAAGAACCGTTATCTCGGCAAAAAAATGCACAGCCGGTCGGCCGGTGAAGGTCAAGGGCGTGCGAAACGATGAATTGCAGTGATATTTACGAATGCAATTGATGCGGCTAATAACTATTCATATTAATAAACACAAAATTAACTGGGCAATCAGAATTTAAGATGAAAAAGCTAGCAATTTAAACTGACTGTTTCAAAATGGCGAAGATTGCGAAAGATTTTGAATAGGCTTTGGAAAAAAATGTTTGGAAACACACTATTAATTTTAAAAAAGATAGGAAAACGGCAAGGATAATAATTGGAACGACTCACAGAGGTCCTTAACCGTTCTTCAGATTCTTCCTTGATGTAGCTGGAACTTGGATGACTCGCATAAAATATCGAAGCGGTGCGCGTCGTATGCAATGTCCAACAAAGTGCCACTTGGAACTTTAAAATGTCGTATGGTCTTGAAATCACAGTAAATGGACCATGTTTTGATGTGGAATAAAACTAGCGGACTGTAGGTATTATGCTGGATGTAATAGTTATAAGTTTCAATGGCAAAAACAAGGGACATTAATTAAAAGACGTATGCGTGGCCGCTAGAATGCGAAGAGTCATTCTGGTTGGCGGACCCGCCACCGCCCCCGCTCCCCGCTCCGCTAGGGTTGGGATGGCTGTTCTCGCATTTGCGCGTGAACAGGTGAACTATAGCGGAGCTAGGGGTGAGTAGTATACTGGTGAACTATAGCGGAGCTAGGGGTGAGTAGTATACTGGTGAACTATAGCGGAGCTAGGGGTGAGTAGTATACTGGTGAACTATAGCGGAGCTAGGGGTGAGTAGTATACTGGTGAACGATAGCGGAGCTAGGGGTGAGTAGTATACTGGTGAACAATAGCGGAGCTAGGGGTGAGTAGTATACTGGTGAACGATAGCGGAGCTAGGGGTGAGTAGTATACTGGTGAATTATAGCGGAGCTAGGGGTGAGTAGTATACTGGTGAACTATAGCGGAGCTAGGGGTGAGTAGTATACTGGTGAACTATAGCGGAGCTAGGGGTGAGTAGTATACTGGTGAAATATAGCGGAGCTAGGGGTGAGTAGTATACTGGTGAACGATAGCGGAGCTAGGGGTGAGTAGTATACTGGTGAACGATAGCGGAGCTAGGGGTGAGTAGTATACTGGTGAACGATAGCGGAGCTAGGGGTGAGAAGTATACTGGTGAACTATAGCGGAGCTAGGGGTGAGTAGTATACTGGTGAACTATAGCGGAGCTAGGGGTGAGTAGTATACTGGTGAACTATAGCGGAGCTAGGGGTGAGTAGTATACTGGTGAAATATAGCGGAGCTAGGGGTGAGTAGTATACTGGTGAACTATAGCGGAGCTAGGGGTGAGTAGTATACTGGTGAACTATAGCAGAGCTAGGGGTGAGTAGTATACTGGTGAACTATAGCGGAGCTAGGGGTGAGTAGTATACTGGTGAACTATAGCGGAGCTAGGGGTGAGTAGTATACTGGTGAAATATAGCGGGGCTAGGGGTGAGTACTGCCCTGTTAATTGCACTTGCAGTAATCGACACTTTTGGGATTTTCACTTTTTTGCAAAAATGGCATCTCATGGGTTTAAGCTATACATAAAAAAATATTTTTTATGTTTTTTTTATTATAACTATGTTTTTTATTTAACGCAAAACACAGTACTTGCACAAAAGTATTGCTTATGCTAACAAGATCTGCAGCATTCAGCATGTACTAAAATGTTGTGCAGTACTTGATACGTTTACTGTAGTTTCATTAAGCACATAATTCTTTGCTAGGAATAGAAACTAAAGCCAAACGCAGTATTCCACAATACTGCGTTGGAGTGCATGGAGTATAACGAAAAGCTACTATTACTTTGCTAAGACTAAATGCAGTATTCTACAGTGCTGCATTTGCGAGTAGCAAGGTTACTTATCACACACTATGCTACCTACGCACAGACCGAAGCCGCAAGGTACAGTGCTGCGTTTCACGCTAGCAAATCAGACAGAAACGTCATTCGCGGACGAAACACGTGTGTGCCTAAGCCACGTCGTGGTTCTTATAATTTCTTAATTTAATGTTCCAGTGGTTTTGGTAAGTTTTTTAATTTAAGTATCTAGTTCTGGTGTAGGTCGCACATTTATTTCACTATGGAGTTAGAGGCAGATAATAAACTGGCCTTCCTAGAAATTCTTATCATCAGGAATTCTGATCAAACCTTGGGCCTACATTGTGTATCGAAAAGCAACACATACAGATGGTGATCTCAATGGTGAATCCCACCAGCATCCTGTACAGGTAGCTACCGTAGGGAAATCTTTGTTTCAGAGTGCACGCGGGATCTGTGACCACCAACACCTGACAGCTGAGCTTCATCATGTAAAGCACGTACTGCGAAGTAATAAACTGCTAGTACCATACCATGCCTCCATCACAGAAACCGTATCAAGCCAGCCACAGTAGAACGATGACCTGTCATTCTACCTTACATTAAAGGTGTCACTGACAAGATTGGAAGTATTCTGAAGCATGCGTCTATGAAGACCTACTTCAAGCCGCCGAGGAACGTAAACCAATTCTTATGTGCTGAAGTGCAACATCCCCTTTCAAGATGCAGGCGTCTACAACCTAGATTGTGACAGTGGGCTCTCACATCATCGGGCAAACGTATTGGGACGCGCGATAAAAACATGTAGCTGACATGAAGAATAAGCGCGTCAAAAAGTCTGCAGTGTGTGAACTCAAAAGAACTCAACCATACATTTGATTTGATAAACCACAAATCCTTGCCAAAAAACAAAGACTCATTCCCAGAATGCTACTAATATGAATGAAATAAATCAACAAATATCTTTCCAATGGTTGGAGGGTACCACCAGCTTGGGACCCCATAATTCATCAACTAAAATCCCGTCCTAAATCACACACTGCAGGACCTAAAGATAAAGTTAGTTCGTTTTGTAAATAGGGATTAAAAGGGAGGTCGAGACAACCTCTCTGAGTTTTCTTCCACCAGTTCTTTCTCTTGTGAACTGGTGGTAAATTTAGTAGCTAGTTCTTGTTTTCTAATTAATTTTAATCAATTTGTTTTGTTTGTTTTCTATTTAATTAATTTTAACAAATCCCATCCAACTGCAGCGAGGTGTGAGACAGGGAGACGTTATTTCTCTGAAACTGTTCGCAGCTGCTTTGGAGGACATCTTTTAACTCTTAGACTAGAAAGGACTCGGCATCAACATTAATGGCCAATACCTACACACCTTCGTTTTGCCGATGACATAGTTTATATGGTTGAGACCTTGGAAGACCTGAACACAATGCTCGAAGTCTTTGTAGTGCTTTCCAAAGAGTGGGTCTCAGAATGAACATGAATAAGACGAAAATCATGTCAAATACCCGTTGTACCCGCTCCAGTTCCTGTTGGGAACACTACTTCACTACCAAACCTTTGTTTTATTTCGTTTCTTAGCTACTTAAACATCTGAAGCCGACACTTTTAACTAGTATAATGCATGAAAATAGTACATTATTGCTAATTAAAAACGCAGTTTTAAACATATGCTAGGTAATTTTGCAGTAATAAACATAGATACTGCATTTGGTTTTAGTGAAGCTGTAATGCCCACAATCCCAAAATGGTAGGTAAAAATGCAGTATTCCGCATTTTATTTAGATGACATCGTTAAAGTAAAAGAAAAAATATGTCAATAGAAAGCTTGATTTTTTTCTTAATTTTTAGGTATACTATAAATGATATATAACATATTCTTGTTGCCTAGATATCAAAAAATATGTTTCCCGCGTTTATCTCCAAACCGCCATTTTGCAAGTACTGCGTTTGCATTAAGGAGGGCAGAGTAGTATACTGGTGAACGATAGCGGAGCTAGGGGTGAGTAGTATACTGGTGAACGATAGCGGAGCTAGGGGTGAGTAGTATACTGGTGAACTATAGCGGAGCTAGGGGTGAGTAGTATACTGGTGAACAAAAGCGGAGCTAGGGGTGAGTAGTATACTGGTGAACTATAGCGGAGCTAGGGGTGAGTAGTATACTAGTGAAATATAGCGGAGCTAGGGGTGAGTAGTATACTGGTGAACTATAGCGGAGCTAGGGGTAAGTAGTATACTGGTGAACTATAGCGGAGCTAGGGGTGAGTAGTATACTGGTGAACTATAGCGGAGCTAGGGGTGAGTAGTATACTGGTTAACTATAGCGGAGCTAGGGGTGAGTAGTATACTGGTGAATGATAGTGGAGCTAGGGGTGAGTAGTATACTGGTAAACTATAGCGGAGCTAGGGGTGAGTAGTATACTGGTGAACTATAGCGGAGCTAGGGGTGAGTAGTATACTGGTGAACTATAGCGGAGCTAGGGGTGAGTAGTATACTGGTGAACTATAGCGAAGCTAGGGATGAGTAGTATACTGGTGAACTATAGCGGAGCTAGAAGTGAGAAGTAAACTGGTGAACGATAGCGGAGCTAGGGGTGAGTAGTATACTGGTGAACTATAGCGGAGCTAGGGGTGAGTAGTATACTGGTGAACTATAGCGGAGCTAGGGGTGAGTAGTATACTGGTGAAATATAGCGGAGCTAGGGGTGAGTAGCATACTGGTGAAATATAGCGGAGCTAGGGGTGAGTAGCATACTGGTGAACGATAGCGGAGCTAGGGGTGAGTAGTATACTGGTGAACTATAGCGGAGCTAGGGGTGAGTAGTATACTGGTGAACTATAGCGGAGCTAGGGGTGAGTAGTATACTGGTGAAATATAGCGGAGCTAGGGGTGAGTAGTATACTGGTGAACGATAGCGGAGCTAGGGGTGAGTAGTATACTGGTGAACTATAGCGGAGCTAGGGGTGAGTAGTATACTGGTGAACGATAGCGGAGCTAGGGGTGAGTAGTATACTGGTGAACGATAGCGGAGCTAGGGGTGAGTAGAATACTGGTGAACTATAGCGGAGCTAGGGGTGAGTAGTATACTGGTTAAATATAGCGGAGCTAGGGGTGAGTAGTATACTGGTGAAATATAGCGGAGCTAGGGGTGAGTAGTATACTGGTGAACGATAGCGGAGCAAGGGGTGAGTAGTATACTGGTGAACGATAGCGGAGCTAGGGGTGAGTAGTATACTGGTGAAATATAGCGGAGCTAGGGGTGAGTAGTATACTGGTGAAATATAGCGGAGCTAGGGAGGAGTAGTATACTGGTGAACGATAGCGGAGCTAGGGGTGAGTAGTATACTGGTGAACGATAGCGGAGCTAGGGGTGAGTAGTATACTGGTGAACTATAGCGGAGCTAGGGGTGAGTAGTATACTGGTGAACGATAGCGGAGCTAGGGGTGAGTAGTAAACTGGTGAACTATAGCGGAGCTAGGGGTGAGTAGTATACTGGTGAACTATAGCGGAGCTAGGGGTGAGTAGTATACTGGTGAACTATAGCGGAGCTAGGGGTGAGTAGTATACTGGTGAACTATAGCGGAGCTAGGGGTGAGTAGTATACTGGTGAACGATAGCGGAGCTAGGGGTGAGTAGTATACTGGTGAACTATAGCGGAGCTAGGGGTGAGTAGTTTACTGCTGAACGATAGCGGAGCTAGGGGTGAGTAGTATACTGGTGAACGATAGCGGAGCTAGGGGTGAGTAGTATACTGGTGAACTATAGCGGAGCTAGGGGTGAGTAGTATACTGGTGAACTATAGCGGAGCTAGGGGTGAGTATTATACTGGTGAAATATAGCGGAGCTAGGGGTGAGTAGTATACTGGTGAACTATAGCGGAGCTAGGGGTGAGTAGTATACTGGTGAAATATAGCGGAGCTAGGGGTGAGTAGTATACTGGTGAACTATAGCGGAGCTAGGGGTGAGTAGTATACTGGTGAACGATAGCGGAGCTAGGGGTGAGTAGTATACTGGTGAACGATAGCGGAGCTAGGGGTGAGTAGTAAACTGGTAAACAATAGCGAAGCTAGGGGTGAGTAGTATACTGGTGAACTATAGCAGAGCTAGGGGTGAGTAGTATACTGGTGAACTATAGCGGAGCTAGGGGTGAGTAGTATACTGGTGAACGATAGCGGAGCTAGGGGTGAGTAGTATACTGGTGAACGATAGCGGAGCTAGGGGTGAGTAGTATACTGGTGAACTATAGCGGAGCTAGGGTTGAGTAGTATACTGGTGAACGATAGCGGAGCTAGGGGTGAGTCGTATACTGGTGAACTACAGCGGAGCTTGGGGTGAGTAGTATACTGGTAAACTATAGCGGAGCTAGGGGTGAGTAGTATACTGGTGAAATATAGTGGAGCTAGGGGTGAGTAGTATACTGGTGAACGATAGCGGAGCTAGGGTTGAGTAGTATACTGGTGAAATATAGCGGAGCTAGGGGTGAGTAGTATACTGGTGAACTATAGCGGAGCTAGGGGTGAGTAGTATACTAGTGAACGATAGCGGAGATAGGGGTGAGTAGTATACTGGTGAACTATAGCGGAGCTAGGGGTGAGTAGTATACTGGTGAACTATAGCGGAGCTAGGGGTGAGTAGTATACTGGTGAACTATAGCGGAGCTAGGGGTGAGTAGTATACTGGTGAACTATAGCGGAGCTAGGGGTGAGTAGTATACTGGTGAACTATAGCGGAGCTAGAGGTGAGTAGTATACTGGTGAACTATAGCGGAGCTAGGGGTGAGTAGTATACTGGTGAACTATAGCGGAGCTAGGGGTGAGTAGTATACTGGTGAACTATAGCGGAGCTAGGGGTGAGTAGTATACTGGTGAACTATAGTGGAGCTAGGGGTGAGTAGTATACTGGTGAACGATAGTGGAGCTAGGGGTGAGTAGTATACTGGTGAACGATAGCGGAGCTAGGGGTGAGTAGTATACTGGTGAACAATAGCGGAGCTAGGGGTGAGTAGTATACTGGTGAACGATAGCGGAGCTAGGGGTGAGTAGTATACTGGTGAACTATAGCGGAGCTAGGGGTGAGTAGTATACTGGTGAAATATAGCGGAGCTAGGGGTGAGTAGTATACTGGTGAACGATAGCGGAGCTAGGGGTGAGTAGTATACTGGTGAAATATAGCGGAGCTAGGGGTGAGTAGTATACTGGTGATTTATAGCGGAGCTAGGGGTGAGTAGTATACTGGTGAACTATAGCGGAGCTAGGGGTGAGTAGTATACTGGTGAACTATAGCGGAGCTAGGGGTGAGTTGTATACTGGTGAACTATAGCGGAGCTAGGGGTGAGTAGTATACTGGTGAACGATAGCGGAGCTAGGGGTGAGTAGTATACTGGTGAACTATAGCGGAGCTAGGGGTGAGTAGTATACTGGTGAACTATAGCGGAGCTAGGGGTGAGTAGTATACTGGTGAAATATAGCGGAGCTAGGGGTGAGTAGTATACTGGTGAACGATAGCGGAGCTAGGGGTGAGTAGTATACTGGTGAACGATAGCGGAGCTAGGGGTGAGTAGTATACTGGTGAACTATAGCGGAGCTAGGGGTGAGTAGTATACTGGTGAACTATAGCGGAGCTAGAGGTGAGTAGTATACTGGTGAAATATAGCGGAGCTAGGGGTGAGTATAATACTGGTGAACTATAGCGGAGCAAGGGGTGAGTAGTATACTGGTGAACTATAGCGGAGCTAGGGGTGAGTAGTATACTGCTGAACGATAGCGGAGCTAGGGGTGAGTAGTATACTGGTGAACGATAGCGGAGCTAGGGGTGAGTAGTATACTGGTGAACTATAGCGGAGCTAGGGGTGAGTAGTATTCTGGTGAACGATAGCGGAGCTAGGGGTGAGTAGTATACTGGTGAACTATAGCGGAGCTAGGGGTGAGTAGTATACTGCTGAACGATAGCGGAGCTAGGGGTGAGTAGTATACTGGTGAACTATAGCGGAGCTAGGGGTGAGTAGTATACTGGTGAAATATAGCGGAGCTAGGGGTGAGTAGTATACTGGTAAAATATAGCGGATCTAGGGGTGAGTAGTATACTGGTAAACGATAGCGGAGCTAGGGGTGAATAGTATACTGGTAAACGATAGCGGAGCTAGGGGTGAGTAGTATACTGGTGAACGATAGCGGAGCTAGGGGTGAGTAGTATACTGGTGAACGATAGCGGAGCTAGGAGTGAGTAGTATACTGGTGAACTATAGCGGAGCTAGGGGTGAGTAGTATAGTGGTAAAATATAGCGGAGCTAGGGGTGAGTAGTATACTGGTGAAATATAGCGGAGCTAGGGGTGAGTAGTATACTGGTGAACTATAGCGGAGCTAGGGGTGAGTAGTATACTGGTGAACTATAGCGGAGCTAGGAGTGAGTAGTATACTGGTGAACTATAGCGGAGCTAGGGGTGAGTAGTATACTGGTGAACGATAGCGGAGCTAGGGGTGAGTAGTATACTGGTGAACTATAGCGGAGCTAGGGGTGAGTAGTATACTGGTGAACGATAGCGGAGCTAGGGGTGAGTAGTATACTGGTGAACTATAGCGGAGCTAGGGGTGAGTAGTATACTGGTGAACTATAGCGGAGCTAGGGGTGAGTAGTATACTGGTGAACTATAGCGGAGCTACGGGTGAGTAGTATACTGGTGAACTATATGTTTTTTTTTTCCTGTGGCAACACCGACGGCACTAGTTGTCAAATTTTTGCTCCCGTATTTAAATTTGAAATATTTTAATTATTAGCATAATAATTGTGGCTAATTCCATTGAATCACGTAACATTTACGTGTAAAATTAAGTGTAGTGAATACCAACAGTGAGTTGTTTGTGTATTTTGTGTGTTTTGTGACGTCGAACTACGGTCACTTTCACTTACCGGTATGACAATATGACATTGCATTTTTATTTGTAAATCATTGTTATCTCTTTCAAAGTAGTAATTTTTGTATGTGTTTTTAGTCTAATCTGTTCAGTTTATAACTAGTAAGGCTAAATTTAAAGCCGATAGTGTAGTGTTATCATTTGGATAACCTCACTATAGTTGATTAAACATCCCCTTGGAATTACTTAGGTTTAACAAACACCTTTTTATTTTCACAATGTTGACCCGTAAGGCCGCATCTCGCCAGGAGGAGGCTAAACTCCATCAAACCCTACAGGAACTAAAGGCCACCAAGGAGTTGGTTAAGCAACTGCATTTGGAAAGAGATGAGAATGAAAAGGAATTGTTAGATGTGCTTCAAAGCAATACACAACTCAAAAAGGAAATGTCTGAGTTACATTTGTCACAACAGAATATATTTGAGGAACGTAATAGGTTACAAACTTTAATCTATGGGTTCGACCAGTGCAGAGATGAGTATGAGAAGGCCCTCAGACTCATCTCTGGTCTGGAAAAGCAGCTACATGACGCTAATAACCGTATTTATAAGTTAGAGTCTGAACAAAACCAAGCGGTAGTAACTCAGAACTTGAGTCTTTACGATGAGTTAGTCGGCTGTGACCCAAAACTTGTTTCTCCCTCACTTAACCATAAGCCAACAATCACAATTGATTTAACTTCTGAAGACTCAATTAATTGCACTATGAGTCAGGCAATGGTTGGTTGTAGTAGAAACAAGCTAAAGAAATATGTTGTAACACTGTTTTTTCCCCTATCCTTACCGTAGCAAGCACTTGATTTTAAAGTACTTTTTATAGCGAAATTCTCGTTATAGTCTTGTAGGTTGGACAAGGAACATTAGGTATTAAGAGTAGGTAAGAGTTTAGATAGGTTTTACAAAACACACCTAGTGTTTTCACATAGCTTTTGATGTGTTTAGTGTTAGTTTATTGCATGCAGATTTCTACCTTTGTTTGAGTCAATTTCCAGTAGTTTAACGAATGTCGGCGATTATACCGCCCACTTTAATCACAAAGCATTCACTTGAATTCATTTTAAAACATCTTACACAAAGAATTTTAGCACTTTTCAATAATTAAAGCAAATAAACTTTCTTGTTTACATATCTCACAGCTGTCTTTTCAATTGACAAGTGACAACTGTCAGATGTGACGTTTAGCGTTCCGATTCCAGCTAACTGAATGTTTCGGACCAATTAATTTACACTTTGGTGATAAAATCAAATAAATCCTATTTGTTATTTTAATTAAATAATGTAAATACCCATGTCTCGCATGCTAGTTAAGCGTTTTAATATTAATATTCAGACAAAAGGTAAATATGTTCATAGAATGTATTTTGTCTGGGGGGTAAGTTGTTGTCTATGGCATTCTAGATTTTTCGAGTCGTTTCAACAATGACCGACGTAGTTCGAGGAACGGAAGTCTTTGTCTCATTCTGGGTATTTCGCCTGTGTCGTGTAGATGCAGGAATTGAATAATATGTGAGCCACGGCTTTAGGTGATTTTTAGTGGTTTCGCTATTAATTTAATGATGCGTTGAGCATCCCTTTAAGTGGGCTCCAGCTCATCAATTTATATTTCATCATGTCTTTCATGAGATAAAAACCTGTGATAATTAAAGCCCAAATTTGGGTTCCACAGTTTTACCTCAAAATTTCAAGATATAAGTACTCCCAGGTTGTGCCAGGTTTACCTCAAAATTTCAAGATATAAGTGGTTCCCAGTTTGGTCCAGGAAATCTTTCAAGGTTATGGTTTAAGCTCATTTCGATCTAACGTCGTCTGTGCAGCGGCCTAGCGAGAATTCCATGCTATGATGTCTCGTTGAAATCGGCGCGACAAGCACAGGTTAAACCGTACCATTACCATGGATTTATAAAACTAACCAAGGTATTCCTCAGCCTTCTTTTATTATCATCGCGGCAGTGATTCTGTAGTATGTACCCGGTGAAGTAATTAACGTTTATATCCAGTACAAAATGGTGTTTTGATGACATGTTCAGACTCAACCCGGAGCAGGTCTACAGCCAATAAATGTACCCATAGTCATGTTTCAAATTTATTTAGCTTCAGCGTAACTCTGGTCCATGAACCAGAATGTAGAAATAATTCTATTTTACTATGAATGTCTTGTGTTAAGAGGATAAATAATAGGTATCTTAGCATAAGTTTTGTGAGTACATATGTGTTCGGTTCTTGACGGTCGGCCGACTTGAGAGATATGGTGACGTTTGAAAACTTATTTCAAATGCGGAACCGGCCTCTTAATCCGTCTGACTAACTGGAAACAACCAGATATGCCCTCACCTTTACTTTTAAGGGTTTATAGTTTGAATCCCTACTTCTTTATATGGTTTCAATTTTATAATGAACCCAAGGGTATTGTTTTTATAATTAATGTATGGTCTCACTTTAACCTGTTAAGGGTCCCTGTTAAACCATCTGCCCTTCGTGCGGTTTTAACATTATAATGGGTTCCCAAGGTATTATGTATTAATATAAAATGTGTGACTTCATTTTAACCCTTCGGATTCTTCGTTAAACCATTTATACCCCATGTGGTTTTAAATATTTTTATGACATATTTTCTGCGAATCGTTGTTAACTTGGTATTAGTTATACAATGTGTTAAATAAATGTTTGTTTCAACGTAAATATTGGTTTGATTTATTAAACTCACTTTGTTTCGATCCGTGGACAATTTATCTTTTAATTTTTAACTTTCATTGATATCAACGGCGCCCAAAATCATAATTGTTCCATGGATGACTGAGCCACGCGAATCCACACAACCCCTTTGCTCTACCGACTAACATTTTCAGTGGGGTAAATTCCATCTATACCCCGGGGTAAAATTTTTCCCATTACAATGTAAAAATTAACAAGTATATTTCAAAAACAAAAAAGTTACTAAATAAGCAGAAACACTTTTTCAAAAATATTAGTCACATTAGGGAGCGTAGACAACTAATTGAAAAACTGGATACTTGTCAAATTATAATCAATGAGAATAGACTGACATATGAAAATAACATTGCTATGTTAAATACTAAAATTCACTCATTACAGGAGTCATTATCAAGGATGACCCAAAATTATGACCGTTCCAAAAAAGAGATAGGGGAATATATACTGGCACTTAAATGTTTATCCACCCCCTCTCTGTCAGAAGACCATTCAACCCATAATGATAGCTCCTTAGCGTCAGGCCTAGATGCTCGGGACCATTTACAAGACCAAACAGTGTATGAGCCCTTAATCTCAGAACATGTAAATATTTTAGCAAGCACAAGTGAAAATAATTCCTATACCACTAACAAATGTTCAAACATTATGTTGTGTGATGAAATTGGAAAAGATTTAGGCTACTTATTCAATAATCTATTGGGAGAAAAAGTTTTAAATTGTTGTATACCGGGTGCGACCCTACATGACATTATGAGAAAAGTAATAACTCTAAACTTAAATGAAAATACCAATTTAATTATATTAGTTGGTCAAAGAGGTAATGTAAACAAGAAGGATCTCATTTCATACTACAATAAGTTATGCAGTTTAAATATAAATAAATTTGTATTGTTTACACTACCTTACAGTGCTAGCTTGCCACAGGAAGAAAATAACATCAGATATAATTTGAATTTAACACTAAGCAATATGACTTATTATAATAGTCAGAGATGTCACATAATAGACATAAATAAATTAATATTTAATTTTAAATTGACAAAAGATAAATATTATCTTACAAATTATTTTAAAAGACAAGTAGCTTTAGCGCTATCATTTTATTTTAAACATTTAGCCAAGAACTTGGCTATCACTTCTGCTTCTATTGAGCAGAATAGTTTTGACATTTTGAATGTGACCTTGGAATCCGTTCCAAGTAATAATAATACAATTTTTACTCCTGCTCCTATTGAGCAAAAAATTGTTGACATTAAAAATAACACCTTGGCATTTGTCCCAAGTAATTCTTTTATTAGTAATTTAAATTACATAATAAGACAATAGAGGAAGTCTCTAGCCGTGTAATGACTAAGGAAAAGCCTAAATATTTAACTATAGTTCACCAAAACATTCAAGGCTTTTCTGGCAAAGAATTAGAATTAGAACTTTTTTGAACTGAAAAAAATGTTAATATTTTATGTGTCACTGAGCACTGGCTTAAGGAATATGAATTAATTACAGGATTTCAATGTTATAAAATTGCAAGTTCATTCAGTAGGAAATCCACCACTAGAGGGGGATCCTTGATAATTTTGCAAAATAATATGAATTTTAAGGAACGAAAAGATGTGATATCCCTCTCTATTGAACAACACGTTGAACTGTCATGTGTGGAATTAGATCAGTTGATAATGATCTGTGTGTATCGCCCACCATCTGGTAACTACCCTCAATTTGAGTCCGCTATGGAGGACGCTCTAAAATTAGTCATCAAAAAGAATAAAAAAATTGTGGTGTGCGGTGATTTTAACGTAGACATCTTAAAGCCGTCCTCAATGGCAAGTAGGTTTCTGAATTTGTTTAAGTCCTTCAATTTAGCAAACACTTTTTGTGAACCTACAAGAATCACTGCTACATCTAAAACTTGCCTAGACAATATTTTTAACAACTGTAATGTACTTGATAAAGAAATAATAAATTGTATTCGTTCTGACCATAACGGACAAATAGCTTCCCTTGAGCACCATCATGTTCCTCATCAGTGTAATATAATTTGCAGACCTCTAACTAAAAATAAATTAGAAAATTTTCATAATAATGTCACTGCCAAAACTCTTTGCTTACCTAGTAATGATAATCCCAATACTCATTATGATGATTTATTTAATTTAATTAAAGTAGAATTTGATAAAACATTTAAGCAAAGATCTATTAAATCCAAAGACTTTAAAAAGAAATTTAGTGATTGGGCAACACCAGGCATATATGTTAGCAGAAATAAGTTGTTTGAATTATATGGTCAGAAAACAATTTCAAATGATCCCGAATTTCATGAATATGTAAGAAACTATTCAAAAATGTTTAATAAAGTATGTACTTTAGCAAAAGCAAAATGTATATCTACAATAATTCATCAGTCAGATAATAAAATAAGAGCCACTTGGAATATTATAAATAAAGAGACTGGGAAAACTAAAAATAATGACCGTGAATACTCATTAGTATCAGACAATAAAATTATTGAGTCAGATGAAGGTGTGGCAACAATTTTTCAAGATTTCTTTTCTAAAATACCTATTGCAACTACCAGTAATTTAAATTCATCTCCAAAAATTTCGGTCTCCCTCTTGGAATCATGTGTTGATAAGTGCAATAATATATTTAAATTTAGACATATCAATAGTGATACCATTCTTAAAACATTTAATTCAATAAATATAAATAGAAATAATATAGAAAATAGTAAAAATAAATGTAAATCCACATGGGACATTATAAATAGTAAGACTAATGACATTCAATGTTCAACAGAAATATCTGACATTATCGTAGAAAATAAAACAATTTGTGACCCTCAAAAAATATGTAATAATTTTAATGAATATTTTATAAACTTGACGAACTCCGGTGATAATAAACCTAACTCTAAAAGCAATGTTAATAAAGCAAACATTGACATTAATAATACAGATACAATATTTCTAAGGCCTACCGATGCTTTAGAAGTATTTAATACAATTAAACGCTTAAAAAATACAAATTCTGTTGGAGAGGATCCCAAGTAGCACATTGGCTGATCAAGTGTCGAATTATACACCTACATAAGGTTAAAAGTGTGATTAAAGATGTTTAAAGGTTTTCGTAGCTTCTCAAGGCTGATATGTTGCATTTAAAAAAGTTATTTATTCAATAATCTGTAAAAGGCACTCCAGAAATACTTAATTAAGCTATGGGCTATTTAAGAGTTCATAATACATGTTTTACTACGTTTGCAGCTGAAAAGCGGCGTAAAGAAATTCTTCTATAATGTTTTTTGCTGTTGAATGGTCTAAAATTAATCCTTTCTAACACCAACTGGTTAACAGTACGTCTGAAAGGTATTGTAAAGTTAGAAGCTGTGCATTGATCTTGAAGGCATCTTTTATGACGCTTTTGAGCTACATGTGGTGTAATATAATACCACTGTAAGGTTGTCTGGTTAAGATCATTAAGGAAATACTTTCAACAGCCTGTTGCTGCTGAAATTACGCCTAAGTAGAAAATAATAACTCTTCAAGCTGAAGAAGTGTATCAAATCATATATTTATACAGCTTTATTTGAGAAACTGTTGTAAACCATTTTTCAAGCGCTTTGTAATTCTCAAAGAGTTAGAATGTAATTTGTCTATACTATTAAACAGTTTTTGGCACCCAATTACACCACATTAAAGTTCGTTGCTGTTATTGACTTCATTTAACAGCTTTTCTACCTATCTGTTGCAAAATTTATTATTTTGATTACTAGCTAACCGAATAAACTACGAATTCAAGGTTTATAAGTATTAATAATTAATAATGGACAAGCATTGGTCGACAAGAAAACGGAATGGTACCAAATTTACAAGAAAACAAGTAATATTTTAGACTATACCTACCTATAAGATAAATGTTAGTTGGAGGATGATTTTCTTTTTGATAGAGGACCCCTAACTTGCTGCAAGAAATAGTTGTTGAAATACAACATAACTCATAAGTCATTAGAACGGCATTTCCGGAATCCATGTATGAACTAAAAGTGTAAATTAACGTCTCTTATACAGAACACGAGCAGTCTATGGCTGATTAATGGTATTTTGTTCAGCAAATAGTGTCACAAGATAATATTTTAACGATTAAAGCTGAGCACCTCATGGACGCCATAACTAACCTAAAAATAGCTTTTATCATTATTTTCTAAAACATTCTTAACTGCAAGAATACGCCTTAATTTAAGCTCTTACTTCATAGGCAATTTAAAGAAACCATTTTTACTAAATATCTCATTTAATTTTCCATCATAATAGATTAAAACTTTTGCACTCGTAATTTGTCCACATATTTCCTAAGTTAAAATCTAATTATTCAAAGGGCGCATGAAAATTTTGTAGTTAATTGGTATTAACTTCACGATGTAGTTGCACTCGCATCCTGAACGCATTTGTATAAACTGCGCATTTTTAAAACTTTCTAACATAAAATATCCCAGTAGAAATGGTGGACGATGATGGAAGATTGAATATAGTTAACTTTACACCATAACTTTTAACAGTCCTTTACATACTTAATTTATTTTAAGATGACTTGCTAAGAACAAAGACGTTAAAAAAGTTTGAATAGGGAGTTGCAAAAGGTTAGAAGCTGTTTAAGAGCTGGTTGGGGGAGTCCTGCACAGAATTAAACTTTTTACAGTGCTTTATTAATGCTCTATTAAAACTTAAATAAGCCTGACCGATGCTTCTCTCCAGCCATTGTAATACCAAAGGCTGTATAATTTGGGGCCCTTTTTAGCTGTTTAAGCGCTTAAACAGCTTTAGTACAGCCAAATTGGTATACCCTTAAACAGCTTTAAGATTCGATGGCAGCATTAATTAAGCACTTATGCAGCATTTGTGTGCTACTTGGGATGGTATCAGTACCAAGATTATAAAAGCTTGTGCGGAATTTATTAGTGAACCATTAAGCTTCCTGATAAACTTGTCGTTTTCAGAAGGCAGCTTTCCCTCTCTCTTAAAACGATCTATAGTCAAACCTTTATTTAAGAAAGGTAGTAAGTCTGAAATGGGTAACTACAGGCCCATAACCTTAATACAAATATTCTGTAAAATATTTGAGCGAATATTTCTAGCAAGAATTCAGGAGTTTATATCAAAACATAATTTGTTAACTCAAAAACAGTTTGGTTTTAGAAAAGATAGCACTACGTCACTAGCATGTTTTGATTTAGTAAAAATAATCTTAGAAGCAATGAATAATAAGGAACCAGTTGCAGCTGTTTTCCTGGATATGAGCAAGGCCTTTGACTTTGTGAATCATGAGCTGTTATTGTCCAAACTGGAATATGGGATCAGAGGAAAAGCAAACGACTGGCTTAAATCTTATCTAAATAATAGGCTACAGTGTGTACAAATAAATAAAATAATAAACGGGGAAAAGAAAGAATTTAGATCGAACTTTGTTGTCAACAGATATGGAGTTCCACAGGGTAGTGTTTTGGGTCCATTCCTATTCCTGTTATACATAAATGACCTACCTAAAGCTACATACCACGATACAATATTGTTTGCTGACGACACAACTCTAATAGTAAAATGTAATAAAGTTGATGAACTAGAAGCTATGATAAACGAAGCGTTAAATAATATTATTACATGGCTTCATAATAATAATTTGCAAATAAATTTAAATAAAACTAAATTGATAAAATTTCAGACATCTAGAGCAAAGTTGACCGAATTAAATGTAAAATATAAAGATGACATTATAGAACAAGTAAAAACTACAAAATTTCTAGGCATAATGATTGACGAAAATCTTAATTGGAAACAACACATTGACCTGGTATGTAGCAAACTTGATAAATTTGTATACGCGATTAAAAGGCTTCGTGAAACAGTATCAATTCAAGCAGCAATGACTGCTTACCACGGCTACGTATCTTCAGTACTGCTTTATGGGTTACTGCTGTGGGGAAATTCTGTGGACATGATTAGGGCTTTTAGGGTTCAGAAAAAAATTGTCAGGGCTATCTCTGGTGTCTGGTACCTGGAGAGCTGTAGACCATTATTCAAGCAGCTTAACATTCTACCCTTACCTTGTATGTATATTAAAGAACTTTGCATGTTTGTAAAAAAACACTCGGACTATTTTCCTAAGCACACAGATATTATTAAAAGGCAGGTTGTGGCTAGGAACCCATACAAATTGTATACACCAAGGTGTCGACTTGACTTGGCCAAAAGGAATGCTTTTTATACCGCAATCCAAGTATTTAATAAACTGCCTAATTCGTTTAAAGATCTTCCTGTTCAAATTTTTAATAAGAAATTATCAAAATGGCTTATGGAACACAGTTTTTATGACATGAAAGAATTTAATGAATTTTGCATTAAAAATAAAAATTGACATTTATTAATTCGGTGGTTTGACTTTCATGACATAATGACTTTGACATTATAATTGAATCTATGGTTATTGATCGACATTAGTGCTTTTTTTTTTTTTGGTTTATTATTATTATTTTTTAAATCTTAAATTTTTCTTATTTTAACAACTTGTAATTTTGTACGCCATGTTTATGGTAGAATGTATCGTGGACTTATAAAATAACTCATGATCACAATTTATTGTAACACTACATTCTGACAAATAAACGATTTGTATTTGTATTTGTAAAAAAGACTGAAGATCTCTGGGGCATTTCAACTCACATAATTAAGTCTATAATAACTACCATTGCTCCCCATCTTGCTTTTATTTTCAATAAGTGTGTTGATGAAGGGATATTTCCAGACTTAATGAAATATAGTAAAATCATCCCTCTTTTTAAATCTGGGGACAAAAGCGATCCCGCTAACTTTAGACCCATTTCCATTTTGCCAGCACTAAGCAAAATTTTTGAAAAGATCATTTATGATCAATTATTAGCACATTTTCTTATCAACAAACTACTTCACGAGAAACAATTTGGTTTTACTCGTGGTAGATGCACAACTGATGCTGGAATTGCACTTCTCAAACACGTCTTTGAAGCATGGGAGAGTAAACAAGATGCAATTGGTATATTTTGTGATCTCTCTAAAGCATTTGATTGTGTCAGTCACAGTACTTTATTAGATAAATTGGAACATTATGGTGTATCAAAAAATGCAGTAAGCCTTATGCAATCGTATCTGTCGGCGAGAACCCAAAAAGTTGTTGTAAATAAAACAGAATCTTATGAAGCACCCATTACCATGGGCGTGCCGCAGGGATCGATATTGGGTCCATTACTTTTTCTTATTTATATTAATGACCTTCCTTACTATACCAAAAACTTATGTGAAATAGTACTGTTTGCTGATGATACTTCTTTAATTTTTAAAGTTGATAGAGGATGTAACTGCAGTGACGATGTAAACAGCACTCTTTCCAAGGTGATGCATTGGTTTACTATTAATAATCTGAAGCTTAACTCTAGTAAAACTAAATGTGTCAAATTTTCACTTCCTAATGTGAGGCAGGTTCATATGACTATACATGTAAATGGCGAAGCAGTCGAATTTGTTGACTCAACAAAATTTTTAGGTATTACTATAGACTCGCGGTTGCAATGGGACCCTCATATCGATATCCTGTCAAGCAGACTTAGCTCTGCTGCCTTTGCAGTTAAGAAAATAAGGCTTCTGACCGACATTGAAACAGCAAGATTGGTTTACTTCAGTTATTTTCATAGTATTATGACCTACGGTTTGTTGTTGTGGGGCTCAGCTGCTAATATTAATAACATATTCATCTTACAAAAAAGGGCAGTGCGCGCTATATACAACTTACGGTCTAGAGATACTCTTCGTGACCTATTTAAAGAAATTAAAATATTAACGGTTGCTTCCCAATACATCTATGAAAATATAATGCATGTAAAGAAAAATTTAGATAGCTTTGTAAAAAATAGCAATGTTCATAAACTCAATACAAGAAACAAGAACAAACTTGCTGTTCCAAGGCGCAGACTGCATAAAACCGGAAGCTCTTTTTTGTGTAGATGTATTACCTTTTATAATAAGATACCACAACAAGTCACAGAACTGCCCTTGGAAAAATTTAAAAATACTGTTAAATCCAATCTAATGAGTAAAGGTTATTACACTGTTGACGATTATTTGAAGGATAAAAAGGCATGGGCATAGCTTTTGTATTGTTAATTATTACTCTAATACCTCAGTATTGATTAGAAAAAGTCAGGGGTTCTTTCATAGGTCTAGATAAAAGTCCTTTAATAAAACTCGAATCGTGATTTTCTTTTCTAAGTATAAAATTGTGAGAAGTATCCTACCTACTTAAAAACGTACTACTGGCCTCTTGACTCGACGACTTAATATGGGTAGCTTTAGTATGTCATGCTCACTTCAAACATTTCTGCGGTGGTGTCGTGTGAGGCGGGTTGTTACGTTCCCTCAAATATGGTTGAGCGAAGCGATGGCTGGTTCATGCGTCATGCTCGTGAACGGGTGCTGCCAGTGGGAATGGGTCTGCTTCTGTCTGCTTGTATTAAGGGCGTCGTATAACTCGTATATAAAAGATCTGTTTTATATTGTCTGTATGTATGGCACTTCTTACTCAAAAAATATAATTCTTAATAGCTTACCTTGTTTTGATTTATTTAATTGCAATATTTTTACTTTCTATAGTCAGTAGTTTAGTAAAAGACCTATGAAAAGCTTTTGGATATAAATTTTCAATTCGATGCCTTAACATGGGTAGTCTTAGTATGTCATACTCTCTTTAATCATTTCTGCGGTGGTGTCGTATGAGGCGGGTCGTTACGTTCCCTCAAATATGGTTGAGCGAAGAGATGGCTGGTTCATGCGTCATGCCATGCTCGTGAACTGGTGCTGCCAGTGGGAATGGGTCTGCTTCTGACTACCTATCTTAACGCATATTGTATTGTATATTTTTCTTTTATTTTTATTTATTGTAACAACCTAGACTAAATAACAAGTTCAAACTTTGAATTTAGCTTAAAATCTGTAAATTGATTAAGAAATTTGAAATTCATTAAGAAATGAGCTAATTCAATAATGTTATTTATTTGTTAATCTTTGTTAATATAAAGTCTGGAAACGATATACATATTTGTAAATATCGTTCCATCTGATAAAGCTGACAAGTTTTTTGCGTTGTTTTTTCTTGTCAGTTAAAAGACGTCATAATGGGTGGTAGGGTAAAAGAATTGACGATTTAAAAATGCTTATTATGTGAGCTTATTTAAATAAAATATATTTCATTTCATTTCATTTCATTTCATTTCATTTCATTTCATTTCATTATAGTGGAGCTAGGGGTGAGTAGTATACTGGTGAACTATAGCGGAGCTAGGGGTGAGTAGTATACTGGTGAAATATAGCGGAGCTAGGGTTGAGTAGTATACTGGTGAACGATAGCGGAGCTAGGGGTGAGAAGTATACTGGTGAACTACAGCGGAGCTAGGGGTGAGTAGTATACTGGTGAACGATAGCGGAGCTAGGGGTGAGTAGTATACTGGTGAACTATAGCGGAGCTAGGGGTGAGTAGTATACTGGTGAACGATAGCGGAGCTAGGGGTGAGTAGTATACTGGTGAACTATAGCGGAGCTAGGGGTGAGTAGTATACTGGTGAACGATAGCGGAGCTAGGGGTGAGTAGTATACTGGTGAACGATAGCGGAGCTAGGGGTGAGTAGTATACTGGTGAACGATAGCGGAGCTAGGGGTGAGTAGTATACTGGTGAACTATAGCGGAGCTAGGGGTGAGTAGTATACTGGTGAACGATAGCGGAGCTAGGGGTGAGTAGTATACTGGTAAACTATAGCGGAGCTAGGGGTGAGTAGTATACTGGTGAACTATAGCGGAGCTAGGGGTGAGTAGTATACTGGTGAACGATAGCGGAGCTAGGGGTGAGTAGTATACTGGTGAACGATAGCGGAGCTAGGGGTGAGTAGTATACTGGTGAACTATAGCGGAGCTAGGGGTGAGTAGTATACTGGTGAACTAAAGCGGAGCTAGGGGTGAGTAGTATACTGGTGAACGATAGCGGAGCTAGGGGTGAGTAGTATACTGGTGAACGATAGCGGAGCTAGGGGTGAGTAGTATACTGGTGAACGATAGCGGAGCTAGGGGTGAGTAGTATACTGGTGAACTATAGCGGAGCTAGGGGTGAGTAGTATACTGGTGAACGATAGCGGAGCTAGGGGTGAGTAGTATACTGGTGAACGATAGCGGAGCTAGGGGTGAGTAGTATACTGGTGAACTATAGCGGAGCTAGGGGTGAGTAGTATACTGGTGAACGATAGCGGAGCTAGGGGTGAGTAGTATACTGGTGAACGATAGCGGAGCTAGGGGTGAGTAGTATACTGGTGAACGATAGCGGAGCTAGGGGTGAGTAGTATACTGGTGAACTATAGCGGAGCTAGGGGTGAGTAGTATACTGGTGAACGATAGCGGAGCTAGGGGTGAGTAGTATACCGGTAAACTATAGCGGAGCTAGGGGTGAGTAGTATACTGGTGAACTATAGCGGAGCTAGGGGTGAGTAGTATACTGGTGAACGATAGCGGAGCTAGGGGTGAGAAGTATACTGGTGAACGATAGCGGTGCTAGGGGTGAGTAGTATACTGGTGAACGATAGCGGAGCTAGGGGTGAGTAGTATACTGGTGAACTAAAGCGGAGCTAGGGGTGAGTAGTATACTGGTGAACGATAGCGGAGCTAGGGGTGAGTAGTATACTGGTGAACTATAGCGGAGCTAGGGGTGAGTAGTATACTGGTGAACTATAGCGGAGCTAGGGGTGAGTAGTATACTGGTGAACTATAGCGGAGCTAGGGGTGAGTAGTATACTGCTGAACGATAGCGGAGCTAGGGGTGAGTAGTATACTGGTGAACTATAGCGGAGCTAGGGTTGAGTAGTATATTGGTGAACGATAGCGGAGCTACGGGTGAGTAGTATACTGGTGAACTATAGCGGAGCTAGGGGTGAGTAGTATACTGGTGAACTATAGCGGAGCTAGGGGTGAGTAGTATACTGGTGAACTATAGCGGAGCTACGGGTGAGTAGTATACTGGTAAACTATAGCGGAGCTAGGGGTGAGTAGTATACTGGTGAACTATAGCGGAGCTAGGGGTGAGTAGTATACTGGTGAAATATAGCGGAGCTAGGGGTGAGTAGTATACTGGTGAACGATAGCGGAGCTAGGGGTGAGTAGTATACTGGTGAACTATAGCGGAGCTAGGGGTGAGTAGTATACTGGTGAACGATAGCGGAGCTAGGGGTGAGTAGTATACTGGTGAACTATAGCGGAGCTAGGGGTGAGTAGTATACTGGTGAACTATAGCGGAGCTAGGGGTGAGTAGTATACTGGTGAACGATAGCGGAGCTAGGGGTGAGTAGTATACTGGTGAACTATAGCGGAGCTAGGGGTGAGTAGTATACTGGTGAACGATAGCGGAGCTAGGGGTGAGTAGTATACTGGTGAACGATAGCGGAGCTAGGGGTGAGTAGTATACTGGTGAACGATAGCGGAGCTAGGGGTGAGTAGTATACTGGTGAACTATAGCGGAGCTAGGGGTGAGTAGTATACTGGTGAACGATAGCGGAGCTAGGGGTGAGTAGTATACTGGTGAACGATAGCGGAGCTAGGGGTGAGAAGTATACTGGTGAACGATAGCGGAGCTAGGGGTGAGTAGTATACTGGTGAACTATAGCGGAGCTAGGGGTGAGTAGTATACTGGTGAACGATAGCGGAGCTAGGGGTGAGTAGTATACTGGTGAACTATATCGGAGCTAGGGGTGAGAAGTATACTGGTGAACGATAGCGGAGCTAGGGGTGAGTAGTATACTGGTGAACTATAGCGGAGCTAGGGGTGAGTAGTATACTGGTGAACGATAGCGGAGCTAGGGGTGAGTAGTATACTGGTGAACGATAGCGGAGCTAGGGGTGAGTAGTATACTGGTGAACTATAGCGGAGCTAGGGGTGAGTAGTATACTGGTGAACGATAGCGGAGCTAGGGGTGAGTAGTATACTGGTGAACTATAGCGGAGCTAGGGGTGAGTAGTATACTGGTGAACGATAGCGGAGCTAGGGGTGAGTAGTATACTGGTGAACGATAGCGGAGCTAGGGGTGAGTAGTATACTGGTGAACGATAGCGGAGCTAGGGGTGAGTAGTATACTGGTGAACTATAGCGGAGCTAGGGGTGAGTAGTATACTGGTGAACGATAGCGGAGCTAGGGGTGAGTTGTATACTGGTGAACTATAGCGGAGCTAGGGGTGAGTAGTATACTGGTGAACGATAGCGGAGCTAGGGGTGAGTAGTATACAGGTGAACGATAGCGGAGCTAGGGGTGAGTAGTATACTGGTGAACTATAGCGGAGCTAGGGGTGAGTAGTATACTGGTGAATTATAGCGGAGCTAGGGGTGAGTAGTATACTGGTGAACTATAGCGGAGCTAGGGGTGAGTAGTATACTGGTGAAATATAGCGGAGCTAGGGGTGAGTAGTATACTGGTGAACTATAGCGGAGCTAGGGGTGAGTAGTATACTGGTGAACTATAGCGGAGCTAGGGGTGAGTAGTATACTGGTGAACTATAGCGGAGCTAGGGGTGAGTAGTATACTAGTGAACTATAGCGGAGCTAGAGGTGAGTAGTATACTGGTGAACTATAGCGGAGCTAGGGGTGAGTAGTATACTGGTGAACGATAGCGAAACTAGGGGTGAGTAGTATACTGGTGAACGATAGCGGAGCTAGGGGTGAGTAGTATACTGGTGAACTATAGCGGAGCTAGGGGTGAGTAGTATACTGGTGAACGATAGCGGAGCTAGGGGTGAGTAGTCAGTCGCGACCTTCGCCTCGCTGCGAGTGCTTGCTTCTACGCATTGCTCCGCGCGTAACCAGTGTACTAGACCTCTGCCGTATCGTGTTTTGTGGGTGCCTCCAGTGTCTACTGTCGCTGGTCGGTGCCGCGTTTACCGTCCAGTTAACTTGACCCCCGGCTTATGGAAATTAACGCTGGTTACCGGTGTCTCGCACGACTGGTTTTGTAGCCTATAGATCAATTTAACAAGAAATCTTCTAAGTCAGGTGTTGTCAACTCAATGGGTCGTACTACCACCGACGTTATGGATCATACATCACCAACGTCATCTTGTGGTCGCTGTCACGAGGTTGTTGACGATGGAGTGTGTTGCTCTTCATGTTCGAAGCACTTCCACTTTGCGTGTAGCGGTATAACTGAACAAGGATATCGCAAACTGGGCGATCGCAGATCTTCGTGGAAGTGTAGCAACTGCAAATCAGCCAACAAGCCGTCAGCCTTCTCAGCGTGTGGTGCTGGTGCTGTATCGCCTGTTTCTAAGAGCCCATTAACCTTAGAGAATATAATGCAGGAACTGAACAAAATTCAGGCGACCATTTCACCCCTAGTCACTCTCGCTACTGATATTCAAACTATAAGAGAAGATGTCAGTGAGCTGAAGACAGTCACGAAGACCTATAGTAACCAAATTAATAAATTGGAAGAACGGATAGATGAAGTAGATAAGCTTAAGGAGAACATTGTCTCGCTTAATCAGCGGGTGGGATCGTTAGAAGAGGAACTTATCGCGAAAGATCAGTGGTTGAGGGCGAACAATATTGAGATAAAAGGAGTGCCTCAAAAAGCTAATGAGAATCTATTTGATATTGTTAGTAGAATCGGGGCCAAAATAACTTACCCCGTTGCCAAATCAAGTATCAACTTTGTGACACGTATTCCATCAAGGGACAAAGGCGTCACTGCCAAGGCCATTGTTGTTTCTTTCGTGAACAAATATACTAAAGAGGACTTTGTAGCTGCGGCCCGTCTGAACAAATCTCTTTCGCCATCTGATATTGGTCTTCAGGGATCTCACCGAATATTTGTCAATGACCATTTGACTGGTCACATGAAGCAACTACTTTCTAAGGCTAAGTTGCTAGCAAGTCAGAATAATTTTCAGTTTGTTTGGGTCAAGCATGCCAAGATCTTTGTTCGGAAGGACACCACTTCCCCGTTGTTTATAATAACAAAAGAAAAGGATCTCGCGAAAATCAGCGGAAACGCATCCCAAACTTGATTAATTTTATTTTTTCTTTAAGTGTATTTTGGCAAGTGTTTAAATTTACCGTTAAGGCAACTTATCAGGATAATTTCTCATTTAAGTGGAATGTTAGCATTTACATTGTATCTTTTCCTTTGAGCTTTGCTAAACATTCCCAACTGTATAATATTTTGTTCATAATATGATTCTCTGCGTCGGCATAGCGGGCCGCAGGTTGGACCTCCCTGCCTGTTTACCGATAATTTCTGCGTGCAGTTTATTGTTGTTACCCTCTTCTTTTTGTTCGATTATTGTACTAGAACTTGAATTAAGATATTTGTGGTGGTTTGTTAATTCCTACATTTATTGTGTTCGTTTTCTATACATTTTAATATCAGTGATAACTGTTGGCTTGTGGTTGGTGGTGCATTTCAATTTGAATAAGTTTCGTTTAAATGGACTTATGTTAATTGTGGTAAGTCTCGTTTATTTTTACGTACTAGTTTATGGAATTTATATTATTTACTTACTTAGTTGTTGTCATTGCATTATAAATGGCTAATCTAAACATTTATTATCAGAACGTTCGGGGGTTGAGAACGAAAACAGATATATTTTTGCGTAATTTGTTGTTACACGACTACGATTTAATAACTTTAACCGAGACTTGGCTTTTGGATGGGATATCCGACAGTGAACTGTTTGACGACCGTTATGTAGTATGGCGACGTGACAGGGATTATTCTAGAACTGGGCAGACTCGAGGCGGTGGAGTATTAATCGGTGCTCGCCGCGGTATTTTGGTTGCTTGTAAGCCTCAGTGGCAGTCTAGTGCGGAGGATTTATGGTTAACTATCTCATTTAATGACTCTTCTAGTAAGTCAAAACTTCAGCTACACTTATGTACCATCTATTTATGTGACGAAAATAGAGGTAATTCTCAAAATACGCAGTTGTATAATTTCATGGACAAACTTACTTTAATTAGAAAAGAAAACCCATTGGATAAATTTCTTATTATCGGTGACTTTAATATGAGTTCCATTGTATGGGAACCCACTAATAAGGGATTACAAGCGGCCCGACTACCCGGCGACGCATGCTCTGATTTTATAAATACTTTAAATTTGTGCTCTTTTGATCAATTTAATTATATTCACAACAACCTAGGCAGAATATTGGATCTAGTCATTTCGAACGACTTTGTGTCAGTGTCTGGTAGCCTTAATCCCCTTGTTTCGGAAGACCCCCACCACAAAGCGCTTGATATTTCCGTTAATTTTATTGAACTTAATCCGCTTAAGGTTCCTAAACGTAGCATACGCATATTTAATCGAGCTGATTATACGTCAATACGGTCCAAATTGTCTGAAATTGATTGGGGCCAACAGCTTTGCTGTGGTACTGTTGATGCTGCGGTTGACGCTTTTTACGACATTATCAATCGTTTAATTAACGATTTTGTACCAACTAAACGGACTGTGCCCAGCACATTTCCACCATGGTATAATTCAGCGTTATTAAAAATATTAAAAGAAAAATTAAAATTCCATCGTAAGTTCAAGGTGTACGGCAACAAGCATGACGAACTCTCATTCAAAGAACTTCGCGACAGAGCTAATGAGGTTGAAAATGAGTGCTATCATAATTACATCTCTCGTATCGAAGACTCCATATTAGATAATCCGAGGGCGTTGTGGTCTTATAACAAAAATCGGCGTAGTTCATCATCGTACCCTGCGTGTATGTCATATCAAGGCCAACCGTGTTACGACGGCGCTGCTATTTGTGAACTTTTTTCTAGATATTTTCGGTCTACCTTCCTGGATAGTGATGACCTTGTCTCTGACTCAATGCGTGATAATCATGAGTATGGAGTAACTGGTGCCTGTGACATTGGCTCTATAGAAGTTGAATCCAGTGTTGTCCTTAAACTTCTAAAATCCCTGGACGTCAACAAGTCCGCGGGACCAGATGATCTACCTGCTTCGTTTTTGGTAAACTGTGCTGAAGAATTATGCCATCCCGTCTCTATTATTTTCAAAAGATCCCTTAATGAGGGTATTATGCCTGCCAGATGGAAAGCAGCTTATATAACGCCAATACATAAAAAAGGTCCTAAGGATTGTGTTGAAAATTTCAGACCGATCTCTAAACTGTGTCAACTTGCCAAAGTACTTGAAAGGTTAGTGTACGACCAGGTTTACAACAGTTTAAAGTTAAGCTTTAGCCCTCAGCAACACGGATTTTTGAAAAATCGTTCCACTGTGACTAACCTTGCCGTGTTCACTGACTACTTGACGGATCAAATGGATTTGGGCAACCAAGTTGACGCGGTGTACACTGATTACGCCAAGGCGTTTGATCGTCTTGATCATATAATGTTATTATTAAAGCTTATGAAGGTAGGCATTAGGGGAAATCTATTCAGATGGTTTTCATCGTACATTGACAAAAGGTCTCAGGCGGTAGTGCTTAGTGGATATACATCTTCGTGGTCACTCATACCCTCTGGGGTTCCTCAAGGCTCCCTGCTTGGTCCTTTGCTTTTTATTATTTTTATTCATGATATAGGTCAGTGCTTTCATCATTCTAATCATCTCTTATTTGCAGACGACATGAAAATTTTTAAAATTGTAAATAATAATATTGATGCAGTACAGCTTCAGGATGATCTCCAAAGGTTAGACTCATACTGTTACTTAAATAAACTAGATTTGAACGTATCTAAATGTTTTTCTATAAGTTTTACCCGTAAAATCAATCCCTTTAATAGTAGTTACAGTATCAAAAATGAAAAATTATCCATTCGTCAGGAAGCTAAAGACCTGGGAGTCATCCTTGATTCTAAACTGCTATATGATAAACATATTGTCAATACTATCAATAAGGCATCTCGTTCACTAGGGTTTATTATGCGCCTGTCTAAGCCTTTTAAACGCATGAAAACCATCAAAATCCTTTATTGTGCTTATGTCCGCAGCCATCTCGAGTATGCTAGCCAGATTTGGAACCCCTGTTACGTAACATACATAAATGATATAGAGAAGATCCAGAAAAAATTTACTCGGTTCCTAAATTTCAAATTCAAAATTCCTAAAACATCTTACGAAGATCGTTGTACTAAATTTCACCTGCTACCACTTTCTGTTAGACGTAATATTGCAGATGTTTCATTTCTACTTAAATTGATTAGAGGTTCAGTGGATTGTCCGGAACTACTTTATAAAATTCGTTTCAAAATACCTACAAGAGCGCCCCGCAACGATTCATATAGACCATTTAGTATTCCTTCTATGCACACCAACTACAAGCATAACAGTTTCCTTATGAGAGCTTGTTCCGCCATTAATAACGCTGACGCCAATATTGATCTAATTTAATGTTATTATACTGTTGCGCACCTGTCCCTTCTGGGCTATGATTGCTTTAAGATCAATTTCTTTTGAATTCTACATGTGGTAGCTTGTCAATAGCTTTTGGTTATATATATTTGTTGTTATCTGTATGTTTATAAGCTGTTAGCTATCCAAAAACGATAAATAAAATAAATAAATAGTATACTGGTGAACTATAGCGGAGCTAGGGGTGAGTAGTATACTGGTGAACGATAGCGGAGCTAGGGGTGAGTAGTATACTGGTGAACTATAGCGGAGCTAGGGGTGAGTAGTATACTGGTGAACGATAGCGGAGCTAGGGGTGAGTAGTATACTGGTGAACGATAGCGGAGCTAGGGGTGAGTAGTATACTGGTGAACGATAGCGGAGCTAGGGGTGAGTTGTATACTGGTGAACTATAGCGGAGCTAGGGGTGAGTAGTATACTGGTGAACGAAAGCGGAGCTAGGGGTGAGTAGTAAACTGGTGAACTATAGCGGAGCTAGGGGTGAGTAGTATACTGGTGAACTATAGCGGAGCTAGGGGTGAGTAGTATACTGGTGAACTATAGCGGAGCTAGGGGTGAGTAGTATACTGGTGAACGATAGCGGAGCTAGGGGTGAGTAGTATACTGGTGAACGATAGCGGAGCTAGGGGTGAGTAGTATACTGGTGAACTATAGCGGAGCTAGGGTTGAGTAGTATACTGGTGAACGATAGCGGAGCTAGGGGGGAATAGTATACTGGTGAACTACAGCGGAGCTAGGGGTGAGTAGTATACTGGTAAACTATAGCGGAGCTAGGGGTGAGTAGTATACTGGTAAACTATAGCGGAGCTAGGGGTGAGTAGTATACTGGTGAAATATAGTGGAGCTAGGGGTGAGTAGTATACTGGTGAACGATAGCGGAGCTAGGGTTGAGTAGTATACTGGTGAAATATAGCGGAGCTAGGGGTGAGTAGTATACTGGTGAACTATAGCGGAGCTAGGGGTGAGTAGTATACTGGTGAACGATAGCGGAGCTAGGGGTGAGTAGTATACTGGTGAACGATAGCGGAGCTAGGGGTGAGTAGTATACTGGTGAACTATAGCGGAGTTAGGGGTGAGTAGTATACTGGTGAACTCTAGCGGAGCTAGGGGTGAGTAGTATACTGGTGAACTATAGCGGAGCTAGGGGTGAGTAGTATACTGGTGAACTATAGCGGAGCTAGGGGTGAGTAGTATACTGGTGAACGATAGCGGAGCTAGGGGTGAGTAGTATACTGGTGAAATATAGCGGAGCTAGGGGTGAGTAGTATACTGGTGAACGATAGCGGAGCTAGGGGTGAGTAGTATACTGGTGAACGATAGCGGAGCTAGGGGTGAGAAGTATACTGGTGAACTAAAGCGGAGCTAGGGGTGAGTAGTATACTGGTGAACTATAGCGGAGCTAGGGGTGAGTATAATACTGGTGAAATATAGCGGAGCTAGGGGTGAGTAGTATACTGGTGAAATATAGCGGAGCTAGGGGTGAGTAGTATACTGGTGAACGATAGCGGAGCTAGGGGAGAGTAGTATACTGGTGAACGATAGCGGAGCTAGGGGTGAGTACCATTACCATGGATTTATAAAACTAACCAAGGTATTCCTCAGCCTTCTTTTATTATCATCGCGGCAGTGATTCTGTAGTATGTACCCGGTGAAGTAATTAACGTTTATATCCAGTACAAAATGGTGTTTTGATGACATGTTCAGACTCAACCCGGAGCAGGTCTACAGCCAATAAATGTACCCATAGTCATGTTTCAAATTTATTTAGCTTCAGCGTAACTCTGGTCCATGAACCAGAATGTAGAAATAATTCTATTTTACTATGAATGTCTTGTGTTAAGAGGATAAATAATAGGTATCTTAGCATAAGTTTTGTGAGTACATATGTGTTCGGTTCTTGACGGTCGGCCGACTTGAGAGATATGGTGACGTTTGAAAACTTATTTCAAATGCGGAACCGGCCTCTTAATCCGTCTGACTAACTGGAAACAACCAGATATGCCCTCACCTTTACTTTTAAGGGTTTATAGTTTGAATCCCTACTTCTTTATATGGTTTCAATTTTATAATGAACCCAAGGGTATTGTTTTTATAATTAATGTATGGTCTCACTTTAACCTGTTAAGGGTCCCTGTTAAACCATCTGCCCTTCGTGCGGTTTTAACATTATAATGGGTTCCCAAGGTATTATGTATTAATATAAAATGTGTGACTTCATTTTAACCCTTCGGATTCTTCGTTAAACCATTTATACCCCATGTGGTTTTAAATATTTTTATGACATATTTTCTGCGAATCGTTGTTAACTTGGTATTAGTTATACAATGTGTTAAATAAATGTTTGTTTCAACGTAAATATTGGTTTGATTTATTAAACTCACTTTGTTTCGATCCGTGGACAATTTATCTTTTAATTTTTAACTTTCATTGATATCAACGGCGCCCAAAATCATAATTGTTCCATGGATGACTGAGCCACGCGAATCCACACAACCCCTTTGCTCTACCGACTAACATTTTCAGTGGGGTAAATTCCATCTATACCCCGGGGTAAAATTTTTCCCATTACAGTGACGTACCCAACGTGTGGCCCAGCTGTATTTAACGTGAATTTAATTTTTTTCCAATATGGCTGAACTTAATTGTAACGTTGATTTCTTGCTCGGGGAAGAACTTGAACATGAATTATCCGCTCTTAAAGTCTCTTTTGATGAGCATAGTAGTGCTGACCAATTACGACACTTTTTAATGAATACCTTGATATTAGCTCGTAGGGGTAGTTTTAAAATTCCTTTTACGGCTGTTTTTACTAGTTCCGAATTTAAAAATACTGCTAAAATTTAAATAAAAAGTTTTCGCTCGCGTCTGTCTAGTTTAGAATTCCAATTATAAGACGGGTTCTGTATACATATTATTTCATATGCCAGATAATGAGCACCTTACGTCTCGTTGCAATGCATCTCACCCAATTTTGTGTTTTATATATTTGTGTTCAAAATTTTTAACCCAATTTGGGGGACACTAGGTCATATTTGTCCATTTTGGCATATGGCGTCCCTGTCAGTGGTTTATTTGTTGTGCGGGGGCACAGTAGTGGCGCTTGAAACCCCTTTATATGGCTTTAGTTTCAAGCCTGCCCTTGTGTTACCTTTAGCATGATGCTGTTTCGTCGTTGTTAGTTGGGTGGGTTATGTTTTTGTTGGTTTTTGGTGTATTTATACTGCGTTCAAAATTTTTTTTTACCCATTTCGACATTAGGTCATACTAGTTCGTTTAGGCACATGGCGTTCCTGTCGGTGGTTCATTTGTCGTGCAGGGTCACAGTAGTGGCGCTTGAAACCCCTTTATATGGTTTTAGTTTCAAGCCTGCCCTTGTGTCACCTTGTGCACGATGTTGTTCTTTCATTGCTAGTTAAGTAAGTTATAACTTTGTTAGTTTTTAGGGTATATTTTATCCGTGTTACATCCGTAGGTCTTGTCGCATTTGTGTAAACCACAAATGATGCCAAGGATGGTAACATTTCTGTTTTCTTTATTATGATGGCGTGTCGTCCTGTGTGATGATTTGCTTTTGCCTTTGTGGTGTGTTTTAATAGATGTTGGATTTCCACTCCTCACGCTTTACTTTTAGAAGTCACTGTTTTGCATACTTCAAATTTACATGTAATTTACCCATGTTTGCAGTTCGGTAAATTACGTGCTGGTTTTTGTTTAACCAACCTGTGTTTAACACTGGTTATGGCTAGAACCTGGATTAGCTCTCCTTTTGTGTTATTGAGTCTATGAAATGGTTCTACCTTTTTCCATTTTCACTCTTTTGAGTTATTTATTAGGTTTCCCTTGATATGACTCAAGCTTTTTGTCTAAGTTTTGAGTCTTGAGGTGGTTTATCTTTAAGTAAAGTAGGATTAAGGTCTGTTTTGTTCAGTTTAGGTTGTAGTTTTAGATTTCGTCGTTCCTCCTGACGAAAAATTTTATTCAAAATATTCATTTTGAATAAAATTTTTCTTTCCCAACGAAGACGGTACTGTAACACTGTTTTTTCCCCTATCCTTACCGTAGCAAGCACTTGATTTTAAAGTACTTTTTATAGCGAAATTCTCGTTATAGTCTTGTAGGTTGGACAAGGAACATTAGGTATTAAGAGTAGGTAAGAGTTTAGATAGGTTTTACAAAACACACCTAGTGTTTTCACATAGCTTTTGATGTGTTTAGTGTTAGTTTATTGCATGCAGATTTCTACCTTTGTTTGAGTCAATTTCCAGTAGTTTAACGAATGTCGGCGATTATACCGCCCACTTTAATCACAAAGCATTCACTTGAATTCATTTTAAAACATCTTTCACAAAGAATTTTAGCACTTTTCAATAATTAAAGCAAATAAACTTTCTTGTTTACATATCTCACAGCTGTCTTTTCAATTGACAAGTGACAACTGTCAGATGTGACGTTTAGCGTTCCGATTCCAGCTAACTGAATGTTTCGGACCAATTAATTTACACTTTGGTGATAAAATCAAATAAATCCTATTTGTTATTTTAATTAAATAATGTAAATACCCATGTCTCGCATGCTAGTTAAGCGTTTTAATATTAATATTCAGACAAAAGGTAAATATGTTCATAGAATGTATTTTGTCTGGGGGGTAAGTTGTTGTCTATGGCATTCCAGATTTTTCGAGTCGTTTCAACAATGACCGACGTAGTTCGAGGAACGGAAGTCTTTGTCTCATTCTGGGTATTTCGCCTGTGTCGTGTAGATGCAGGAATTGAATAATATGTGAGCCACGGCTTTAGGTGATTTTTAGTGGTTTCGCTATTAATTTAATGATGCGTTGAGCATCCCTTTAAGTGGGCTCCAGCTCATCAATTTATATTTCATCATGTCTTTCATGAGATAAAAACCTGTGATAATTAAAGCCCAAATTTGGGTTCCACAGTTTTACCTCAAAATTTCAAGATATAAGTACTCCCAGGTTGTGCCAGGTTTACCTCAAAATTTCAAGATATAAGTGGTTCCCAGTTTGGTCCAGGAAATCTTTCAAGGTTATGGTTTAAGCTCATTTCGATCTAACGTCGTCTGTGCAGCGGCCTAGCGAGAATTCCATGCTATGATGTCTCGTTGAAATCAGCGCGACAAGCACAGGTTAAACCGTACCATTACCATGGATTTATAAAACTAACCAAGGTATTCCTCAGCCTTCTTTTATTATCATCGCGGCAGTGATTCTGTAGTATGTACCCGGTGAAGTAATTAACGTTTATATCCAGTACAAAATGGTGTTTTGATGACATGTTCAGACTCAACCCGGAGCAGGTCTACAGCCAATAAATGTACCCATAGTCATGTTTCAAATTTATTTAGCTTCAGCGTAACTCTGGTCCATGAACCAGAATGTAGAAATAATTCTATTTTACTATGAATGTCTTGTGTTAAGAGGATAAATAATAGGTATCTTAGCATAAGTTTTGTGAGTACATATGTGTTCGGTTCTTGACGGTCGGCCGACTTGAGAGATATGGTGACGTTTGAAAACTTATTTCAAATGCGGAACCGGCCTCTTAATCCGTCTGACTAACTGGAAACAACCAGATATGCCCTCACCTTTACTTTTAAGGGTTTATAGTTTGAATCCCTACTTCTTCATATGGTTTCAATTTTATAATGAACCCAAGGGTATTGTTTTTATAATTAATGTATGGTCTCACTTTAACCTGTTAAGGGTCCCTGTTAAACCATCTGCCCTTCGTGCGGTTTTAACATTATAATGGGTTCCCAAGGTATTATGTATTAATATAAAATGTGTGACTTCATTTTAACCCTTCGGATTCTTCGTTAAACCATTTATACCCCATGTGGTTTTAAATATTTTTATGACATATTTTCTGCGAATCGTTGTTAACTTGGTATTAGTTATACAATGTGTTAAATAAATGTTTGTTTCAACGTAAATATTGGTTTGATTTATTAAACTCACTGATAACTGCGTGAGCGTGGACTAATGAATGAAAACGCCTTTCAAAGCAAATACAATATAATTATAAGTAATTTGCAAATAATCGGTTACAGATAGATATCTTTCTAGTTCAAAGTACCTGATGTTTGCCAAACCAAAGAGACCACACAGAAATGATAACTGCGTGAGCGTGGACTAATGAATGAAAACGCCTTTCAAAGCAAATACAATATAATTATAAGTTATTTGCAAATAATCGGTTACAGATAGATATCTTTCTAGTTCAAAGTACCTGACGTTTTTTGCTGATGCCTAGAGAATCAATCTCATATTGATGTTTAATTAGATCATTCATGGGAGGGGCCTGGGAGCGTCTGGTCCGGACTGTAAAGACTGCCCTAAGGTGCACCCTAAAGACCAGATCTCCCAAAGAAGAAGTGTTGACAACCCTACTGGCTGAAGTAGAGGGAATCGTGAATTCAAGGCCGCTCACGTACATATCACCCTCACCGCAAGCTCCGGAAGCCATAACGCCATTCCACTTCATTCTCGGCGCATCATCCATAAGTCCGTGGACGTCATCTCTCACAGACTCGGATTTAATAAGGCGGTGTGATTGGCGGCAGACACTCCGTTTGGCTGACCACTTTTGGTCGCGGTGGCTGCAAGAGTACCTGCCCACACTGCGACCTAGAGGACCACGCGGCGGCTCTCCAGCTTTGTCCGAGGGGGACGTTGTGCTCATCGCGGACTCTTCCCTTTAGTGAAGACGTCGGCGACGCGCACAGTTCCGTCAGCCCCCTTAAATATTTTAATAACTCTTCCCAGTGGCCATAGGCCCCGCGGTAGGGAAGAGTCCGCGATGAGCACAACGTCCCCCTCGGACAAAGCTGGAGAGCCGCCGCGTGGTCCTCTAGGTCGCAGTGTGGGCAGGTACTCTTGCAGCCACCGCGACCAAAAGTGGTCAGCCAAACGGAGTGTCTGCCGCCAATCACACCGCCTTATTAAATCCGAGTCTGTGAGAGATGACGTCCACGGACTTATGGATGATGCGCCGAGAATGAAGTGGAATGGCGTTATGGCTTCCGGAGCTTGCGGTGAGGGTGATATGTACGTGAGCGGCCTTGAATTCACGATTCCCTCTACTTCAGCCAGTAGGGTTGTCAACACTTCTTCTTTGGGAGATCTGGTCTTTAGGGTGCACCTTAGGGCAGTCTTTACAGTCCGGACCAGACGCTCCCAGGCCCCTCCCATGAATGGTGATGCGGGGGGAATAAAACGCCACTCGATCTTGTGGTTTGTAGCATACTCTCGTAAACCATCTCCGTGCAAAGCTCTTAGAATTCGATTGGCGCCGACAAAATTTGTGCCATTGTCGGACATGATGACTGATGGAGATCCTCTTCGGGCTATGAACCGCCTTAGGCTCAACAGTGCGGAATCTGATGATAGTGACCCGACCACTTCGAGGTGCAGCGCTCTGGTTACGAGACAGGTGTATAGGGCTACATAGCGCTTCTCGTGGCGACGATTGACCGTGACATCTACGGGGCTGAAATAATCGAGGCCGACGTTGGTAAAGGGTCTTCTGTGGTGTTCAAGCCGCACTGATGGTAGGTTGCCGGTTTGCGGGATAATAGGCTGAATCTTATGCCGCTTGCATTCGTTGCAGGTGTTGGCGACGCTCCGTATAGTGCTCCTCGCTTTGAGTATCCAATATCGCTGTCTTAATTCGTTCAAAACAAGCTCGTTGAATGAATGAGCTGACTGGCGATGGTAGTGCAGTATCATGAGGCGGACTATGTGATGGCGGCCATCCAAGACCATCGGACATTTGACACTCTCACTTACCCCAGGAGCGGCGGTTATACGTGAATCAAGTCTAAGGAACCCATCGGGGCCTAACACTGGGGAAAGTGCAGCTATCCTGCTATTCTTGGCCACTGTCTGCGATGACTGCAAGGTCTTGTATTCTTCAGGAAAGCTGTCAACTTGCGCACGATGAAGAAGAAGGTTCTCGGCGTGGGAGATATCCAGAGCCGTCAATCCAGAGGGGGAGGTGGTGCCATCTGCGTACAAATAAGAGCGTTGATCGATTGGTCGAGACAAGAAGGATCTAAAAATCCGCGCGGCTTGTATAAAACGTGCGGTCGCTCTCAGTAGGCGCAACCATTTACTAAAACGCGTAAATTCGGGGACCGGTAAGTCCGGCAGAGGAATATCGATAAGAAGTCTCACTAGTTCCGATTTGTCGTCGGACGCTGGTGTGACTTCCTCATCATCACAACTAGATTCGATGGGCCAGTCAGAATCAAGGCATAAAAGAAACGTCGGCCCGGAAAACCAACGATGCGACAAATCTAGTTTCAATGCCTTGGGCTTTGTAGCATCGTCAGCGTTATTGAGTGCACTTGGAACCCATCGCCAATTAGAAGGGTGTGTTGTCTCCAATATTTCCCCTAAACGATGGGCTACAAACGGCTTAAACGCTCTAGCATCACCTCTCAACCACTTGAGGACCGTGGTCGAGTCAGTCCAATAAAAAATTGCGGAAGGCTTAATGCGGTGAGCTTTCAAAATAGCTTGAGCAAATCTACATGCGATTAACGCCGCTTGCAGCTCCAATCGCGGAATCGAAATGGGTTTCAGTGGAGCAACTCTGGCCTTGCTACCGATAAGTGACAAGGACACTTCATTATTACCGTAAGTAAAGCGCCAGTAGGCAACACAGGCATATGCCTGTTCACCGCCATCAGCGAATACATGTAACTGAACGTCTGAAAATGTCGATTGGTTCATGTAATGTCGTGGGATGCTGACGTTCGACGTGGATTCCAGCAGGTTAAACCAATGATTACACTCGGGTATAAACTTTTCGGGTATTGGTGTGTCCCAGTTCAATCCCTCTCTCCACAGCTTTTGAAGGATTATCCGACCTTCAATAATGATAGGCATTAACAGGCCAAGTGGGTCATAAATTTTCATGACCTTTGATAGAATGTATCGTTTTGTTAAAGAGGCGGAAGAGTCGTGTTGGACCACGCGAAAGCCCAATTGATCTGTTCGTGGGTTCCATCTAACCCCTAAAACACCTACGTTAGTATTTGGTGGAAGATTAACTTCAGAGCCGCTCTCGCTTCGCAGTTCAACTGGAATTTGAGACAGCGCTTCTGGACAATTTGAAACCCAAGAGCGCATTTCAAAGCAACACGCGCTATGGACTTTAACGATGTCGGAGGCGATTTTCGAAGCTTGCAAAATATCAAAATGGCTTCCCAAATAATCGTCCATATAGTGATCGTTTATGATTGCAAGACAAGCATCTGGGAACTGAGATTGAAACTCCTCAGCGTTTTTGTTTTTAAGTGCCAGAGCAATGAAGGGACTAGAGACAGCACCAAACATCATCGATGACATACGATATTCCTTTAGAATTCCTTCCTTGCTCCGCCCTAGAAAACGTTGAGCGTCTCTATCCTCTGCTGCAATCTTTATTTGGGGGAACATTTCCCGTATATCTGCGTTCAGAGCGATAGCGCCTTCTCGGAAGCGGAAAAGAATATCAAGCAAGGGTTGAAGCAAATCTGGGCCCTTAAGCAATAAACTGTTGAGACATATGCCTTTGGTCTTTGCCGCTGCGTCATGCACCACTCTCAGCTTACGCTTCTGTGGGTGCATCACGCCAAATGTTGGTAAGTACCACCGTATGGAGTCATTATTACTCGAACAAGAGCCGTGGTAGGTCTCTTTCTCACATTCTTCGGCGTAACCTTTCTCTATGATTCCAGAAATGAAGGCTTCATAGCCGGCCTTAAGCACGGGGTCTTTAGACAGCTGTCTCTCGAGCGACAAAAAACGCGATAATGCTAATATGTATGAATCAGGCAGTGGTTTCGGTATATTCTCGCGCCACGGTAGCCTCACTTCGAACCGACCAGTATCGAGTCTTCGCGCTGACTTCGTAATAATATCGAGTGCGCGTTGATCTTCGGCGTTTTCTTTCGGTAGCTTTTTGCTGATGCCTAGAGAATCAATCTCATATTGATGTTTAATTAGATTCTCTAACTCATCATATTGCCTTTGCATAAACGCTTGTGTTTCGCTTTCGTTAGTGTCGTCGTAAGTGACGTTCACAAAATCGATAGGTTTTGAAGAAGTCGAAATCGCGCCGTGTAACACCCACCCTAATAAGGTCCGTGAGGCAACGGGCTCGTTCTTTTTACCTACTCTTACATCTCGGCTTAGCGACAAATCCCAATTTGAAGCTCCGATGAGTACAGTCGGACTCGCGTTGTCATGTGACAGCTCCTCGGAAAGGTTGGCCAAGTGCTCGAAGTCGCGGTAGTTTATTTCGCCTATATTCTGCGGACGCAAGCCTAACGGAGTAATAGCGCGAGCATTTTCAATTAAATAGCGTTTTGTCTGATTACGTCCTCTTATATAAAAATTGACGTAACTTATGTCGACGTCTTTAGACATACCGCCGACACCCTCTATGCGAAGGCGGCTTTGGCGTGTTGTAGTACTAGCTCCAATACGCACGGCTACGTCGCCATCAATTAGTGTGGCAGTACTACCCTCGTCGAGAAGTGCTGTTGTTGCAAATTGTCCTTTTGGACCTTCTAGCACGACCGGAAGCACCTTCAAGAGACCTCGCGGTAGCGCCTTTGGTTGTGGCAGCCCTGTTGCGTTAATGAGACTTTCGGATAAATTAGTCACCTGAATATTAGACTGGTCAGTGGGAACGTGAATAATACCTGTATCAGCATTTGTCATTGCGACTGTACCTCCATCTACCGACCCGCTACTGTCGGGCTGTGAAGAAGATTCTGATGCGCCATGGAGCAAAGAGTGATGACGCCGTGTGCACCCGTTGTTACCACAAGGTTTGGCTCTACAAAAATTCCACCTGTGTGGATTAGACTTAAGGCACCTGTAGCAAATTTTAAATTGACGTATCCATTGCCAGCGACTATCAACGTTAAGAAGCTGAAATGCCTTACACTTGACGATAGAATGCGAGCCTTGCTTACAATAACTACACTGTACGTCGTTGCTCTTTGCGACTGTGGCATGTACGATCTCCTTTATGACCGGCTTAGGAACAATGAATCTATTCGAAGAGCAAGCGGTTATTGGGTCGGAAATAAAGTTGAATTTAAGTTGACGGTCCGCTTCCTCTAACAAAAAGTCCGATAGTAGTTGCAGTCGGGGTGTTGTGTCATTTTCTCGAGACACGACACGTGTGGACGCGTAGTCGGTAAAACGACTTCGCGTGTGCTCGCTCAGTTTTGACAGAACGCTACGGAAGAGTTCCGGCGAATACAAGTACTCGTATTGACGCAGATATTTGATAGTTGAGACACAATTGCGCAGTTTGTTAGCCAAGACATTTAAATGTTCTGTGTTACTTATCTTAATATTCCGCAGTGCAGAGATCTCCCGCGCCACCAGAATTTCTGGCCTAGCGAAGCTCTGCTCCAGCGTGCGGATGACGTCGTCTGGGTCGCTTGAGTCCCACAGGTGCGACGCCACGGCTTGATACGCTGGGCCGCGAACAGCGTTGCTTAGTCGTACCAAATTCTCGGCTGGAGAAAAAAGATATTTTGTTTTATCGTAGCTAGACTTAAACGACATCCATTGACTGACGTCACCTGAGAAAACACCTAGCTCCGGCCGTTTGGGCCGTTCGGAAGCAGCAACAATAGCTTTTGTGAGCTGTGACATACAGTCGGTGCTATTGTTTTTCGGTGGAAGTGCAGCATCTGCTTTGGGTTTTGATGGCATAGGTGAAGTTGCGTTCGCTGTCGGAATGTGCGTCGCAGAGATGGCCGGCCGTTGTAGGTCGTCCAGCGGCTTGTGCTGGATGACGGTCGGTAGCGACGCTTGGACCACCGCTTCCAGTGGTGTTTCTGACATCAAAACGGTCCGAGGGATCGACTGTCGAAAAGGGTGACGAGTGTTAGCTTCCGGTTGCCGGTCCGGTACTGAATGTGTCGGGCAGGTTGGTTCGTTTACATCTGCTATAAATGCGCCATGATTCTTGACCCATGACTCTGTACGTCTCTCTGACCTACGGGAGGTTCGAGATGAACCTTTAGAACAGGTAGACTTATCTGTAGCGTCCAAGGCGGCGAGCTGAGCCTGTAGCTTCGTCTGCTCAGCTTCAAGTTGGAGGCGTGCGAGCTCACGTTCGCGCTCGCGCTCTCGCTCCGCCTGCATACGCTCGCGATCGCGCTCGCGCTCCGCCTGCTCCTGTGCCAGCTGTACGCAGCGCCGAAGATGCTCCGCTTCGGCGGCAAGCTTTTTGGCGCGTACGGTGGCTGATGAGTGGGAAGACTGTGAATGTTCTCCCTTAGAACTACTGCAAACAGAAAAATCTTTCAAATTTGCAACACTGCCATCGACGGGTTCGGGGCGCTGTGTGAGCCCTGTTTGTGGGCTCGCGCTCGATGGTTGTGCCAAAACGTTAGTACTGTCAGCGCTTGGAGTCACCTGTGGGTCGACAGCGTTTCGTGTATGCGCGGAGCGTGTATTACGCTGCATACGATCGACTCCGAGTGCTGAAATATCTGCAACCGACTTGCTTTTACTACGTGTCTGCATGATCGTGAGATGAAATTATGAACTATATGACAACGGATGGCGAACTATGACAATTGAAAAATACAATGAAATGAAACCTGAATTATGCTGGATATACAATTTTGACTAACGAAGGACCAAATGATAACTGCGTGAGCGTGGACTAATGAATGAAAACGCCTTTCAAAGCAAATACAATATAATTATAAGTAATTTGCAAATAATCGGTTACAGATAGATATCTTTCTAGTTCAAAGTACCTGACGTTTGCCAAACCAAAGAGACCACACAGTCATATTCAAAAGCGCACTAATACAACTCTATGCCCACCAGCCAGCCAGCTTCCAACACTCACTTTGTTTCGATCCGTGGACAATTTATCTTTTAATTTTTAACTTTCATTGATATCAACGGCGCCCAAAATCATAATTGTTCCATGGATGACTGAGCCACGCGAATCCACACAACCCCTTTGCTCTACCGACTAACATTTTCAGTGGGGTAAATTCCATCTATACCCCGGGGTAAAATTTTTCCCATTACAATGTAAAAATTAACAAGTATATTTCAAAAACAAAAAAGTTACTAAATAAGCAGAAACACTTTTTCAAAAATATTAGTCACATTAGGGAGCGTAGACAACTAATTGAAAAACTGGATACTTGTCAAATTATAATCAATGAGAATAGACTGACATATGAAAATAACATTGCTATGTTAAATACTAAAATTCACTCATTACAGGAGTCATTATCAAGGATGACCCAAAATTATGACCGTTCCAAAAAAGAGATAGGGGAATATATACTGGCACTTAAATGTTTACCCACCCCCTCTCTGTCAGAAGACCATTCAACCCATAATGATAGCTCCTTAGCGTCAGGCCTAGATGCTCGGGACCATTTACAAGACCAAACAGTGTATGAGCCCTTAATCTCAGAACATGTAAATATTTTAGCAAGCACAAGTGAAAATAATTCCTATACCACTAACAAATGTTCAAACATTATGTTGTGTGATGAAATTGGAAAAGATTTAGGCTACTTATTCAATAATCTATTGGGAGAAAAAGTTTTAAATTGTTGTATACCGGGTGCGACCCTACATGACATTATGAGAAAAGTAATAACTCTAAACTTAAATGAAAATACCAATTTAATTATATTAGTTGGTCAAAGAGGTAATGTAAACAAGAAGGATCTCATTTCATACTACAATAAGTTATGCAGTTTAAATATAAATAAATTTGTATTGTTTACACTACCTTACAGTGCTAGCTTGCCACAGGAAGAAAATAACATCAGATATAATTTGAATTTAACACTAAGCAATATGACTTATTATAATAGTCAGAGATGTCACATAATAGACATAAATAAATTAATATTTAATTTTAAATTGACAAAAGATAAATATTATCTTACAAATTATTTTAAAAGACAAGTAGCTTTAGCGCTATCATTTTATTTTAAACATTTAGCCAAGAACTTGGCTATCACTTCTGCTTCTATTGAGCAGAATAGTTTTGACATTTTGAATGTGACCTTGGAATCCGTTCCAAGTAATAATAATACAATTTTTACTCCTGCTCCTATTGAGCAAAAAATTGTTGACATTAAAAATAACACCTTGGCATTTGTCCCAAGTAATTCTTTTATTAGTAATTTAAATTACATAATAAGACAATAGAGGAAGTCTCTAGCCGTGTAATGACTAAGGAAAAGCCTAAATATTTAACTATAGTTCACCAAAACATTCAAGGCTTTTCTGGCAAAGAATTAGAATTAGAACTTTTTTGAACTGAAAAAAATGTTAATATTTTATGTGTCACTGAGCACTGGCTTAAGGAATATGAATTAATTACAGGATTTCAATGTTATAAAATTGCAAGTTCATTCAGTAGGAAATCCACCACTAGAGGGGGATCCTTGATAATTTTGCAAAATAATATGAATTTTAAGGAACGAAAAGATGTGATATCCCTCTCTATTGAACAACACGTTGAACTGTCATGTGTGGAATTAGATCAGTTGATAATGATCTGTGTGTATCGCCCACCATCTGGTAACTACCCTCAATTTGAGTCCGCTATGGAGGACGCTCTAAAATTAGTCATCAAAAAGAATAAAAAAATTGTGGTGTGCGGTGATTTTAACGTAGACATCTTAAAGCCGTCCTCAAGGGCAAGTAGGTTTCTGAATTTGTTTAAGTCCTTCAATTTAGCAAACACTTTTTGTGAACCTACAAGAATCACTGCTACATCTAAAACTTGCCTAGACAATATTTTTAACAACTGTAATGTACTTGATAAAGAAATAATAAATTGTATTCGTTCTGACCATAACGGACAAATAGCTTCCCTTGAGCACCATCATGTTCCTCATCAGTGTAATATAATTTGCAGACCTCTAACTAAAAATAAATTAGAAAATTTTCATAATAATGTCACTGCCAAAACTCTTTGCTTACCTAGTAATGATAATCCCAATACTCATTATGATGATTTATTTAATTTAATTAAAGTAGAATTTGATAAAACATTTAAGCAAAGATCTATTAAATCCAAAGACTTTAAAAAGAAATTTAGTGATTGGGCAACACCAGGCATATATGTTAGCAGAAATAAGTTGTTTGAATTATATGGTCAGAAAACAATTTCAAATGATCCCGAATTTCATGAATATGTAAGAAACTATTCAAAAATGTTTAATAAAGTATGTACTTTAGCAAAAGCAAAATGTATATCTACAATAATTCATCAGTCAGATAATAAAATAAGAGCCACTTGGAATATTATAAATAAAGAGACTGGGAAAACTAAAAATAATGACCGTGAATACTCATTAGTATCAGACAATAAAATTATTGAGTCAGATGAAGGTGTGGCAACAATTTTTCAAGATTTCTTTTCTAAAATACCTATTGCAACTACCAGTAATTTAAATTCATCTCCAAAAATTTCGGTCTCCCTCTTGGAATCATGTGTTGATAAGTGCAATAATATATTTAAATTTAGACATATCAATAGTGATACCATTCTTAAAACATTTAATTCAATAAATATAAATAGAAATAATATAGAAAATAGTAAAAATAAATGTAAATCCACATGGGACATTATAAATAGTAAGACTAATGACATTCAATGTTCAACAGAAATATCTGACATTATCGTAGAAAATAAAACAATTTGTGACCCTCAAGAAATATGTAATAATTTTAATGAATATTTTATAAACTTGACGAACTCCGGTGATAATAAACCTAACTCTAAAAGCAATGTTAATAAAGCAAACATTGACATTAATAATACAGATACAATATTTCTAAGGCCTACCGATGCTTTAGAAGTATTTAATACAATTAAACGCTTAAAAAATACAAATTCTGTTGGAGAGGATGGTATCAGTACCAAGATTATAAAAGCTTGTGCGGGATTTATTAGTGAACCATTAAGCTTCCTGATAAACTTGTCGTTTTCAGAAGGCAGCTTTCCCTCTCTCTTAAAACGATCTATAGTCAAACCTTTATTTAAGAAAGGTAGTAAGTCTGAAATGGGTAACTACAGGCCCATAACCTTAATACAAATATTCTGTAAAATATTTGAGCGAATATTTCTAGCAAGAATTCAGGAGTTTATATCAAAACATAATTTGTTAACTCAAAAACAGTTTGGTTTTAGAAAAGATAGCACTACGTCACTAGCATGTTTTGATTTAGTAAAAATAATCTTAGAAGCAATGAATAATAAGGAACCAGTTGCAGCTGTTTTCCTGGATATGAGCAAGGCCTTTGACTTTGTGAATCATGAGCTGTTATTGTCCAAACTGGAATATGGGATCAGAGGAAAAGCAAACGACTGGCTTAAATCTTATCTAAATAATAGGCTACAGTGTGTACAAATAAATAAAATAATAAACGGGGAAAAGAAAGAATTTAGATCGAACTTTGTTGTCAACAGATATGGAGTTCCACAGGGTAGTGTTTTGGGTCCATTCCTATTCCTGTTATACATAAATGACCTACCTAAAGCTACATACCACGATACAATATTGTTTGCTGACGACACAACTCTAATAGTAAAATGTAATAAAGTTGATGAACTAGAAGCTATGATAAACGAAGCGTTAAATAATATTATTACATGGCTTCATAATAATAATTTGCAAATAAATTTAAATAAAACTAAATTGATAAAATTTCAGACATCTAGAGCAAAATTGACCGAATTAAATGTAAAATATAAAGATGACATTATAGAACAAGTAAAAACTACAAAATTTCTAGGCATAATGATTGACGAAAATCTTAATTGGAAAGAACACATTGACCTGGTATGTAGCAAACTTGATAAATTTGTATACGCGATTAAAAGGCTTCGTGAAACAGTATCAATTCAAGCAGCAATGACTGCTTACCACGGCTACGTATCTTCAGTACTGCTTTATGGGTTACTGCTGTGGGGAAATTCTGTGGACATGATTAGGGCTTTTAGGGTTCAGAAAAAAATTGTCAGGGCTATCTCTGGTGTCTGGTACCTGGAGAGCTGTAGACCATTATTCAAGCAGCTTAACATTCTACCCTTACCTTGTATGTATATTAAAGAACTTTGCATGTTTGTAAAAAAACACTCGGACTATTTTCCTAAGCACACAGATATTATTAAAAGGCAGGTTGTGGCTAGGAACCCATACAAATTGTATACACCAAGGTGTCGACTTGACTTGGCCAAAAGGAATGCTTTTTATACCGCAATCCAAGTATTTAATAAACTGCCTAATTCGTTTAAAGATCTTCCTGTTCAAATTTTTAATAAGAAATTATCAAAATGGCTTATGGAACACAGTTTTTATGACATGAAAGAATTTAATGAATTTTGCATTAAAAATAAAAATTGACATTTATTAATTCGGTGGTTTGACTTTCATGACATAATGACTTTGACATTATAATTGAATCTATGGTTATTGATCGACATTAGTGCTTTTTTTTTTTTTTTGGTTTATTATTATTATTTTTTAAATCTTAAATTTTTCTTATTTTAACAACTTGTAATTTTGTACGCCATGTTTATGGTAGAATGTATCGTGGACTTATAAAATAACTCATGATCACAATTTATTGTAACACTACATTCTGACAAATAAACGATTTGTATTTGTATTTGTATTTGTAAAAAAGACTGAAGATCTCTGGGGCATTTCAACTCACATAATTAAGTCTATAATAACTACCATTGCTCCCCATCTTGCTTTTATTTTCAATAAGTGTGTTGATGAAGGGATATTTCCAGACTTAATGAAATATAGTAAAATCATCCCTCTTTTTAAATCTGGGGACAAAAGCGATCCCGCTAACTTTAGACCCATTTCCATTTTGCCAGCACTAAGCAAAATTTTTGAAAAGATCATTTATGATCAATTATTAGCACATTTTCTTATCAACAAACTACTTCACGAGAAACAATTTGGTTTTACTCGTGGTAGATGCACAACTGATGCTGGAATTGCACTTCTCAAACACGTCTTTGAAGCATGGGAGAGTAAACAAGATGCAATTGGTATATTTTGTGATCTCTCTAAAGCATTTGATTGTGTCAGTCACAGTACTTTATTAGATAAATTGGAACATTATGGTGTATCAAAAAATGCAGTAAGCCTTATGCAATCGTATCTGTCGGCGAGAACCCAAAAAGTTGTTGTAAATAAAACAGAATCTTATGAAGCACCCATTACCATGGGCGTGCCGCAGGGATCGATATTGGGTCCATTACTTTTTCTTATTTATATTAATGACCTTCCTTACTATACCAAAAACTTATGTGAAATAGTACTGTTTGCTGATGATACTTCTTTAATTTTTAAAGTTGATAGAGGATGTAACTGCAGTGACGATGTAAACAGCACTCTTTCCAAGGTGATGCATTGGTTTACTATTAATAATCTGAAGCTTAACTCTAGTAAAACTAAATGTGTCAAATTTTCACTTCCTAATGTGAGGCAGGTTCATATGACTATACATGTAAATGGCGAAGCAGTCGAATTTGTTGACTCAACAAAATTTTTAGGTATTACTATAGACTCGCGGTTGCAATGGGACCCTCATATCGATATCCTGTCAAGCAGACTTAGCTCTGCTGCCTTTGCAGTTAAGAAAATAAGGCTTCTGACCGACATTGAAACAGCAAGATTGGTTTACTTCAGTTATTTTCATAGTATTATGACCTACGGTTTGTTGTTGTGGGGCTCAGCTGCTAATATTAATAACATATTCATCTTACAAAAAAGGGCAGTGCGCGCTATATACAACTTACGGTCTAGAGATACTCTTCGTGACCTATTTAAAGAAATTAAAATATTAACGGTTGCTTCCCAATACATCTATGAAAATATAATGCATGTAAAGAAAAATTTAGATAGCTTTGTAAAAAATAGCAATGTTCATAAACTCAATACAAGAAACAAGAACAAACTTGCTGTTCCAAGGCGCAGACTGCATAAAACCGGAAGCTCTTTTTTGTGTAGATGTATTACCTTTTATAATAAGATACCACAACAAGTCACAGAACTGCCCTTGGAAAAATTTAAAAATACTGTTAAATCCAATCTAATGAGTAAAGGTTATTACACTGTTGACGATTATTTGAAGGATAAAAAGGCATGGGCATAGCTTTTGTATTGTTAATTATTACTCTAATACCTCAGTATTGATTAGAAAAAGTCAGGGGTTCTTTCATAGGTCTAGATAAAAGTCCTTTAATAAAACTCGAATCGTGATTTTCTTTTCTAAGTATAAAATTGTGAGAAGTATCCTACCTACTTAAAAACGTACTACTGGCCTCTTGACTCGACGACTTAATATGGGTAGCTTTAGTATGTCATGCTCACTTCAAACATTTCTGCGGTGGTGTCGTGTGAGGCGGGTTGTTACGTTCCCTCAAATATGGTTGAGCGAAGCGATGGCTGGTTCATGCGTCATGCTCGTGAACGGGTGCTGCCAGTGGGAATGGGTCTGCTTCTGTCTGCTTGTATTAAGGGCGTCGTATAACTCGTATATAAAAGATCTGTTTTATATTGTCTGTATGTATGGCACTTCTTACTCAAAAAATATAATTCTTAATAGCTTACCTTGTTTTGATTTATTTAATTGCAATATTTTTACTTTCTATAGTCAGTAGTTTAGTAAAAGACCTATGAAAAGCTTTTGGATATAAATTTTCAATTCGATGCCTTAACATGGGTAGTCTTAGTATGTCATACTCTCTTTAATCATTTCTGCGGTGGTGTCGTATGAGGCGGGTCGTTACGTTCCCTCAAATATGGTTGAGCGAAGAGATGGCTGGTTCGTGCGTCATGCCATGCTCGTGAACTGGTGCTGCCAGTGGGAATGGGTCTGCTTCTGACTACCTATCTTAACGCATATTGTATTGTATATTTTTCTTTTATTTTTATTTATTGTAACAACCTAGACTAAATAACAAGTTCAAACTTTGAATTTAGCTTAAAATCTGTAAATTGATTAAGAAATTTGAAATTCATTAAGAAATGAGCTAATTCAATAATGTTATTTATTTGTTAATCTTTGTTAATATAAAGTCTGGAAACGATATACATATTTGTAAATATCGTTCCATCTGATAAAGCTGACAAGTTTTTTGCGCCCATTTTTCTTGTCAGTTAAAAGACGTCATAATGGGTGGTAGGGTAAAAGAATTGACGATTTAAAAATGCTTATTATGTGAGCTTATTTAAATAAAATATATTTCATTTCATTTCATTTCATTTCATTTCATTTCATTATAGTGGAGCTAGGGGTGAGTAGTATACTGGTGAACTATAGCGGAGCTAGGGGTGAGTAGTATACTGGTGAAATATAGCGGAGCTAGGGTTGAGTAGTATACTGGTGAACGATAGCGGAGCTAGGGGTGAGAAGTATACTGGTGAACTACAGCGGAGCTAGGGGTGAGTAGTATACTGGTGAACTATAGCGGAGCTAGGGGTGAGTAGTATACTGGTGAAATATAGCGGAGCTAGGGGTGAGTAGTATACTGGTGAACGATAGCGGAGCTAGGGTTGAGTAGTATACTGGTGAAATATAGCGGAGCTAGGGGTGAGTAGTATACTGGTGAACTATAGCGGAGCTAGGGGTGAGTAGTATACTGGTGAACGATAGCGGAGCTAGGGGTGAGTAGTATACTGGTGAACGATAGCGGAGCTAGGGGTGAGTAGTATACTGGTGAACTATAGCGCAGCTAGGGGTGAGTAGTATACTGGTGAACGATAGCGGAGCTAGGGGTGAGTAGTATACTGGTGAACTACAGCGGAGCTAGGGGTGAGTAGTATACTGGTGAACGATAGCGGAGCTAGGGTTGAGTAGTATACTGGTGAAATATAGCGGAGCTAGGGGTGAGTAGTATACTGGTGAACTATAGCGGAGCTAGGGGTGAGTAGTATACTGGTGAACGATAGCGGAGCTAGGGGTGAGTAGTATACTGGTGAACGATAGCGGAGCTAGGGGTGAGTAGTATACTGGTGAACTATAGCGGAGCTAGGGGTGAGTAGTATACTGGTGAACGATAGCGGAGCAAGGGGTGAGTAGTATACTGGTAAACTATAGCGGAGCTAGGGGTGAGTAGTATACTGGTGAACTATAGCGGAGCTAGGGGTGAGTAGTATACTGGTGAACGATAGCGGAGCTAGGGGTGAGTAGTATACTGGTGAACTATAGCGGAGCTAGGGGTGAGTAGTATACTGGTGAACTATAGCGGAGCTAGGGGTGAGTAGTATACTGGTGAACGATAGCGGAGCTAGGGGTGAGTAGTATACTGGTGAACGATAGCGGAGCTAGGGGTGAGTAGTATACTGGTGAAATATAGCGGAGCTAGGGGTGAGTAGTATACTGGTGAACTATAGCGGAGCTAGGGGTGAGTAGTATACTGGTGAACGATAGCGGAGCTAGGGGTGAGTAGTATACTGGTGAACGATAGCGGAGCTAGGGGTGAGTAGTATACTGGTGAAATATAGCGGAGCTAGGGGTGAGTAGTATACTGGTGAACTATAGCGGAGCTAGGGGTGAGTAGTATACTGGTGAACGATAGCGGAGCTAGGGGTGAGTAGTATACTGGTGAACTATAGCGGAGCTAGGGGTGAGAAGTATACTGGTGAACGATAGCGGAGCTAGGGGTGAGTAGTATACTGGTGAACGATAGCGGAGCTAGGGGTGAGTAGTATACTGGTGAACTAAAGAGGAGCTAGGGGTGAGTAGTATACTGGTGAACTATAGCGGAGCTAGAGGTGAGTAGTATACTGGTGAAATATAGCGGAGCTAGGGGTGAGTAGTATACTGGTGAAATATAGCGGAGCTAGGGGTGAGTAGTATACTGGTGAACTATAGCGGAGCTAGGGGTGAGTAGTATACTGGTGAACGATAGCGGAGCTAGGGGTGAGTAGTATACTGGTGAACTATAGCGGAGCTAGGGGTGAGTAGTATACTGGTGAACTATAGCAGAGCTAGGGGTGAGTAGTATACTGGTAAACTATAGCGGAGCTAGGGGTGAGTAGTATACTGGTGAACTATAGCGGAGCTAGGGGTGAGTAGTATACTGGTGAAATATAGCGGAGCTAGGGGTGAGTAGTATACTGGTGAAATATAGCGGAGCTAGGGGTGAGTAGTATACTGGTGAACGATAGCGGAGCTAGGGGTGAGTAGTATACTGGTGAACGATAGCGGAGCTAGGGGTGAGTAGTATACTGGTGAAATATAGCGGAGCTAGGGGTGAGTAGTATACTGGTGAACTATAGCGGAGCTAGGGGTGAGTAGTATACTGGTGAACGATAGCGGAGCTAGGGGTGAGTAGTATACTGGTGAACTATAGCGGAGCTAGGGGTGAGTAGTATACTGGTGAACTATAGCGGAGCTAGGGTGAGTAGTATACTGGTGAATGATAGCGGAGCTAGGGGTGAGTAGTATACTGGTGAACTATAGCGGAGCTAGGGGTGAGTAGTATACTGGTGAACGATAGCGGAGCTAGGGGTGAGTAGTATACAGGTGAACGATAGCGGAGCTAGGGGTGAGTAGTATACTGGTGAACGATAGCGGAGCTAGGGGTGAGTAGTATACTGGTGAACGATAGCGGAGCTAGGGGTGAGTAGTATACTGGTGAAATATAGCGGAGCTAGGGGTGAGTAGTATACTGGTGAACTATAGCGGAGCTAGGGGTGAGTAGTATACTGGTGAACGATAGCGGAGCTAGGGGTGAGTAGTATACTGGTGAACGATAGCGGAGCTAGGGGTGAGTAGTATACTGGTGAAATATAGCGGAGCTAGGGGTGAGTAGTATACTGGTGAACTATAGCGGAGCTAGGGGTGAGTAGTATACTGGTGAACGATAGCGGAGCTAGGGGTGAGTAGTATACTGGTGAACTATAGCGGAGCTAGGGGTGAGAAGTATACTGGTGAACGATAGCGGAGCTAGGGGTGAGTAGTATACTGGTGAACGATAGCGGAGCTAGGGGTGAGTAGTATACTGGTGAACTAAAGCGGAGCTAGGGGTGAGTAGTATACTGGTGAACTATAGCGGAGCTAGAGGTGAGTAGTATACTGGTGAAATATAGCGGAGCTAGGGGTGAGTAGTATACTGGTGAAATATAGCGGAGCTAGGGGTGAGTAGTATACTGGTGAACTATAGCGGAGCTAGGGGTGAGTAGTATACTGGTGAACGATAGCGGAGCTAGGGGTGAGTAGTATACTGGTGAACTATAGCGGAGCTAGGGGTGAGTAGTATACTGGTGAACTATAGCAGAGCTAGGGGTGAGTAGTATACTGGTGAACTATAGCGGAGCTAGGGGTGAGTAGTATACTGGTGAACTATAGCGGAGCTAGGGGTGAGTAGTATACTGGTGAACTACAGCGGAGCTAGGGGTGAGTAGTATACTGGTGAACGATAGCGGAGCTAGGGTTGAGTAGTATACTGGTGAAATATAGCGGAGCTAGGGGTGAGTAGTATACTGGTGAACTATAGCGGAGCTAGGGGTGAGTAGTATACTGGTGAACGATAGCGGAGCTAGGGGTGAGTAGTATACTGGTGAACGATAGCGGAGCTAGGGGTGAGTAGTATACTGGTGAACTATAGCGGAGCTAGGGGTGAGTAGTATACTGGTGAACGATAGCGGAGCAAGGGGTGAGTAGTATACTGGTAAACTATAGCGGAGCTAGGGGTGAGTAGTATACTGGTGAACTATAGCGGAGCTAGGGGTGAGTAGTATACTGGTGAACGATAGCGGAGCTAGGGGTGAGTAGTATACTGGTGAACTATAGCGGAGCTAGGGGTGAGTAGTATACTGGTGAACTATAGCGGAGCTAGGGGTGAGTAGTATACTGGTGAACGATAGCGGAGCTAGGGGTGAGTAGTATACTGGTGAACGATAGCGGAGCTAGGGGTGAGTAGTATACTGGTGAAATATAGCGGAGCTAGGGGTGAGTAGTATACTGGTGAACTATAGCGGAGCTAGGGGTGAGTAGTATACTGGTGAACGATAGCGGAGCTAGGGGTGAGTAGTATACTGGTGAACGATAGCGGAGCTAGGGGTGAGTAGTATACTGGTGAAATATAGCGGAGCTAGGGGTGAGTAGTATACTGGTGAACTATAGCGGAGCTAGGGGTGAGTAGTATACTGGTGAACGATAGCGGAGCTAGGGGTGAGTAGTATACTGGTGAACTATAGCGGAGCTAGGGGTGAGAAGTATACTGGTGAACGATAGCGGAGCTAGGGGTGAGTAGTATACTGGTGAACGATAGCGGAGCTAGGGGTGAGTAGTATACTGGTGAACTAAAGCGGAGCTAGGGGTGAGTAGTATACTGGTGAACTATAGCGGAGCTAGAGGTGAGTAGTATACTGGTGAAATATAGCGGAGCTAGGGGTGAGTAGTATACTGGTGAAATATAGCGGAGCTAGGGGTGAGTAGTATACTGGTGAACTATAGCGGAGCTAGGGGTGAGTAGTATACTGGTGAACGATAGCGGAGCTAGGGGTGAGTAGTATACTGGTGAACTATAGCGGAGCTAGGGGTGAGTAGTATACTGGTGAACTATAGCAGAGCTAGGGGTGAGTAGTATACTGGTGAACTATAGCGGAGCTAGGGGTGAGTAGTATACTGGTAAACTATAGCGGAGCTAGGGGTGAGTAGTATACTGGTGAAATATAGCGGAGCTAGGGGTGAGTAGTATACTGGTGAAATATAGCGGAGCTAGGGGTGAGTAGTATACTGGTGAACGATAGCGGAGCTAGGGGTGAGTAGTATACTGGTGAACGATAGCGGAGCTAGGGGTGAGTAGTATACTGGTGAAATATAGCGGAGCTAGGGGTGAGTAGTATACTGGTGAACTATAGCGGAGCTAGGGGTGAGTAGTATACTGGTGAACGATAGCGGAGCTAGGGGTGAGTAGTATACTGGTGAACTATAGCGGAGCTAGGGGTGAGTAGTATACTGGTGAACTATAGCGGAGCTAGGGTGAGTAGTATACTGGTGAATGATAGCGGAGCTAGGGGTGAGTAGTATACTGGTGAACTATAGCGGAGCTAGGGGTGAGTAGTATACTGGTGAACGATAGCGGAGCTAGGGGTGAGTAGTATACTGGTGAACGATAGCGGAGCTAGGGGTGAGTAGTATACTGGTGAACGATAGCGGAGCTAGGGGTGAGTAGTATACTGGTGAACTATAGCGGAGCTAGGGGTGAGTAGTATACTGGTGAACGATAGCGGAGCTAGGGGTGAGTAGTATACTGGTGAACTATAGCGGAGCTAGGGGTGAGTAGTGTAATGTATGTGGGTAAACAATAATATAGTAATAAGTGGGTAGCAAAACATTTGTTCTCTCTCTCTGCAATAGATGTGTGAAGCGAACGGTTGTGTTTTATTTGTGCTCCTGTGTATCATCAGCTACACCTTCGGGATCCTGCTTTCCAAGGATATTTCAGTGGCATCGAGGATTTTTTGGAAACTACGCGTAAAAACACAAGAAAAATTTTAGAAAAGAAGCTTTGAAATAAGCATTATTTTTCAATGATGGCGGGCGGCAAAATCGGCGAATTCGACGTGGGCAAGGACAACTGGGAATTATACGTTGACCGGCTAGATCAATATTTTATTATGAATGATGTGAAACCGGCGGTGAAAGTGGCAACGTTAATCACAGTGATGGGAAGTGACGCGTATGAACTTTTGGTTAATTTGTGTACGCCGGATAAACCGTCGGACATAAGTTATGACGACTTGGTGAAAATTATGAAATCACATCTACAACCACAACCTAGTTTGCTGTCGACACGCTACAAATTTAGACAACGGGTACAAGGAGAAGGAGAAAGTGTGGCAGAATATGTGACGGAATTAAAAAAGTTAACAAAATATTGTAAGTTTACTTCGACAACTTTAAAGGAGAATTTAAGAGATCAGTTTGTTTGCGGTCTGAAAAATGAATATGTGAGACAACGATTATTCACAGAGGAAAACATAACGTTCGATTCGGCATTTAAGCTGGCCGTCTCGATGGAGGCAGCGGAGGTGAACGCGGCAGCGGTAGATGGCGGTGCTCGCGGGAGGGGCACCAGTACTCAGGCGCAACCGGTCAATCAGCTGTTGGCGGACTCCAGGAGGGAACGAGACGGGCTACGGCAACGAGGGCGGCAGTCTACGACACAACCCGATGTTCGCCGAGTGCAGAGTGTAAACAGCAGAGGAAGTAGGAACTACAAAAACGAAAAGGGTAGTTTTAGACTCAATGAAACGTTATTATGCTCAGTTTGTGGAGGCCAACACGATAGTGGCAGATGCAAATTTAAGTTATATGTGTGTCGTATATGTAACCAAGAAGGACATTTTAAAAAAAATGTGCCCGAAGATACGAAAAGATGTAATGTTTAACATAGAGGAAAATGAGGATTACATGTCGGACTCGGAAGATAGTAATAGTGACGAGGTAAATAATTTTTCTATTAAGTCAGTGTTAAAACGAAATGAACCTTTTACCATAGATGTTTACATCGAGAATACGTGTTTGTCGATGGAAGTAGACACGGGAAGTACCATATCGTGCATTAATCATGACTGCTATTTAAAAAACTTTAGTAATTGTGAGCTTACAAATAGTAATTTAGTCTTAAGATATTATACAGGAGAAATAATGAAACCTCTAGGGAAAATTAAAGTCTCAGTGAAATATCGGAATCGAAGCCGAGTGTTGGATTTGTATGTTGTAGATCGCGGAAATACTAGTCTGATAGGTAGGCAATGGCTATGTGAGCTAGGTATACATGTGACGCTAACCAGTTGTAATAGTATTTCAAATACAAATGTTGCATTTGATGTTTCGGCATTCAGTTCCAGATATGCTAACGTGTTCGCTGAGGGCTTGGGAAGATACACCGGTGGCAAAGTGGGTTTTCGCTTACGGGAAGGCGCCAGCCCCGTGTTTATGCGGGCGCGGCCGCTGGCGTACGCGCTGCGCGAGCCGGTGGAGCGCGCGTTGGAGCAGCTGGTGCGCGACGGCGTCATTACGCCGGTCACTACCTCCGATTGGGCGACCCCCATTGTACCGGTGATGAAGAAAGATGGTTCCATAAGGGTATGTGGAGATTTCAAATTAACGTTAAATTAATGCCTAGAGGTGGATCGTTTCCCATTACCACGAGTTGAAGATTTATTAACTAAATTACACGGAGGTAAGAAATTTACAAAGTTAGACCTCTCACAAGCTTATGCACAGTTTGAATTAGATTCATCCAAAAGGTATACGGTGATTAACACTCATAAGGGCCTTTTTATGTATAATAGGTTAATATATGGATTAGCTACCAGTCCAGGGATTTTTCAAAGGAAACTAGAACAATTATTTGCGGACATGCCTCAAGTGGGTGTTTTTCTTGACGATTTGATTATTACGGGAGTAGATGATGAGTCCCACATCCGTACGCTGCACGAGGTATTTGACAGATTATCAAAGTACGGCTTGAAGATAAGGAAGGATAAATGTACATTTTTTGCAGAATCGGTTACTTATTTAGGGTATGTTATAAGTAGCAAGGGAGTTCACACGTCACCAGATAAAATTAAGGCGATCCAGGAAGCACCAGAACCAAATAACGTCTCCGAATTACGTTCTTTTATTGGAATGGTCATGTATTATGCCAAATTTGTTCCTAATATGAGTACAATAATGGAACCCTTGTATAATTTGTTAAAAAAAGATGTCAAATTTGAATGGAACATACATCATAGAAATTGTTTTAAAAAAAAAAAATCTTTTAATATCTAGTGAGGTTTTAGCACATTACTCTAATGATGTACCTTTAGTTTTGACGACAGACGCCAGCGCGGTAGGGGTAGGAGCGGTTATTTCGCACCTTATGCCAGAGGGCGAGCGGCCGGTGGCGTACGCTTCCAGATCACTCAATACGGCGGAAAAAGGCTATTCTCTAATTGAAAGGGAAGCTTTAGCAATTATATATGGTGTGAGGAAATTTCATCAATATCTGTACGGAAGAAAATTTATTTTAAGAACCGACCACAAACCCTTGGTAACAATATTTGGTAATAAGGTAGGAATTCCAATAATGGCAGCTAGTAGAATGCAGCGGTGGGCAGTCATTTTGGCGGGATATAATTATGACATTGAATATGTTCGCAGCGCAGATAATGCAGCGGATGCATTATCGCGATTACCTTTAACATATCAGAGTAGGGGAAATGTGAACGAAATAACGTATACACATTTTGTCCAAAATTTTTTACCAATTACACGGAAAACGGTTCAAGAAAATATGAGTAAAGATGAGGTATTGACTCGCGTGTATAGATATGTTTCGACGGGTTGGCCTAATCACTGTAACGATGAAACGATTAAGCCATATTTTAACAAAAGACATGAACTTTATATAGAAGCAGGTTGTGTCGTTTGGGGATATCGGTTAGTTATACCTAATACTTTAAGAGAATTTTTATTGAAAGAATTGCATACGGGACATTTAGGTATGGTTAAGATGAAAAGTCTGGCTCGTAGCGCGATGTGGTGGCCCGGTCTGGACGCAGACATCGAGCGCACGTGTCACGAGTGCGACGCGTGCGCAGCCGAGAGCCCCGCGCCACCCCGCGCGCCGCCGCAGCCCTGGCCGTATCATACGGAGCCGTGGTCGCGACTTCACGTTGATTTTTTGGGCCCCTTTTATGGAAAAACGTTTTTAGTAATCATAGATTCAACTTCGAAATGGATTGAATTATTTCAGATGTCACGCACTACAGCGACATGTGTAATTAAAGTTTTACGCGAAATTTTTGCTCGTTTCGGTTTACCTAAGGAAGAAGTATCGGACAATGGGCCACCATTTTCAAGTAAGGAATATGCAGATTTTTTACGAAATAATGGAATTCGTTTAATCCTGACGGCGGCCTACCACCCGTCATCAAATGGAGCAGCGGAGGGTGCGGTCAAACTATGCAAACGCGCAATAAAAAAATCATTAAGAGATGGTTGTGATCTGGATGCCGCACTGCAAGCATATTTAATGGCGTATAGAAATGTAGAACAAAGTACTACGGGTACTTCCCCGGCGTTGTTATTACAACGTCGATCACTTAGGTCCAGACTAGATTTACTAAAGAGCGATAGGATGTTAGAGGATAAAGTTAGAGAGGCCCAATGTAAGCAAAATGATTATGCAGGAGGAAGGATTAGGTCAGTAGAGGTAGGAGAGGAAGTATTAGCTAGAGATTTTGGGGAAAAAAATAAATGGGTGAGAGGGAATATTGAGAGTAAATTAGGATCTAGACATTATTTAGTAGGTACAGGAAGCGGTCCACCATTAAAAAGGCACATTGATCAAATAAAAAAGAAAGGCGTAAGTGCAATGGTTTTTCCATCATCCTCTGGTACTATGGAGGAAACCCAGGAGAGCTCGGAAACGAGTTTACAAGAATTGCCAACTGAGAGTACTGGTATTTCACCCAGTGTACAAACCCCAACTGACACTGAGCCACCGGTGGACCTACCCAGCAAGCGAGTTAAGAAACCGGTATGACGATACGGTTTAGAAATAGATTAATATTAGGTTAAGAACCATTTCATATTGTACTTATGTTATTAGATAAGGGTGAGGGTGTAATGTATGTGGGTAAACAATAATATAGTAATAAGTGGGTAGCAAAACATTTGTTCTCTCTCTCTGCAATAGATGTGTGAAGCGAACGGTTGTGTTTTATTTGTGCTCCTGTGTATCATCAGCTACACCTTCGGGATCCTGCTTTCCAAGGATATTTCAAGTAGTATACTGGTGAACTATAGCGGAGCTAGGGGTGAGTAGTATACTGGTGAACGATAGCGGAGCTAGGGGTGAGTAGTATACTGGTGAACTATAGCGGAGCTAGGGGTGAGTAGTATACTGGTGAACGATAGTGGAGCTAGGGGTGAGTAGTATACTGGTGAACGATAGCGGAGCTAGGGGTGAGTAGTATACTGGTGAACTATAGCGGAGCTAGGGGTGAGTAGTATACTGGTGAACTATAGCGGAGCTAGGGTTGAGTAGTATATTGGTGAACGATAGCGGAGCTACGGGTGAGTAGTATACTGGTGAACTATAGCGGAGCTAGGGGTGAGTAGTATACTGGTGAACTATAGCGGAGCTAGGGGTGAGTAGTATACTGGTGAACTATAGCGGAGCTACGGGTGAGTAGTATACTGGTGAACTATATGTTTTTTTTTTCCTGTGGCAACACCGACGGCACTAGTTGTCAAATTTTTGCTCCCGTATTTAAATTTGAAATATTTTAATTATTAGCATAATAATTGTGGCTAATTCCATTGAATCACGTAACATTTACGTGTAAAATTAAGTGTAGTGAATACCAACAGTGAGTTGTTTGTGTATTTTGTGTGTTTTGTGACGTCGAACTACGGTCACTTTCACTTACCGGTATGACAATATGACATTGCATTTTTATTTGTAAATCATTGTTATCTCTTTCAAAGTAGTAATTTTTGTATGTGTTTTTAGTCTAATCTGTTCAGTTTATAACTAGTAAGGCTAAATTTAAAGCCGATAGTGTAGTGTTATCATTTGGATAACCTCACTATAGTTGATTAAACATCCCCTTGGAATTACTTAGGTTTAACAAACACCTTTTTATTTTCACAATGTTGACCCGTAAGGCCGCATCTCGCCAGGAGGAGGCTAAACTCCATCAAACCCTACAGGAACTAAAGGCCACCAAGGAGTTGGTTAAGCAACTGCATTTGGAAAGAGATGAGAATGAAAAGGAATTGTTAGATGTGCTTCAAAGCAATACACAACTCAAAAAGGAAATGTCTGAGTTACATTTGTCACAACAGAATATATTTGAGGAACGTAATAGGTTACAAACTTTAATCTATGGGTTCGACCAGTGCAGAGATGAGTATGAGAAGGCCCTCAGACTCATCTCTGGTCTGGAAAAGCAGCTACATGACGCTAATAACCGTATTTATAAGTTAGAGTCTGAACAAAACCAAGCGGTAGTAACTCAGAACTTGAGTCTTTACGATGAGTTAGTCGGCTGTGACCCAAAACTTGTTTCTCCCTCACTTAACCATAAGCCAACAATCACAATTGATTTAACTTCTGAAGACTCAATTAATTGCACTATGAGTCAGGCAATGGTTGGTTGTAGTAGAAACAAGCTAAAGAAATATGTAAAAATTAACAAGTATATTTCAAAAACAAAAAAGTTACTAAATAAGCAGAAACACTTTTTCAAAAATATTAGTCACATTAGGGAGCGTAGACAACTAATTGAAAAACTGGATACTTGTCAAATTATAATCAATGAGAATAGACTGACATATGAAAATAACATTGCTATGTTAAATACTAAAATTCACTCATTACAGGAGTCATTATCAAGGATGACCCAAAATTATGACCGTTCCAAAAAAGAGATAGGGGAATATATACTGGCACTTAAATGTTTATCCACCCCCTCTCTGTCAGAAGACCATTCAACCCATAATGATAGCTCCTTAGCGTCAGGCCTAGATGCTCGGGACCATTTACAAGACCAAACAGTGTATGAGCCCTTAATCTCAGAACATGTAAATATTTTAGCAAGCACAAGTGAAAATAATTCCTATACCACTAACAAATGTTCAAACATTATGTTGTGTGATGAAATTGGAAAAGATTTAGGCTACTTATTCAATAATCTATTGGGAGAAAAAGTTTTAAATTGTTGTATACCGGGTGCGACCCTACATGACATTATGAGAAAAGTAATAACTCTAAACTTAAATGAAAATACCAATTTAATTATATTAGTTGGTCAAAGAGGTAATGTAAACAAGAAGGATCTCATTTCATACTACAATAAGTTATGCAGTTTAAATATAAATAAATTTGTATTGTTTACACTACCTTACAGTGCTAGCTTGCCACAGGAAGAAAATAACATCAGATATAATTTGAATTTAACACTAAGCAATATGACTTATTATAATAGTCAGAGATGTCACATAATAGACATAAATAAATTAATATTTAATTTTAAATTGACAAAAGATAAATATTATCTTACAAATTATTTTAAAAGACAAGTAGCTTTAGCGCTATCATTTTATTTTAAACATTTAGCCAAGAACTTGGCTATCACTTCTGCTTCTATTGAGCAGAATAGTTTTGACATTTTGAATGTGACCTTGGAATCCGTTCCAAGTAATAATAATACAATTTTTACTCCTGCTCCTATTGAGCAAAAAATTGTTGACATTAAAAATAACACCTTGGCATTTGTCCCAAGTAATTCTTTTATTAGTAATTTAAATTACATAATAAGACAATAGAGGAAGTCTCTAGCCGTGTAATGACTAAGGAAAAGCCTAAATATTTAACTATAGTTCACCAAAACATTCAAGGCTTTTCTGGCAAAGAATTAGAATTAGAACTTTTTTGAACTGAAAAAAATGTTAATATTTTATGTGTCACTGAGCACTGGCTTAAGGAATATGAATTAATTACAGGATTTCAATGTTATAAAATTGCAAGTTCATTCAGTAGGAAATCCACCACTAGAGGGGGATCCTTGATAATTTTGCAAAATAATATGAATTTTAAGGAACGAAAAGATGTGATATCCCTCTCTATTGAACAACACGTTGAACTGTCATGTGTGGAATTAGATCAGTTGATAATGATCTGTGTGTATCGCCCACCATCTGGTAACTACCCTCAATTTGAGTCCGCTATGGAGGACGCTCTAAAATTAGTCATCAAAAAGAATAAAAAAATTGTGGTGTGCGGTGATTTTAACGTAGACATCTTAAAGCCGTCCTCAAGGGCAAGTAGGTTTCTGAATTTGTTTAAGTCCTTCAATTTAGCAAACACTTTTTGTGAACCTACAAGAATCACTGCTACATCTAAAACTTGCCTAGACAATATTTTTAACAACTGTAATGTACTTGATAAAGAAATAATAAATTGTATTCGTTCTGACCATAACGGACAAATAGCTTCCCTTGAGCACCATCATGTTCCTCATCAGTGTAATATAATTTGCAGACCTCTAACTAAAAATAAATTAGAAAATTTTCATAATAATGTCACTGCCAAAACTCTTTGCTTACCTAGTAATGATAATCCCAATACTCATTATGATGATTTATTTAATTTAATTAAAGTAGAATTTGATAAAACATTTAAGCAAAGATCTATTAAATCCAAAGACTTTAAAAAGAAATTTAGTGATTGGGCAACACCAGGCATATATGTTAGCAGAAATAAGTTGTTTGAATTATATGGTCAGAAAACAATTTCAAATGATCCCGAATTTCATGAATATGTAAGAAACTATTCAAAAATGTTTAATAAAGTATGTACTTTAGCAAAAGCAAAATGTATATCTACAATAATTCATCAGTCAGATAATAAAATAAGAGCCACTTGGAATATTATAAATAAAGAGACTGGGAAAACTAAAAATAATGACCGTGAATACTCATTAGTATCAGACAATAAAATTATTGAGTCAGATGAAGGTGTGGCAACAATTTTTCAAGATTTCTTTTCTAAAATACCTATTGCAACTACCAGTAATTTAAATTCATCTCCAAAAATTTCGGTCTCCCTCTTGGAATCATGTGTTGATAAGTGCAATAATATATTTAAATTTAGACATATCAATAGTGATACCATTCTTAAAACATTTAATTCAATAAATATAAATAGAAATAATATAGAAAATAGTAAAAATAAATGTAAATCCACATGGGACATTATAAATAGTAAGACTAATGACATTCAATGTTCAACAGAAATATCTGACATTATCGTAGAAAATAAAACAATTTGTGACCCTCAAGAAATATGTAATAATTTTAATGAATATTTTATAAACTTGACGAACTCCGGTGATAATAAACCTAACTCTAAAAGCAATGTTAATAAAGCAAACATTGACATTAATAATACAGATACAATATTTCTAAGGCCTACCGATGCTTTAGAAGTATTTAATACAATTAAACGCTTAAAAAATACAAATTCTGTTGGAGAGGATGGTATCAGTACCAAGATTATAAAAGCTTGTGCGGGATTTATTAGTGAACCATTAAGCTTCCTGATAAACTTGTCGTTTTCAGAAGGCAGCTTTCCCTCTCTCTTAAAACGATCTATAGTCAAACCTTTATTTAAGAAAGGTAGTAAGTCTGAAATGGGTAACTACAGGCCCATAACCTTAATACAAATATTCTGTAAAATATTTGAGCGAATATTTCTAGCAAGAATTCAGGAGTTTATATCAAAACATAATTTGTTAACTCAAAAACAGTTTGGTTTTAGAAAAGATAGCACTACGTCACTAGCATGTTTTGATTTAGTAAAAATAATCTTAGAAGCAATGAATAATAAGGAACCAGTTGCAGCTGTTTTCCTGGATATGAGCAAGGCCTTTGACTTTGTGAATCATGAGCTGTTATTGTCCAAACTGGAATATGGGATCAGAGGAAAAGCAAACGACTGGCTTAAATCTTATCTAAATAATAGGCTACAGTGTGTACAAATAAATAAAATAATAAACGGGGAAAAGAAAGAATTTAGATCGAACTTTGTTGTCAACAGATATGGAGTTCCACAGGGTAGTGTTTTGGGTCCATTCCTATTCCTGTTATACATAAATGACCTACCTAAAGCTACATACCACGATACAATATTGTTTGCTGACGACACAACTCTAATAGTAAAATGTAATAAAGTTGATGAACTAGAAGCTATGATAAACGAAGCGTTAAATAATATTATTACATGGCTTCATAATAATAATTTGCAAATAAATTTAAATAAAACTAAATTGATAAAATTTCAGACATCTAGAGCAAAATTGACCGAATTAAATGTAAAATATAAAGATGACATTATAGAACAAGTAAAAACTACAAAATTTCTAGGCATAATGATTGACGAAAATCTTAATTGGAAAGAACACATTGACCTGGTATGTAGCAAACTTGATAAATTTGTATACGCGATTAAAAGGCTTCGTGAAACAGTATCAATTCAAGCAGCAATGACTGCTTACCACGGCTACGTATCTTCAGTACTGCTTTATGGGTTACTGCTGTGGGGAAATTCTGTGGACATGATTAGGGCTTTTAGGGTTCAGAAAAAAATTGTCAGGGCTATCTCTGGTGTCTGGTACCTGGAGAGCTGTAGACCATTATTCAAGCAGCTTAACATTCTACCCTTACCTTGTATGTATATTAAAGAACTTTGCATGTTTGTAAAAAAACACTCGGACTATTTTCCTAAGCACACAGATATTATTAAAAGGCAGGTTGTGGCTAGGAACCCATACAAATTGTATACACCAAGGTGTCGACTTGACTTGGCCAAAAGGAATGCTTTTTATACCGCAATCCAAGTATTTAATAAACTGCCTAATTCGTTTAAAGATCTTCCTGTTCAAATTTTTAATAAGAAATTATCAAAATGGCTTATGGAACACAGTTTTTATGACATGAAAGAATTTAATGAATTTTGCATTAAAAATAAAAATTGACATTTATTAATTCGGTGGTTTGACTTTCATGACATAATGACTTTGACATTATAATTGAATCTATGGTTATTGATCGACATTAGTGCTTTTTTTTTTTTTTTTGGTTTATTATTATTATTTTTTAAATCTTAAATTTTTCTTATTTTAACAACTTGTAATTTTGTACGCCATGTTTATGGTAGAATGTATCGTGGACTTATAAAATAACTCATGATCACAATTTATTGTAACACTACATTCTGACAAATAAACGATTTGTATTTGTATTTGTATTTGTATTTGTAAAAAAGACTGAAGATCTCTGGGGCATTTCAACTCACATAATTAAGTCTATAATAACTACCATTGCTCCCCATCTTGCTTTTATTTTCAATAAGTGTGTTGATGAAGGGATATTTCCAGACTTAATGAAATATAGTAAAATCATCCCTCTTTTTAAATCTGGGGACAAAAGCGATCCCGCTAACTTTAGACCCATTTCCATTTTGCCAGCACTAAGCAAAATTTTTGAAAAGATCATTTATGATCAATTATTAGCACATTTTCTTATCAACAAACTACTTCACGAGAAACAATTTGGTTTTACTCGTGGTAGATGCACAACTGATGCTGGAATTGCACTTCTCAAACACGTCTTTGAAGCATGGGAGAGTAAACAAGATGCAATTGGTATATTTTGTGATCTCTCTAAAGCATTTGATTGTGTCAGTCACAGTACTTTATTAGATAAATTGGAACATTATGGTGTATCAAAAAATGCAGTAAGCCTTATGCAATCGTATCTGTCGGCGAGAACCCAAAAAGTTGTTGTAAATAAAACAGAATCTTATGAAGCACCCATTACCATGGGCGTGCCGCAGGGATCGATATTGGGTCCATTACTTTTTCTTATTTATATTAATGACCTTCCTTACTATACCAAAAACTTATGTGAAATAGTACTGTTTGCTGATGATACTTCTTTAATTTTTAAAGTTGATAGAGGATGTAACTGCAGTGACGATGTAAACAGCACTCTTTCCAAGGTGATGCATTGGTTTACTATTAATAATCTGAAGCTTAACTCTAGTAAAACTAAATGTGTCAAATTTTCACTTCCTAATGTGAGGCAGGTTCATATGACTATACATGTAAATGGCGAAGCAGTCGAATTTGTTGACTCAACAAAATTTTTAGGTATTACTATAGACTCGCGGTTGCAATGGGACCCTCATATCGATATCCTGTCAAGCAGACTTAGCTCTGCTGCCTTTGCAGTTAAGAAAATAAGGCTTCTGACCGACATTGAAACAGCAAGATTGGTTTACTTCAGTTATTTTCATAGTATTATGACCTACGGTTTGTTGTTGTGGGGCTCAGCTGCTAATATTAATAACATATTCATCTTACAAAAAAGGGCAGTGCGCGCTATATACAACTTACGGTCTAGAGATACTCTTCGTGACCTATTTAAAGAAATTAAAATATTAACGGTTGCTTCCCAATACATCTATGAAAATATAATGCATGTAAAGAAAAATTTAGATAGCTTTGTAAAAAATAGCAATGTTCATAAACTCAATACAAGAAACAAGAACAAACTTGCTGTTCCAAGGCGCAGACTGCATAAAACCGGAAGCTCTTTTTTGTGTAGATGTATTACCTTTTATAATAAGATACCACAACAAGTCACAGAACTGCCCTTGGAAAAATTTAAAAATACTGTTAAATCCAATCTAATGAGTAAAGGTTATTACACTGTTGACGATTATTTGAAGGATAAAAAGGCATGGGCATAGCTTTTGTATTGTTAATTATTACTCTAATACCTCAGTATTGATTAGAAAAAGTCAGGGGTTCTTTCATAGGTCTAGATAAAAGTCCTTTAATAAAACTCGAATCGTGATTTTCTTTTCTAAGTATAAAATTGTGAGAAGTATCCTACCTACTTAAAAACGTACTACTGGCCTCTTGACTCGACGACTTAATATGGGTAGCTTTAGTATGTCATGCTCACTTCAAACATTTCTGCGGTGGTGTCGTGTGAGGCGGGTTGTTACGTTCCCTCAAATATGGTTGAGCGAAGCGATGGCTGGTTCATGCGTCATGCTCGTGAACGGGTGCTGCCAGTGGGAATGGGTCTGCTTCTGTCTGCTTGTATTAAGGGCGTCGTATAACTCGTATATAAAAGATCTGTTTTATATTGTCTGTATGTATGGCACTTCTTACTCAAAAAATATAATTCTTAATAGCTTACCTTGTTTTGATTTATTTAATTGCAATATTTTTACTTTCTATAGTCAGTAGTTTAGTAAAAGACCTATGAAAAGCTTTTGGATATAAATTTTCAATTCGATGCCTTAACATGGGTAGTCTTAGTATGTCATACTCTCTTTAATCATTTCTGCGGTGGTGTCGTATGAGGCGGGTCGTTACGTTCCCTCAAATATGGTTGAGCGAAGAGATGGCTGGTTCATGCGTCATGCCATGCTCGTGAACTGGTGCTGCCAGTGGGAATGGGTCTGCTTCTGACTACCTATCTTAACGCATATTGTATTGTATATTTTTCTTTTATTTTTATTTATTGTAACAACCTAGACTAAATAACAAGTTCAAACTTTGAATTTAGCTTAAAATCTGTAAATTGATTAAGAAATTTGAAATTCATTAAGAAATGAGCTAATTCAATAATGTTATTTATTTGTTAATCTTTGTTAATATAAAGTCTGGAAACGATATACATATATGTAAATATCGTTCCATCTGATAAAGCTGACAAGTTTTTTGCGCCCATTTTTCTTGTCAGTTAAAAGACGTCATAATGGGTGGTAGGGTAAAAGAATTGACGATTTAAAAATGCTTATTATGTGAGCTTATTTAAATAAAATATATTTCATTTCATTTCATTTCATTTCATTTCATTTCATTATAGTGGAGCTAGGGGTGAGTAGTATACTGGTGAACTATAGCGGAGCTAGGGGTGAGTAGTATACTGGTGAAATATAGCGGAGCTAGGGTTGAGTAGTATACTGGTGAACGATAGCGGAGCTAGGGGTGAGTAGTATACTGGTGAACTACAGCGGAGCTAGGGGTGAGTAGTATACTGGTGAACTATAGCGGAGCTAGGGGTGAGTAGTATACTGGTGAAATATAGCAGAGCTAGGGGTGAGTAGTATACTGGTGAACGATAGCGGAGCTAGGGTTGAGTAGTATACTGGTGAAATATAGCGGAGCTAGGGGTGAGTAGTATACTGGTGAACTATAGCGGAGCTAGGGGTGAGTAGTATACTGGTGAACGATAGCGGAGCTAGGGGTGAGTAGTATACTGGTGAACGATAGCGGAGCTAGGGGTGAGTAGTATACTGGTGAACTATAGCGGAGCTAGGGGTGAGTAGTATACTGGTGAACTATAGCGGAGCTAGGGATGAGTTGTATACTGGTGAACTAAAGCGGTGCTAGGGGTGAGTAGTATACTGGTGAACTATAGCGGAGCTAGGGGTGAGTAGTATACTGGTGAACTATAGCGGAGCTAGGGGTGAGTAGTATACTGGTGAACTATAGCGGAACTAGGGTTGAGTAGTATACTGGTGAACGATAGCGGAGCTAGGGGTGAGTAGTATACTGGTGAACTATAGCGGAGCTAGGGGTGAGTAGTATACTGGTGAACTATAGCGGAGCTAGGGGTGAGTAGTATACTGGTGAACTATAGCGGAGCTAGGGGTGAGTAGTATACTGGTGAACGATAGCGGAGCTAGGGGTGAGTAGTATACTGGTGAACTATAGCGGAGCTAGGGGTGAGTAGTATACTGGTGAACTATAGCGGAGCTAGGGGTGAGTAGTATACTGGTGAACGATAGCGGAGCTAGGGGTGAGTAGTATACTGGTGAACGATAGCGGAGCTAGGGGTGAGTAGTATACTGGTGAACGATAGCGGAGCTAGGGGTGAGTAGTATACTGGTGAACGATAGCGGAGCTAGGGGTGAGTAGTATACTGGTGAACGATAGCGGAGCTAGGGGTGAGTAGTATACTGGTGAACTATAGCGGAGCTAGGGGTGAGTAGTATACTGGTGAACTATAGCGGAGCTAGGGGTGAGTAGTATACTGGTGAACTATAGCGGAGCTAGGGGTGAGTAGTATACTGGTGAACTATAGCGGAGCTAGGGGTGAGTAGTATACTGGTGAACTATAGCGGAGCTAGGGGTGAGTAGTATACTGGTGAACTATAGCGGAGCTAGGGATGAGTTGTATACTGGTGAACTATAGCGGTGCTAGGGGTGAGTAGTATACTGGTGAACGATAGCGGAGCTAGGGGTGAGTAGTATACTGGTGAACTATAGCGGAGCTAGGGGTGAGTAGTATACTGGTGAACTAAAGCGGAGCTAGGGGTGAGTAGTATACTGGTGAAATATAGCGGAGCTAGGGGTGAGTAGCATACTGGTGAAATATAGCGGAGCTAGGGGTGAGTAGTATACTGGTGAACGATTGCGGAGCTAGGGGTGAGTAGTATACTGGTGAACTATAGCGGAGCTAGGGGTGAGTAGTATACTGGTGAACTATAGTGGAGCTAGGGGTGAGAAGTATACTGGTGAACGATAGCGGAGCTAGGGGTGAGTATTATACTGGTGAACTATAGCGGAGCAAGGGGTGAGTAGTATACTGGTGAACGATAGCGGAGCTAGGGGTGAGTATTATACTGGTGAACTATAGCGGAGCAAGGGGTGAGTAGTATACTGGTGAACTATAGCGGAGCTAGGGGTGAGTAGTATACTGCTGAACGATAGCGGAGCTAGGGGTGAGTAGTATACTGGTGAACGATAGCGGAGCTAGGGGTGAGTAGTATACTGGTGAACTATAGCGGAGCTAGGGGTGAGTAGTATACTGGTGAACGATAGCGGAGCTAGGGGTGAGTAGTATACTGGTGAACTAAAGCGGAGCTAGGGGTGAGTAGTATACTGCTGAACGATAGCGGAGCTAGGGGTGAGTAGTATACTGGTGAACGATAGCGGAGCTAGGGGTGAGTAGTATACTGGTGAACTATAGCGGAGCTAGGGGTGAGTAGTATACTGGTGAACGATAGCGGAGCTAGGGGTGAGTAGTATACTGGTGAACTATAGCGGAGCTAGGGGTGAGTAGTATACTGGTGAACTATAGCGGAGCTAGGGTTGAGTAGTATACTGGTGAACTATAGCGGAGCTAGGGGTGAGTAGTATACTGGTGAACTATAGCGGAGCTAGGGTTGAGTAGTATACTGGTGAACTATAGCGGAGCTAGGGGTGAGTAGTATACTGGTGAAATATAGCGGAGCTAGGGGTGAGTAGTATACTGGTGAAATATAGCGGAGCTAGGGGTGAGTAGTATACTGGTGGACGATAGCGGATCTAGGGGTGAGTAGTATACTGGTGAATGATAGCGGAGCTAGGGGTGAGTAGTATACTGGTGAACTATAGCGGAGCTAGGGGTGAGTAGTATACTGGTGAACGATAGCGGAGCTAGGGGTGAGTAGTATACTGGTGAACGATAGCGGAGCTAGGGGTGAGTAGTATACTGGTAAACTATAGCGGAGCTAGGGGAGAGTAGTATACTGGTGAACGATAGCGGAGCTAGGGGTGAGTAGTATACTGGTGAACTATAGCGGAGCTAGGGGTGAGTAGTATACTGGTGAACTATAGCGGAGCTAGGGGTGAGTAGTATACTGGTGAACTATAGCGGAGCTAGGGGTGAGTAGTATACTGGTGAACTATAGCGGAGCTAGGGGTGAGTAGTATACTGGTGAACTATAGCGGAGCTAGAGGTGAGTAGTATACTGGTGAACTATAGCGGAGCTAAGGGTGAGTAGTATACTGGTGAACTATAGCGGAGCTAGGGGTGAGTAGTATACTGGTGAACTATAGTGGAGCTAGGGGTGAGTAGTATACTGGTGAACGATAGTGGAGCTAGGGGTGAGTAGTATACTGGTGAACGATAGCGGAGCTAGGGGTGAGTAGTATACTGGTGAACTATAGCGGAGCTAGGGTTGAGTAGTATACTGGTGAACTATAGCGGAGCTAGGGGTGAGTAGTATACTGGTGAAATATAGCGGAGCTAGGGGTGAGTAGTATACTGGTGAAATATAGCGGAGCTAGGGGTGAGTAGTATACTGGTGAACGATAGCGGATCTAGGGGTGAGTAGTATACTGGTGAATGATAGCGGAGCTAGGGGTGAGTAGTATACTGGTGAACTATAGCGGAGCTAGGGGTGAGTAGTATACTGGTGAACGATAGCGGAGCTAGGGGTGAGTAGTATAATGGTGAACGATAGCGGAGCTAGGGGTGAGTAGTATACTGGTAAACTATAGCGGAGCTAGGGGTGAGTAGTATACTGGTGAACGATAGCGGAGCTAGGGGTGAGTAGTATACTGGTGAACTATAGCGGAGCTAGGGGTGAGTAGTATACTGGTGAACTATAGCGGAGCTAGGGGTGAGTAGTATACTGGTGAACTATAGCGGAGCTAGGGGTGAGTAGTATACTGGTGAACTATAGCGGAGCTAGGGGTGAGTAGTATACTGGTGAACTATAGCGGAGCTAGAGGTGAGTAGTATACTGGTGAACTATAGCGGAGCTAGGGGTGAGTAGTATACTGGTGAACTATAGCGGAGCTAGGGGTGAGTAGTATACTGGTGAACTATAGTGGAGCTAGGGGTGAGTAGTATACTGGTGAACGATAGTGGAGCTAGGGGTGAGTAGTATACTGGTGAACGATAGCGGAGCTAGGGGTGAGTAGTATACTGGTGAACAATAGCGGAGCTAGGGGTGAGTAGTATACTGGTGAACTATAGCGGAGCTAGGGTTGAGTAGTATACTGGTGAACTATAGCGGAGCTAGGGGTGAGTAGTATACTGGTGAAATATAGTGGAGCTAGGGGTGAGTAGTATACTGGTGAACGATAGCGGAGCTAGGTGTGAGTAGTATACTGGTGAACGATAGCGGAGCTAGGGGTGAGTAGTATACTGGTGAACTATAGCATAGCTAGGGGTGAGTAGTATACTGGTGAACTATAGCGGAGCTAGAGGTGAGTAGTATACTGGTGAAATATAGCGGAGCTAGGGGTGAGTAGCACACTAGTGAAATATAGCGGAGCTAGGGGTGAGTAGTATACTGGTGAACGATAGCGGAGCTAGGGTTGAGTAGTATACTGGTGAACTATAGCGGAGCTAGGGGTGAGTAGTATACTGGTGAACTATAGCGGAGCTAGGGGTGAGAAGTATACTGGTGAACTATAGCGGAGCTAGGGGTGAGTAGTATACTGGTGAACTATAGTGGAGCTAGGGGTGAGTAGTATACTGGTGAACGATAGTGGAGCTAGGGGTGAGTAGTATACTGGTGAACGATAGCGGAGCTAGGGGTGAGTAGTATACTGGTGAACAATAGCGGAGCTAGGGGTGAGTAGTATACTGGTGAACTATAGCGGAGCTAGGGTTGAGTAGTATACTGGTGAACTATAGCGGAGCTAGGGGTGAGTAGTATACTGGTGAAATATAGTGGAGCTAGGGGTGAGTAGTATACTGGTGAACGATAGCGGAGCTAGGTGTGAGTAGTATACTGGTGAACGATAGCGGAGCTAGGGGTGAGTAGTATACTGGTGAACTATAGCATAGCTAGGGGTGAGTAGTATACTGGTGAACTATAGCGGAGCTAGAGGTGAGTAGTATACTGGTGAAATATAGCGGAGCTAGGGGTGAGTAGCACACTAGTGAAATATAGCGGAGCTAGGGGTGAGTAGTATACTGGTGAACGATAGCGGAGCTAGGGTTGAGTAGTATACTGGTGAACTATAGCGGAGCTAGGGGTGAGTAGTATACTGGTGAACTATAGCGGAGCTAGGGGTGAGAAGTATACTGCTGAACGATAGCGGAGCTAGGGATGAGTAGTATACTGGTGAACGATAGCGGAGCTAGGGGTGATTAGTATACTGGTGAACGATAGCGGAGCTAGGGGTGAGTAGTATACTGGTGAACTATAGCGGAGCTAGGGGTGAGTAGTATACTGGTGAACGATAGCGGAGCTAGGGGTGAGTAGTATACTGGTGAACTATAGCGGAGCTAGGGGTGAGTAGTATACTGGTGAACTATAGCGGAGCTAGAGGTGAGTAGTATACTGGTGAACTATAGCGGAGCTAGGGGTGAGTAGTATACTGGTGAACTATAGCGGAGCTAGGGGTGAGTAGTATACTGGTGAACTATAGTGGAGCTAGGGGTGAGTAGTATACTGGTGAACGATAGTGGAGCTAGGGGTGAGTAGTATACTGGTGAACGATAGCGGAGCTAGGGGTGAGTAGTATACTGGTGAACGATAGCGGAGCTAGGGGTGAGTAGTATACTGGTGAATTATAGCGGAGCTAGGGGTGAGTAGTATACTGGTGAATTATAGCGGAGCTAGGGGTGAGTAGTATACTGGTGAACTATAGCGGAGCTAGGGGTGAGTAGTATACTGGTGAACTATAGCGGAGCTAGGGGTGAGTAGTATACTGGTGAACTATAGCGGAGTTAGGGGTGAGTAGTATACTGGTGAACGATAGCGGAGCTAGGGGTGAGTAGTATACTGGTGAACGATAGCGGAGCTAGGGGTGAGTAGTATACTGGTGAACGATAGCGGAGCTAGGGGTGAGTAGTATACTGGTGAACTATAGCGGAGCTAGGGGTGAGTAGTATACTGGTGAAATATAGCGGAGCTAGGGGTGAGTAGTATACTGGTGAACGATAGCGGAGCTAGGGGTGAGTAGTATACTGGTGAACTATAGCGGAGCTAGGGGTGAGTAGTATACTGGTGAACTATAGCGGAGCTAGGGGTGAGTAGTATACTGGTGAACTATAGCGGAGCTAGGGGTGAGTTGTATACTGGTGAACTATAGCGGAGCTAGGGGTGAGTAGTATACTGGTGAAATATAGCGGAGCTAGGGGTGAGTAGTATACTGGTGAACTATAGCGGAGCTAGGGGTTAGTAGTATACTGGTGAACTATAGCGGAGCTACGGGTGAGTAGTATACTGGTGAACTATAGCGGAGCTAGGGGTGAGTAGTATACTGGTGAACTATAGCGGAGCTACGGGTGAGTAGTATACTGGTGAACTATAGCGGAGCTAGGGGTGAGTAGTATACTGGTGAACTATAGCGGAGCTAGGGGTGAGTAGTATACTGGTGAAATATAGCGGAGCTAGGGGTGAGTAGTATACTGGTGAACTATAGCGGAGCTAGGGGTGAGTAGTATACTGGTGAACTACAGCGGAGTTAGGGGTGAGTAGTATACTGGTGAACTATAGCGGAGCTAGGGTTGAGTAGCATACTGGTGAAATATAGCGGAGCTAGGGGTGAGTAGTATACTGGTGAACTATAGCGGAGCTAGGGGTGAGTAGTATACTAGTGAACGATAGCGGAGCTAGGGGTGAGTAGTATACTGGTGAACGATAGCGGAGCTAGGGGTGAGTAGTATACTGGTGAACTATAGCGGAGCTAGGGGTGAGTAGTATACTGGTGAACTATAGCGGAGCTAGGGGTGAGTAGTATACTGGTGAACTATAGCGGAGCTAGGGGTGAGTAGTATACTGGTGAACGATAGCGGAGCTAGGGGTGAGTAGTATACTGGTGAAATATAGCGGAGCTAGGGGTGAGTAGTATACTGGTGAACGATAGCGGAGCTAGGGGTGAGTAGTATACTGGTGAACGATAGCGGAGCTAGGGGTGAGTAGTATACTGGTGAACGATAGCGGAGCTAGGGGTGAGTAGTATACTGGTGAACTATAGCGGAGCTAGGGGTGAGTAGTATACTGGTGAACTATAGCGGAGCTAGAGGTAAGTAGTATACTGGTGAACTATAGCGGAGCTAGGGGTGAGTAGTATACTGGTGAACTATAGCGGAGCTAGGGGTGAGTAGTATACTGGTGAACTATAGTGGAGCTAGGGGTGAGTAGTATACTGGTGAACGATAGCGGAGCTAGGGGTGAGTAGTATACTGGTGAACGATAGCGGAGCTAGGGGTGAGTAGTATACTGGTGAACAATAGCGGAGCTAGGGGTGAGTAGTATACTGGTGAACTATAGCGGAGCTAGGGGTGAGTAGTATACTGGTGAACTATAGCGGAGCTAGGGGTGAGTAGTATACTGGTGAAATATAGCGGAGCTAGGGGTGAGTAGTATACTGGTTAACGATAGCGGAGCTAGGGGTGAGTAGTATACTGGTGAACGATAGCGGAGCTAGGGGTGAGTAGTATACTGGTGAAATATAGCGGAGCTAGGGGTGAGTAGTATACTGGTGAACGATAGCGGAGCTAGGGGTGAGTAGTATACTGGTGAACTATAGCGGAGCTAGGGGTGAGTAGTATACTGGTGAACGATAGCGGAGCTAGGGGTGAGTAGTATACTGGTGAACTATAGCGGAGCTAGGGGTGAGTAGTATACTGGTGAACTATAGCGGAGCTAGGGTTGAGTAGTATACTGGTGAACTATAGCGGAGCTAGGGGTGAGTAGTATACTGGTGAACTATAGCGGAGCTAGGGGTGAGTAGCTATACTGGTGAACGATAGCGGAGCTAGGGGTGAGTAGTATACTGGTGAAATATAGCGGAGCTAGGGGTGAGTAGTATACTGGTGAACTATAGCGGAGCTAGGGGTGAGTAGTATACTGGTGAACGATAGCGGAGCTAGGGGTGAGTAGTATACTGGTGAAATATAGCGGAGCTAGGGGTGAGTAGTATACTGGTGAACTATAGCGGAGCTAGAGGTGAGTAGTATACTGGTGAACTATAGCAGAGCTAGGGGTGAGTAGTATACTGGTGAACTATAGCGGAGCTAGGGGTGAGTAGTATACTGGTGAACTATAGCGGAGCTAGGGGTGAGTAGTATACTGGTGAACGATAGCGGAGCTAGGGGTGAGTAGTATACTGGTGAACGATAGCGGAGCTAGGGGTGAGTAGTATACTGGTGAACTATAGCGGAGCTAGGGGTGAGTAGTATACTGGTGAACTATAGCGGAGCTAGGGGTGAGTAGTATACTGGTGAAATATAGCGGAGCTAGGGGTGAGTAGTATACTGGTGAAATATAGCGGAGCTAGGGGTGAGTAGTATACGGGAGCAGGTGTTGGTGCCGCCCCTGCCGTGGGCTGATCTGCTTTCCGTCTTTTATTCTTCTTCTTCTGACTTCCCGCTTTAGTCCACTCTCCCTCTATAGGGGCGGGGTTCGCCGGTTCAAGTGGGATTCCCGACTGGCTTTGCGCAGTTGATGGAGCCGCTTTTGGCATCTGGGGTTGCTTAGGAGCTGCCTTTGCTGCTGCCTTTGGTGCTGCCTTTGGAGCTGCGTTAGGAGCTGACTTATGAGCTGCTTTTGGAGCTGGGGACGCCGGAGGTGGCATCTCTCTTTTGTCAGCAGCTAGAGGAGGTCTGTAAGTAGGTGCGGGAGGCAGTCTCTTCTCCAGGCCTTCAAACCTAGCATTGACCATTTCCCCAATTGAAGTGAACATTATGCGCTTCAACTCCTCCACCAAGCCTGGGTCCAATAATGTTACAGGCGGTGCCGCTCTAGCAGCAGATGACTTGTCGCGCTCAGAAAACGCTCTACGAAGAGACTTGAGCTCCTTCCGCATCTTTTCCATCTCATTACTGAGACGGAGGTTTTCGGCATGAAGCCTGCGGGTCTCGTCTTGCGAAGAATGAACTGTGAGGCTACTAAATATTTCACCAATTCCTCGTACTGCATTTTTCAACTTCTTTTGGCTTGTGCCCTTTAAGTGTTTTGAGTTTGTCGCCACATCTTTGATAGTCTGCAGATTTTCAGCCATTTGCTCCCTGAGAAACGCTGCACTATCTTCCTTCTGAGTAGGTGACACAACAGTTGGGGAGGGCGATCTTGACCTAAAACTTTGACTCAATCCATCCATCATCCAAGTCTCAATGTTTCCTCTTGTATACCTTGGATTATCGACATCCGAGAATGACTGATCTCCGTCGAAATTATATGCTTCAGAAACCCTTTTAAGATCAGCTTTCTCCATCTCTTTGAGTTTTGTCTTGGACATTCCTTCGAGCTCTCTAAGTGCTTTCTTAGCCTCGGCTATGAAAGCACTGGTACTTCTGGTTGGTGGGCGGCCACGTCTTGCCCCCCCTGCACCACGTCTTAGTCCAGTGCTACCAGATTTCCTTATTTTGGAAACACCCGCAGACACGTTTACCCCTCCATTTGCGTCAACGGGGCTTGGAACGATGTTCGCACTTAGAGGACGTTTCCTCTTGCTCCCATCAACAGTAGATTTTGACCGCCTTTCAACAGCAGAAAACCCACTTTCTTCTTCTGCAGAAAACATTTCCGACGCCGAATTTTCCTCTGACACCGATTGAACAACGGACTGGGTTGGCTCGTTTTGCTCGCCTGAGCTAGGCCCATCCTTATCCAACAATTTACTTGGCATCTGTTTCGGCGTCTTCTTCAACTCCTTGCATTGCGCCTTACTCACCCCTTGAACTGGCGCTTGCCTGCTAAATGGCAACACAAGCCCTGCCTTGTCAGGCACCTCTTTTGGAACCGTGGTTGACTCTTTTATAACCCCCTTGGCCAACCTCCTGGGTTCTCCCTAAATTTTCAGTTGAGCTGACCTTACTTTTCCCCTCCTCCGGATCATCTGAGGGCGCGGTATCGCCCCTCAGGAACATCGGACAAGAAGGTTTCCCCAGCGAGGAATTCGATCTAGTGCAGACACCATCCGACTTCCCCAACAGATCCGACCTAGCACGGTCGGGTAGATTTATTTCGGCGCAGTTTAACTCCGGACTCAGCGCTTTGTCCATTGAACATTTGCTGCCCCCCCCCAGAATACGTGGAGCATTTGCCAACCACCGAAGTGGTCGGGAGGGATTCTGTTTCCTTACGGTCCCTACCCTCCTGGGTTAATTTCTCTTTGCATTTGTCCATTTCATGAGTTTAAATGCCTCTTTTCAAGGGGATAGGCTCCCCTTGGTTTTTTATAGTGGTGACCTTCCACGCAGCCCCCACTAATAAGTGGCGGCCTCCAGCCCCGCACCACGTACGAGGTTCCGGCGCTCCCGTCACTACGTCCCAAGGACCACTGGGCCTACCAGGGCAGAACTGGCGCCGTCTTCAACTGCTAGACCATTAGCCGTCACCGTATCAAAAACGGTGACGCCCAGGGTGCACCACGTGGAGGTTGTCTGGCATGCACCCCGTCTAACCTTTTTTTTTTTTTTTTTTTTTTTTAACGATAGGAAAAATGGAAAAATGGACTCACCATGGAAGCCGCCGCTTGACGTAGCGGCGACACCACTCTCCGCCCAGCCGATCCCCCACCCAGCCCCTAGTGGGCTCGATGGGGGGCCGGAGGGGGGGCATACCCACTAAAAAACCTATCGATGTGCCCTCTTCCGTTTTCCAGTTTTGCATGGGAACTGTGTGATCTGCCTCCATACATCACCGGCGGCAGGTTCGGTTTCCCAAACCCCCTCACTTTGTGGGAGATGCCCGAGCACATTTAGGCATCTCCCCAGACGGACGAGGCCGTGCAAGGCGAACGAGGAACTACCCAATCCCTCGCCCGCTGGCCACGTTAAGAAGGAATGCGGTTGACAAACTGCCGCCGCCTTCCCCCTAACCGTCTGCGTCGGATCGGATCCGCCTGGACGTCGTCCTCGCGGTCCCGCTCCGAGGCCTCCTTCTGCGCCACAACCTCTTCACAGAAGGAGACCGTGGCCTCCCACGACCTGTCGCTGTCCAGCATAGCCTCGACTACGCTGGGCAGGGAGAGGTCCCCTCCCACCTCGGCCACGAGGGTGCGGCGTTGTTGGCTCCAGGCCGCGCACACCTCTAAAGTGTGCTGCGCTGAGTCATCAGCCGCGCCACATTCATAACACTCTGGTGTTGTTTCCCTCCGCGCAATTTTATGTAGGTAGTCGCCGAAGCAACCATGCCCCGTTAGAATTTGCACTAATCTAAAGGTGAGCGCTCCATGCACTCTTCCCACCCACTGTTCCAACACTGGGCGGATCGCATTAATTGTCCTCACGCCCGCATTGGGAGACTCCAAGTCTAACGACCACTCTTGCATCATGGCCTCTGAAGCCCGATTTCTGGCGCCCTGAATCTCTTCAAGGGCCAGGTGGTCTCCTCGGTTCCTTGCTTCGATTTTGAACTGGAACGTGTCCGCCAACACTTGGGCTTCCATTTCCCAAGGTGGGGTTCCTGCGAGGACGCAAGCCGCCGCCCAGGAAATTGTGCGGTATCCTCTGATCGCCCTTATCGCCATGATTCTTTGGGGCTGACGCAGCAGAGCCTTGTTTTTCCGGTCAAGGCAGTCTACCCAGACCGGCGCTCCATACATCGCCATGCTCCTAATTACCATCATGTGGAGCCGACGACATTTGGCATTTGGGCCTCCGATGTTGGGTAGGAGTCTTCCCAGTGCCATTCCCGTTTTGACAAGTTTAGGAGCGAGCTTTTGGAAGTGCTCCGTAAACTTCCATCTCGAGTCGAGAATCAATCCGAGATACTTTATAGAAGTCTTTACTTGGATTCTTTGTCCGTCTACAATTATGTGGGTCCCAGCGGGGAGCCTGCCTCGGGAGCCATGGAAAAGTATAGCTTCCGTCTTCGGCAGGGCCACCTCGAGACCCAGTGCCCTTATACGTCTTACGACTAGAGACGTGCCTACCGTTGCTAGTCGTGCTGCGTCCGCGTAGTTTTTGCCACGTGCGGTAATCAGGGTGTCGTCAGCGTAGCAGACCATGTCCATTCGTGGCAATAGAGAAGCTCGCAGAACAACATCGTAACCCATATTCCAAAGCAGAGGCCCAAGGACGGAACCTTGTGGCACTCCGCAACCCACGCTTCGTTTCTGAATTTGCCCTTGGTGATCGGCAAAAAGCACAGCCCTGTCCTCAAGGTAGCTGTGTATGAGTCTACACAGGTAATGCGGCACCTGATGGTATTGGAGCGCATCCCTGATGCATTGAAAGGGGAGGGTGTTAAAGGCATTAGCAATATCCAATGATACCGCCAGGACAACCTCCTCTCTCTCTGCCGCCTCCTCTGTTATTCGACGAAGAGAAAGAATAGCGTCTATCGTCGAAAGACCACGTCGAAAGCCAAACTGTCGCTCTGAAATGTCAGGCCCCTCCGTCTCCAAGTGCTGTGTGATGCGGTCAGCGAGCAATCGCTCCAGCATCTTAGCCGCTTCAGCCAACAGAACTATAGGCCTATACCCGGAAGGGGAATTAGGTGGTCGTCCCTCCTTCCGTAGCAGACAGAGTCGGCCTTCCTTCCAGATTTTGGGAAATCGTCCCGCCTTTAGGCATTTGTTAAACAGCTCTCGGAGCCGGTCCCCCAAGTGCTTACAGGCCAGCAGCAAAACACGGCTTGGAACCCCGTCCGGCCCTGGTGCTGTCTTTTTTCGACGCAGTCTTTCAAGCAAGATCTCCATTTCGCCGTCAGAGACAACAGGAATGTTTTGTGGCTCTAAAACAGTATGATTCAACTGAGAACGCGGATCTTCTTGGATAGGGAAGAGTCCATTCACCACTTGCACAAGTAATTCGGGGCAAAAAGATTCCGTCGGCGGAGCTGGTTGCCGTAACTTGTTACAGACCGTACGATACGGCCGCCCCCAAGGGTCTCTATTCAGTTCATCTAAAAAACGGTCCCAAGCCTCGTCTTTTGCCTTTCGGATCGCTAGTTGGAATGTTTCTCTGGCTTCAGCGTAGGCCGCATAAAGCTGCTCTTCCTCTCCTTGTTGCTGTCTTCGACGCCTCCGACATCTTTGTAAAGCACGCCGGTGAGCAATACAGCTGGCTTTCATTCTCGCGAGCGCTGGGGACCACCAGTAAACTTGGTCTTTCCTTGGTGGGCCGTATCTCACTCGGGGCATAGCCGTGTCGCAGATGGTAGACAGAGTACCTCGAAATAAGTCAGCCTGTTCATCCACGCCCAGATGTTCAGGTGGTGCGGCATGCCAGCATTCCACAATAGCGGCCTCCTCAGCCAACTCTTTGTCCAATTTTGTAAGGGACCATCTAGGGAATAGATGCAGCCCTCTCTGCACTGATCTTGGTGCAGTCGACCCTGGCGATGGAGAGATCTCAAACCGAATATACTGGTGATCGGAAAGAGACTCTTCTACTTCCAAGACGCGCCAGTCAGCTATGCGTGTGGCTATTGACGGAGTGGTGAATGTGAGATCCACCTTGGACCCTCCCTGCCGCCTCACGCATGTATTGGCTATGCCCGTGTTCAGTAGGACTAAACCTAAGGATGCTGCCCATTCTTCAACAAGTTCTCCCCGACAATCGGTCGAGGGAGACCCCCAAGCTGTAGATTTGGCGTTGAAGTCGCCCATTACAATTATTTGGTTAGGTGTAAGACGCCGGACCACGACCGCAAGATTTTCGAGGAAAGGCTCGTATTCCGCCAAGCTACGATTTGGGGAGAAGTATATCCCAATCAGGACGATCTCACCCCAGGTGGCAGCAACATAGCCAGGACCCTTCTCCCTGCTAGTGATGAGTGGGGTATGAGAAGCTGCGTCAGTCACTATGGCTGCAGTGCCGTTGGTGTCCCCGACCCAGTATCAACGAAGGGGGACCGAGTAAGGCTCTGCGATTACGGCAACGTCAATCGACCACTCTGCCATGTTTTGGAGTAGCAGGTCTTGTGAACTGGCACAGTGGTTGATATTCGCTTGGAGTATTTTGAACTGTCGCGACCTATCCATTGAGATCGGACATTTCTACCTCTTCCACTTGTTGTGTGGAGCTTTCTTCAGTTGTTGATACCTGGGTCCTTGGAGTCATCTTATCTTTCCCCTTACTGGCTGGGGGATTACAACTTTTCCCGCCCATTATATGACCAGCTGGTTTACCTGCTGTAGCACATATGGCACAGTTCATATCTGCATTGCAGCTTGCCACCTTATGACCTTCTTTGCCACAACGGTAGCAGAGTTCACTGCGGTCTTCCTGCGCTGTACAGCGTTGTCGGGTGTGTCCCACTCCCATGCATCTAAAGCATCGCATTGGGAGGGGCTCGAGTGCACGTATTTGAGCAGAGCTCCAGCCTACCAATAAACGACCCGCTTCGACCAATTTCTTCGCCGCTGTGACAGGGCACCTGACTATTGAGGTTCCTGTACCTCCGGCGCCAAGTCTTACGTCACGAGCCCGGACCTGATCCAGAGGGCAGTCACCCTTCTCAGCAACGGCAGCAGCGAGTTCATCCTTCCCTACCGAGTCGTCCAAGCCCGACACCCTGAGGTCGACACTCTTGCAGGGTCGCGTGATCCTCGCAACATCCCCAATTACCGCCTTAAGTTTTTCTGCCAGAGCATCAGCTTTTGGGCCACTGGTTGCACCTGGGATCTCAAACATGCGCGCCCCAGTCGCTGTTTTTTTGACACGAACTCCCTCCAAGCCTAACTCCTCCAACTTAAATGCTGATCTAGCCCTACCTATGACGTCTGCATAAGAGGCCCCCTTCTCTATCGCTTCAGAGCCCAGCGTTAGGACTACTGCTGTCGTTTTGGGAGCAGTCAGCTTGCGAGACTTCTTCTTCTTTTTCTTTTTCGCTGCCCCATTCTGCGCTTGGGGCTGCTTTGACACTGGTTGTGGAGGTTGATTCCTTGCCGGCACTTTTTGGGAAGCTGCTCGCTGTTGCTGCTGCTTTACCTTCTTCTTCTTGCCCTTAGGCACAACTTTTTCCCACCCATCACCTTCGAGGTCAGTTGCCACAGAGTCCTGGGGTCTGCTTGTACCGGCCTGAGAAGCTGCAGGCGTATCAGTTGGGGCAGCAGATTGTTTGGCTGCCGGTTTCTTCTTTGAAATAGAGGCGGGTGGGCCCGACTCCTTTTTCTTGTCTCCCGCCAATGGTGGTCGTACTATTGGCAAAGGTGGTAGCCTCTTCTCGAGACTAGCAAATCTCACATTGAAAATTTCTCCGACTGAATCGATTACCACCCGCTTCAGCTTTTCAACTACATCGGCAGCAACCGGAGAAGGTTCCTCGCGAAGTGTTGACCTGTTTTCTGTGTATGCCTGCTTAAAGGCTTTAAGGTCCGTTCTGAGAAGATCTACTTCATGGCGAAGGCGCGCATTGTTCGTTGCGCGGGGCGCAGTTATTGTGCTCTGACGTGTTTGTCTTACGCTCTGTGTTTCAATTCATTATAAAATAGTAAAAGTGAACAGTCTCTGTTAATACCTATATCAGTTTGTTGCTCTAATCGCAACCTTCAATTTGGTGTACGGCTCAATTCGGTGTGTCCTGTGACAGTGAAGTAAATTGAGAATTTGTCAAGCCGTTTCGTCGTTGAACTGTGTGGAATCGTCCGTTTGTGCATCGATCGTGACCTTGGCTAAACGCAAGTCATACGTTTTCTCTTTGTTATCGGCTTTGCGACAAATTAGACTATTTATTTCGTCGACACACGTTAAGGACGCTTGGTGTGAGCGTGCAGCTACTCGCTAGTACGACGGCCGGTTCACAGTTCAAATCTACGATTGATACTTTTTTTTTAATATCGTTTTTTTTTATCTCAGACTTTTGTTTTTGTTTTATTTTTGTTTTTTTTATACTTTGAACATTAACTACGTAATAAATTCAAAATCATGGAAACTTTAAAACTTAAATGTGCTGGATGCTTACAACAAATTAAGGACAGGCAGTTCTTATGTTGTTCCGTTTGTTCGGAACACTACCACATTATCTGCGCTAATGTGAGTGAGCAGCGCTTCCGCAATACGTTGGTTGGAGAACACAGGCAAAAATGGAAATGTGACGCTTGCAGAAGTACAGTGCCTAAAGTGGATAACCGTAACACGCCGGTTTGCGGGCACGAAAACAATGTTAACTCTCGTCGTGGAGCGTCGTTAATGAGTTCACCTGAAGAACGCACTCTAGACGATGCCCATACAACAGCGCTACGGGCTCTAACTGAAGAAATGCGCTTGCTGCGCAAAGAGATGCAGGAGGTGCGTGTCAAAGTTGAAGAATTTAATGAGAATTTGTCGAATCTAGTAACACGAGTGGCGGCAAATGAAAACGAGATGCAGTTGCTAGTGGCCCGTGTCGAGAAATTGGAAGGCCGTGCAGAAAATGGCGACGCCACCACCGGTGACTCTCAAGCTGTACTGAGAGGCGTTATTGATTCCTTAAAGGCAGAATTAAATGAACGAGATCAAGAGCTGCTCCTAAATGACATTGAGATGACCTGTATTCCTGAGCGGAAGGGTGAGAATCCCTTGCCCCTCCCGTGAGAGTTATGACCCTGGCAAATAAACTTGGCGTTCAGCTGGAGCCTAAAGACGTGGTTAGTGCGGCACGCATCGGACCGACAACAGGGGCTGGTACGGAAGCTCGCCCGCGACCCATCGTTGTTCGCCTGGTGCAGCGTTCGGTGCGCGATGACCTGTTGTAGGCGGCTCGTGTGCGGCGTGGCATCACCACAGAAGGCGCTGATATACCTGTCCCTCCGCGTCGTTTCTACGTCAACGAGCGTCTGACGCGTACTAATCGTCTACTGTTCCGTCAGGCACGGCAGATTGGAAAGAATCTGGACTGGCGCTTCGTCTGGACGAGGGACGGTAAAATTTATGCGCGGCAGTCTCCTGGGCAGGCTGTCCCTCGCCATCGTTTACGCACTGAAGCGGATCTCACTAGGGTTTTTGGGGCTGACGCTGTTCGCTCTGTCGATGCCTGAAATTCTAAAAGATATCATAGTTTCTGGATTTGTATTGACAGATGTTATTGAAATTGATTTAAAAACACTTATTTTATTTTATTTTTATTTTATTTTATTTAGAACGGCACAATAACAGACATCAGACAAAGTTACTTACAATAAAGAAAAATAATTAAAACTAAATGCATGCCTAAGTCCAATTACAATTGTGCACAACATTTATAAAAATTAGAATAATTATGCACTCAGGTGTTTAAAATACAAATAAATACAAAAACAAACAAAAAAAACATTTATACAAAAATTGAATATATAAAGTTCCCTTCTAAGTTGGTGAATGTGATGAGACTGATGAGTCATTATCTAGAGTGTAAAGCCGTCAACAGTGATTTCTTAAAAGAAAAGATGCTAGTATTAAATATGTCGTAGTCCAAACAGATGTTATTATAATACGAACACATTCTATCCAGAGGGTTATTCTTGGAAACATTGTTAGTGCAGAGGGGTACACAAAACAATTGTGGCTTTCGCACAGATCGAGTCGGTACTTTGAATTTTAATAATTTTACCAAACCGCTATCAACACCAGACCCATTGGCAATCCGATGAAGAGAGCACAAGTCTCTCACCCTTCTTCGATCTTCCAGAGTGACCATACCAAAATAGTTAAGACGGTCCGAATATTCTTTTATTTTTTTACGCAAACCGCACTTCATACATAATGATCGCACGAATCTACGCTGAACCGCTTCTATTCTGTCAATGTGAACGCTGTAAATAGGGGACCAGATCGAAGAACAGTATTCAAGTAAACATCTTACCAATGAGTTGTATAGAATTATCCATGAAGTATTTTTTTTAAAGGGTCTAGCATTTCGAGTTATGAAGCCCAGCATTCTTGTATTGTGTATTATAGGTAACATGATTCTTTACATAAAAAATAAATCCATTTCTGTTTGTTATCTGTCTAATATAGTTTCTGAATTCGTATTGTTAGCTGTTATTGAAATTGCTCTGAAAATATCAATTGTATTGTGTATTTTAGGTAACATGATTTCTTGTATTAAAAGTGTATCCATTCCTTGTATAAGTTGTATAGAAAATGAATCAATCTCTGTTCGTTATCTATCCAACTGCTTTGTAGCTTACATTATGTATTCATTCTCTAGTCTGCTTTATTGTTACCTTTCCGGCTTTAAGAATGCTTATTTCCTTTATCGCTATCACAGCTTACGCGAGCAAACCTTTGATATAAAATATGTTAATTTGTGTCATTGTTTATCCTGGTTTGCACTGCTATCTTTATATTTATCATTAATTAACTGTACTTATGATGCGACCCTCATAACTTGCCTTTGTTTTTGCTTTTGTTTTTGTGGCTTTGGCTTGTGTGCAGCAGTAACTTGGTTTGATGGAGTTTGGTACGGTCTACATAATTATGTACAACATTCTCGTTTATTATGATATATCCATTTATATAATATGTCATCATCTTAGTTCTTTTAATATTTTGCTCCTGATCAAACATATTTATAATTTTATACCTATTTTACTATTACTTGTATTTATATACACTCCCTTTCTTATTATTGAATCAATATTGAGTTGCGTTACATTGTGTGCCCGCTTAATGATTTGTAGTTGTGCTTTTCTGCTTAATTCGTAGTGCAATGCCACCCTTGATAAATTTTAAATTGGGTCTTTATAATGCAGGCTCACTCAACACCGGCCATGATGAACTCGTAACTGCGATAACAGACTTTGATGCAGATATTGTTGCAATCAATGAAACATGGTTGCCAGAGGGGCAGGAAGCGCGCGCGCCAGCGGTCCCAGGCTATAGACTGCACAGCACTCCGCGCCCTTTGCATATGCGTGGTGGTCGGGGGGGTGGTGTGGCATTCTATATCAAGAAAGGTGTTCATGTTCGGTATGAGAAACACCCTGAGGGTAATATAGAACAGATGTGGCTCACCACTAAGATAAACGGCTCACGCTTCGCAATTGGTACAGCGTATAGACCTCAGTGGGTTAGTGTTGATATGTTTTTAGACTCCTTGACTGAATCTGTTACCTATTTTGGTCAACATGATTACGTGATTCTTTTGGGTGATTTTAATATTAACATGCTTGAGCAGTCTAGCTGTAACAGCACTAAATTTCGTCAATTTTTGCGCTATATGGACCTTGAACAGGTCGTGACTGAACCGACCCACTTCACGTCCGACTCCCATTCGCTCATAGATGTGGTCTGTACAAACTGCCGCGTTAATAACGTGCTTGTTTCACATGTTGCAGGTATGTACGGACATTGCATGTTTAATGTTACACTCACGGTAAAAAGACCTAAATATCCCTGTACATTTCTGAGATATAGGCCTATAAAGCAGATTGATACTGTGCAGTTCGACTTCGACTTGCACGCGCTGGATTGGAACTCAGTACTGACTGCCACGACAGTAGACGACAAAGTGAGTCGATTTCAGCGCTTGCTTTTGTCTCTGTATGACCATCATGCTCCTGTTAAAGTTATCAGAGTCAAGCCTGATAAATCTTTACCGTGGATAACTGACACTGTACGACTTATGATGGACCAATGTAGCCAAGAGCTTCATAAATTTCGGCTAACGAGGCGAAAACAAGATAGGGACTCATGGAAGGAGTTAAAGGAAATGGTAGAGAAATGTATAGACACAGAAAAACGGGCCTACTTCAATAATTTTGTTAACTCACAGGCAAATAATTCTAAAACTTTCTGGAAAAACTTAAAGCAAAAAGTATTGGTGAACCCCAGCCATGAATCTAGTATTCCGTCTAATTTCAACGACCCCAATACCATTAATTCACACTTTTTGAATATCCAGAACTGTAATGACGTCTCTCAGTCACGTGTTGCTTTCTTTAACGCTCATAGACACAGTGCTTCAACATTTTCTCTTAGACCAGTTTCCGAAAGGGAAGTGGCTGACTTTATTACATCTGTGAAGTCCAATGCTTCGGGATCTGATGACGTTAGCAGAGATATGATTCTCCTGTCGTTACCCTGTAGGCAATAACAAGCATTATTAATGCCTCTATTGCCGCCGGCGTTTTTCCGAGTCAATGGAAACATGCCTTAGTAACGCCTTTACCTAAAGTTGACCATCCGGCTGAACTTAAGGATCTTAGGCCCATTAGTATATTACCGTTTCTTTCCAAAATACTCGAAAAAGTCGTATATGCTCAAATGACAAAGTTTGTCGAGGACAATAATATACTTCCAATGTATCAATCTGGATTTCGCAGAGGTCGTGGCACATCTAACGCACTACTGGATGTTGTTGATAATATACTGACTCAGCAGGACCTTGGGCATAGTACTATTCTGGCCTTTCTAGACTTTTCCCGTGCATTTGACAGACTAAATATATCACTTCTTCTAGCCAAACTTAAGTACTACGGTTTTGATGATATGTCGCTTCAGTGGTTCAACAGCTATCTGTCTGATCGATACCAGTCTGTAAAGTTGACTAACAATAGTGCTGGTACAACAAGTCAGTCTTCTCCCGCACCAGTGACCTGTGGAGTCCCTCAGGGCTCTATTCTCGGACCTCTTCTATTTATTTTATTCAGCGCGGACCTAGTTGACGTAATAGAACATTGTAGCTATCATTGTTATGGCGATGACGTTCAATTGTACATTTCCAACCAACCAGCTAAAACTTTGGATTCAATGCAGAAGCTTAACAGTGACCTGCAAAGAATAGCTCAATGGTCAGTTGAAAATGGGCTCCTTCTCAACCCTTCCAAATCCAAGTTTATAGTGATAGGGTCAAAAGCTCAGATCCTCAAAACCCTTAGTTATAAACCTTCCTTATCTATTGGGAATCAAAACCTGGAAAGAGTGGAGGAATGTCGGAACCTAGGCATTACTTTCGACAGTCAACTGCGTTTTGAGACTCATGTGCTAAGCGTGGTTAAAAGCTGCATGTACCGGCTTAAGGTTTTGTATAAATTACGGAACTACTTAAGCGAAAAAGCTCGCATTGCTGTTTGTGAGTCGTTGATTTTATCCAAGCTTAATTACGGCGATATTGTGATTGGTCCCCGTCTCTTTTCAAAAACAAGTAAGTTGCTTCAGCGAGTCCAGAACGCTTGTTGCAGATTCTGCTTTAATATACCCCTAGATCACATATATCTCCATATCTGAATACAGCATCAATGCTTAGAATGGATTTGCGTAGGCGTATGCACTTGCTTTGTCTAGTATTTGATGTACTGAAGCATCAGAGACCAGAGTATCTTCGGGACAAATTAAAATCTTCCTCACTACATGATCGCTATGGAGCTAGATCCGTGCGATTACCACTGTCAAATCACTCTCATCGTACAGTTGCATTCCGGGGCAGCTTCCGATTCCATGCTACGAAGTGCTGGAATGATTTGCCGCCACCCATACGAAACTTAACATCCAAGTGCACATTTAAATTGAAATTACGCCCATACCTTTTAGAATTTCAAAGTATACCAGGCAACTAAACACGGTATACAAGCTGCTTCGGATTCAAGAGTTGACCCGGGACGGTTATTTAGTATTTGTTTTTATTGTTTTTATGTGTCTTACTGCTGTTTACAAAAGTTTCGTTTCCTTTTCCATATTATGTTTAAGTATAATTATGATTTATTTTCTTTTATATATGTACAACTTCTATAAAGTAAATAACATAGTGAATACCCTAAAATATTTTTTATCATACTAGGTTTAAATTACGATGCTTTTATATTTATTAGTCCTAAATAAGTTTATTATTCTTTTTTTTTTCTGCTACCCGCGTATCACCATTCGCCATAGGGTGATGGCTGAAAATCGGCGTTTTTTGCTTTCAGCGAATACTACGCTGAGCCTTGGCCCTGTTGCTGCTGCACACATATTATATAAGATCATGTTTTGTTGTATTTGTATTTTTAATTTTTTTATGAAAATTATGTTATATGTGTGTTAAAAAGCAGCAATAAACGATTTATCTATCTATCTATCTATCTTGTCAGCGCGCAATTTTCGCGTCTTTTCTTCGACTGTTCGTGAGGACAGAACCTCGATGATCTCTTTCAAAGCGCTTGAGGCGTCCACAAGGGCTTTGTGGTCGGTACCCTTGATATTTTTTGCCTTCCGCGTTATGTCAACTATAGAATCCGCCATTTTGACCCCCTTTTGCCGGAGCGTCTCCATGTCCAGCAGCAGGGGTTCATTTATGGGTGGTGTTACATCTTCTTTGTTAGACGGAACTCCTCCTCTTGTTTTTGTGATGACGGTATCCGTCACAGCGCTCGTCTCTAGTTTGTCTTCCGCCTTTTGGAGTCGGTAATCCTCTCTGGCCTTTCCAACTCCAATATACCGACCATGCGTTGGTGGTCAACCTCGTCCTCTCCGGGCTTTAGGGATTTTCGCACCAGATTTTTCATCAACGTCTGACCCAAAGGTCAGCGTAAGGAGTCTTTTCCGCCTCACCACATTTCTTCTGTCTACGCTCCCAGAAACAGAAGCACTCTCATCTCCTGAGGCTGAGTATGCCGAATTAACCGACATCTGGTCGTCCTCGGCCGAGAACATAAGCTCATTTACGCCTGAGCTAGGCACTTTCTCTCCTTGAAGAGTACGCTCGCTTCCGCCTGAGCTAGGCCCACCGTCATCATAAAGGTTTTTGTTTGTGTTTTCCATTTTATTCCCACGAGTAATGGAACAAGGTTGAACCACCCGGGCAGAGGCTCCATACCCGGATGAACCTGGGGTTCACGAAGCAGGGGGTCGGCAGTTCCCTTGCTCCGTTGTCGCGTAGAGACCGATTTCCCACCGGCCATTCACCCTCTCGCCTTGCACGACAACGAGCTTAGGGTTGGGGATTTTTTATGGAGGTTGTCTCCTCGCGGGGACACCAATTTAAGGGCAGCCCCACCGGCCCTAAGACGTGACTAGGTCACCGGTTTGGCCGGCGGTTGGCAAGAATGCCCGTCCACCGATCACGTTTTACCGCGACCGGACGAACCCGCCGCCCACGCTCGCACTGCCGCTTCCCGGAATCTATAGGGCGCCAGCCGAGCCTGAACCGAGTCGCCGCTACCCAGAATACGTCTGGGACGCCGACTCGGAGCCCACACTATCCGCCGAAGCGGACAGGACCGTAAGGTCCCCTTCCGTGTTTTTAAAGAGGTTTTCTTCCTCGCAGCCCCCATCCATTGGGATGGCGGCCCTCGCTCCCGCACCACGTACGGGGTTACGAGCGGATGACGCTGGGACAGAACCAGCGCCATCTCCGACTGCCAGACCATTAGCCGTTACCGTATCAAAAACGGTGACGCCCAGGGTGCACCACGTGGAGGTTGTCTGGCGTGGCACCCCACCCCGTCTAACCTAACCTAACCTTTTTTTTTTTTTTTTTTTTTTCGAGGGGACCTCGGGATTATCGACTTCTTGGCCGCTGGGATTGCGACCAAGCGAGTTCGGAGCTCTCCTCCGCACGCATCAGACAGGTCAAAGCCCGTCAGATGCGCACGGAGGCATATCCGTTAAAACCCCCCGTTGTGACTACTCTGCCGGTTGTTCGGCGAGATGGGTTCCGTTTGGGATGCAACCACCCCGCCCCGGCCGACCCCGGCTTAAGAAAGCCAGGGCCACACCACGCGGGAGACGTCACGTCACAATGTAACGCCCCCCCAGTCGGAAGAAGCTGTGCAATGCGGGCTCCGGAATCCCGAGCCGTCACCCGCTGCCCCAACCGTCTGCTCACCAATGGGGGAGCAGAAGGCCCCCCCTATACGGAACTGCTATTGTTGCCGCAATCACGACGCTGCTTCTCCTTAGAGAGACGCGTGGATCGGCGAGGCTGCTTTTGCTTCGGGGACTCTATCTCCACGGTCCCCTCACTGCGCTCGCTGTGTGACGAGCGGCTCCTCTCTGTGTCATGCCCTTGGCGCTCGGGGCTATTACCCCTCATCGCTGCTGAGACGACCTGGCGCTCGGGGCGACTGCCCCTACTCGCCGCGGGGTCATTACTGTTGCCCTTTGTCGTCGGTGGATCACAAACTCGGCTGCCCATGACGTGATCGGCAGGCCGACCACTTCCAGCACACACTTGGCACCTGGGCTTCTCATTGCAGACCGCTGCCATGTGGCCCGGTCGTCCACATCTGAAGCAGAGGCCGCTTCGGTCTTTTTCTGATGGGCATAGCGGCTTAGTGTGCCCCACCCCCATACACCTGTAACAGCGCAATGGGGGAGGGGCGAGAAGTTTCGCGCGGGCAATACTCCAGCCCACGCGGATTCTGCCATCGTCTTGACATATCTTTTGGGCAACGTCTATCGGGCATCTGAAGCGTACAAATCCCATACCCTCTGATCCAGTCATGATGTCATTAACCTTCAATTTGGAAGCTGGACAACCCGTTTTGGCTGTTATCTCTGCGACCACCTCTTCTTTTGAAATAGTGTCGTCCAAGTCGGAAATCTGCACGCCAACGAGCCTTTCTGGACGTCTTACATCTGCGACTTCTTTCAAAACTTCCCGGAGCTTTTCAGCAACCTAACCTAACCTAACCTAACTTTTTTTTTTTTTTTTTTTTTTTTTGTGTCAGAAATGCTTTTCGCACTTCCCCGCGCTTGGGCAAGCATGGGGGGCATGTGGGACTCTCCCAATGACCTCCCAGCCGATCCCCCACCCAACCCTAAAAGGGGTTCGATGGAGAGCCGGAGGGAGGGGGCATACCCACTAAAACTGACACGGTGTGCCCTCTCTTACTGATTTTGACGACGTGGGTTCCTGGTTGGAATCAACCATGTCGTCTCAGTCAGCCCGGCTATCCAGGCCTCTTCATTGCGTTGCAGGAGATACCCGACACACTTGGGCATCTCCCCAGACAGACAGAACTGTGCAATGCAGGCTTGGGTTGCCCAACCCTAGCCCGCTAGCTCTGTTAAGGAGGAAGAAGCTGCGCGTAACGCCTTCTTCGCCCTCCACGCCGTCTGCGCCGGATTTGGTCCGCCTGGACGTCATCCTCGCGGATGCGCTCCATCGCCTCCTTCTGCACCATCACTTCCTCGCAGAAGGAGGTTACAGCCTCCCAAGACCTATCCCCGTCCAGCATGGCCTTGACCAAGCCAGGCAGCGAGAGGTCCCTACCTATTACAGCCACTAAAGCTCTTCGCTGCGGACTCCAGGCAGCGCACACTTCAAGCGTATGCTGCGCCGAGTCTACCGCTGCACCACACTCGTGGCATCTAGAGGTCACTTCCCTTCGTATTCGGTGCAAGTAATCGCCGAAGCATCCGTGGCCGGTCAATATTTGCACCACGTGAAACGTAAGTGCCCCATGCCTTCTCATCACCCAATCGGTGAGCACTGGACGGACGGCCTCAATGGTACGGGTTCCGAAGCTGGCAGTTACCAGGCTTCTTGCCCACCTCATCATCAGGGCGTCTTCTGCCTCTCGTCTTATGTTGGCCACTTCCTCTATCGTGGGGCGCTCACCACGTCTCCTTGCTTCTGTTTTATAGCGGTACGTTGCCGCGAGTACTCTAGCATCGAGCTCCCACGGTGGGGTTCCGGCGAGGACACAAGCCGCCCCCCAAGATACTGTTCGGTATCCGCGTATAGCTCTTAATGCTATTATCCGTTGGGCTTTTCGGAGTTCCTTACAGTTTTCTCCTTTAAGAGCTTCTGCCCACACGGGGGCTCCATAAAGAGCGATACTCCGCAGAACCCCTACGTATAACCTACGACACGATACCTCCGGGCCTCCAATGTTGGGGAGAAGGCGACTCAATGCTCCAGCTGCTTTAGTTAGCCTCAGACCCAACTGTTTAAAATGATCCGTGAACGACCAACGACTATCTAATGTAAGGCCCAGGTATTTCATTGTGGACTTAACTGGGATCCTTACTCCATCCACAAGAATGGTTGCACCTGCTGGTGGTCTCTCTCGAGGGCCATGAAAAATAATAGCCTCAGTTTTACTAAGAGCCACTTCCAAACCCAGCATTCGAATTCTATCAGCAATCAATTTGCCACCAACTCTGGCTAACCGTGTACAATCCAGAAAGTCGTCACCCCTAACTATCAAGAGGGTGTCGTCGGCATAGCACACTACATTCATACGTGGTAGCAGCACTCCTCTCAACAACCAGTCATAACCGATGTTCCACAGGAGCGGCCCAAGCACCGACCCCTGTGGAACTCCACATGTCATTCTTCTAGACTGACGGCAGCCATCTGGTCCGATATACTCGATTTGTCGGTCCTGGAAGTAGCTGTCTATTAGCCGTCTGAGATATGCCGGTACTTTGTGAAACCTGAGCGCCTCCCTTATTGTCGCGAAAGGTATGGTATTAAAAGCATTGGCGATGTCAAAGGACACCGCCATTACCTTTTCGCCTCGCTCAATTGCACGCTGAACTATACTGCCCAGTTCATTGATGGCATCTACGGTTGATCGCCCACCTCGAAAGCCGTACTGTCGGTCAGAGAGATCTGGACCGGTTTCCGACAGATGCTGGAGAATACGAGCCGCCAGAACCCGCTCAAGGAGCTTGCCCATCTCGTCTAGTAGCACGATGGGTCGGTAAGCCGACGGGGAGTCTTGAGGCCTTCCTTCTTTCCGGAGTAAGCATAGTCGTCCGGTTTTCCACTGCTTCGGAAAGCACCCCGACTGCAAGCAATCATCAAAGAGCTCCTGGAGACGGCCCCCCAGATGTTTGAGGGCCAAAAGCAACACGCGGCCAGGCACCCCGTCAGGACCGGGAGCCTTATTCCTCGACTTCAAACGATCCACTGCCGCGTCAAACTCCTCTTCGGTCAGATGGGGAATTTCTGCAATAGATTCCGACGATTCATGTGTCGGCGGAGACATAACCGGTGGGACGAATTCGGCCCGTTCGGGAAATAGCCCAGACACAACGTCCTGTAGAAGTTGAGGATCAAACATATTCAATGGAGGGGCCTGGTGCTGCATTTTGCCCCGCACCATTCGATACGGGCGACCCCAGGGGTCTCGATTTAGCTCCTCCAAAAATTCCTCTCTAGCTCTGGTCTTAGCACGCGCTATGTCGATTTGAAGCTGTTTTTTGGCCTCCTTGTAAGCATTATATAGGAGCTCCTCTTCATCGTCAGTGTGTCTCCTTCGACGACACCTCTTGTGAGCACGACGAGCACGGTTGCTGGCCTCCCGCAGCGAAGCCAATTCCGCTGACCACCAGTATACTGCCGTCCGATTGGTTCGCCGGTGATTAGCACGAGGCATTGCTGCGTCACATACTGCAGCTAGTGATCGGCTGAAATGTGCAGCTTGGTCATCTACACCCCTTTCCCGGATTGTAGGGGGAGTGCACCAGCTTTGAATCACAGCTGCTTCCTCTGCCATATCAGCATCTAGGTGGGTAAGGGCCCACCGTGGAAATTGCGCTCCTCTTTGTGGTTGCACTGGCCTACTGGTCCCTGGAGTGGGGGAGATCCTAAAGTTGATGCTCAAATGGTCAGAAAGGGTTTCAACCTCTTGCAGAACTTTCCACCCATTCACGCGCGACGCTAAGGCAGGGGTCGCAAATGTTACGTCCACGATAGACCCTCTCTCCCTTCGCACGCACGTGAATACAGATCCTCGATTTAGCACCGTTAATCCCGACGTATTTGCCCAATCAGCGACAATATTACCCTCGTCATCAGTTACAGGGGAATTCCATGCAGCTGATTTAGCATTAAGATCTCCCATAACGAGCACTGGCAAAGGTGCGAGTCGCCGAACAACTAGTCCCAAAAGGCCCACATATGCTTCCAGCTCCGGTATACTGGCATTTGGCGAAAAGTACACGCCAATGACTGCTATTCCACTCCATGTAGCAACGACATACCCTATCCCTCTCTCCTTCACCACAAGAGGGACTGAAGATGCCACAGGGACAGTAATAGCTACAGAGCCAACGAGATCCGAAACCCAATTGGGCTGCGATGGCACAAAATATGGCTCGGCAGCAACAGCCAAGTCAATGCTTCGCTCCGCCATGGTTTGCATAAACAAATCCTGCGCCGCAGCGCAGTGATTGAGGTTCATCTGTAAAATGTTGTGTTGTCGAGAACTAAACATTGGGAACTGACATTTCAACTTCCTCTATCGGCTCTTGGCGTTCTACCTCGTTGGAGAGGGCTGGGGTCTTAACAGCCCTTTTCGGTTTTGTGGGTGAAGGATTACAGCCCCGTCTTCCCATGACATGACCAGTCGGTAAACCAGCCTCATCACAAACGTCGCAGCGGGGCTCAGCCCTACAGCCTTGCGCTACGTGCCCAGGCTTTCCGCAACGATAACAGAGCCCACTGCGGTCCGTATTGGAGGGACATCGCTGACGGGTATGCCCGATACCAAAGCACCTAAAACAGCGCATGGGCATGGGATCCAAAGTTCGAACCTGCGCTGAACTCCAGCCCACAAACAATCTCCCAGCTTCTATTACCTTTTTCGCCGCTGCAACAGGGCATTTCGCAAGCACTGAACCCATGCCTCCCGGACCCGTATTAATTTTGCTAACCTTGACCTGATCAGCAGAACAACATCCCTTTGTTGCTATTGCCTCCACCACGTGTATTGACTGGATGGAGTCGTCGAGCCCCGATATGCGCAAATCCACGCATTTAACTGGCCTGGCAATCTTGGCGATTCCAGCCAGCGCAATCTTTAATTTTTCAGCAAGAGCATCCGCCTTGTTTCCACTTTCAGCTCCAGGTATAGAAAATATCCTGGCCCCTGTAACCGCCTGCTTGCACCTGACGCCGTCAATGCCGAGAGACGGCAGCTGTATTTCCTTCTTTGCTCTGTCCAGAATCTGAGCATAGGTCATCCCCTTCTCTGCAGCTTCCGGGTCCAGGGTAACAACCACGGCAGCAGAGCGAGGAGGAGTGAGCTTATTCTTCTTCCTCTTGGTTTTCTTCGTTGTCGAAGGGCCAGCCGGAACATTGGTAGTTTGGTTGGCAGCGCTCTTGGAAGGGTCAGAAGACAACTTTGTATCTTTGGGCTTCTTCTTCTTCTTTTTCTTCTTAGAGGCTTGCTGCCAGGGTCCCTCAGGAGTCTCTTCCGGCTGTGAAGAGCTCGGTTGTTTAGCAGTCTTAGCACCCACTGCCGGAGCCTTTGCTCTACTCGCCGGTTTGACATTTCTGATCTCAGGAGCCGGTGCTACTGGAGCCACTCCACTGCCTCTGTCCGCCGCAAGAGGTGGTCTCACAATTGGAGCCGGCGGAAGTCTCGCCTCCAAACTGGCTAGACGGACATTTACCATTCCCCCAATCATTACGGCCATGTCACGCTTCAGTTCCTCCAGGAAATCTCGATCCGCTGGAGCCGGAGCAGTTCTTGCTGGAACAGCACTTTGCCGCCCTCTTGCTTCCCTGTCTTTCGCATACTCGGCACGGAGAGATTTTACCTCTTCCTTCAAAATTTCCAACTCCTGACTAAGACGCGCATTGTGTGCCCGGAGTCTCACAGTTTCTGACGATAAAGTCCTGCAAGAAAGTAATTCAACCAAATCAGTCAGTGTATTCGTGGCATCGTTGAGCACTTTCTGGCAGGTGCCTTTGAGTTTTTTGGACTTCTTTGATACATCCTTAATTGCAGCTATCTGCACAAGCGCCTTCGTTCGCAGGTCGTCCTCACCTCTGACTTCCGCCCTTAGTTGGGGAGGAGTAGGCACATCTTGGTCTATTAACTCTGCTGGCCAATTGATAGCATCGTCCAGCTCTCTGCCACTCATTTCACCATCCAAAGAGATTGCATCCTCAAATTCCCCAAGGTCACCAAACTCCGTTAACTTAAAATAGTCACGTTTTGCCTTATTTAAGCCGGCATGGGTGCCTTTAGGAGCAGCGTGATCACCTCTGCCACGACCAGATGCTGCTGCTAATATTTTCTTCGGTGAAGCTGCCGAAACAGGTTCTTCTCTAGGTTCAAGATCCAACGTAGGATTACTGCCCATATGTCTCTTACGAGCAGAGCGAGTTATCCGCCTATTGCAATCTTCCTCGTCTAAATTTACGCTTGGAAGCGGCTGTGTTGAAGAAAATGATATTTGCTTCTCTTCCCTTGACATGCTGCTACCGGCGTTATTATCCACGTCGCCTGTAACAGAAGGCTGACTCTCATCAAAACTAAGGCGACGAGGAGAACGGTTGGGACCCATCTCCTCCTCCACCACTGATGCCTCATGATCAGCATCTTTCATCGTATCACCAACAGGAGCAGTAGAAGTGCTTTGCCCCGCGGTATCCTCAAGCCGGGTCAGTCGAACCACAGCCTCGGTGACTAAGTCGCCAATGACGTTATCAATATCGGTATTCGAAAAGCCCAACACAACACTTCCTCTGGTATCTGAGCCCGACCTACCACTTTTGCGAGCCCCTTCGGCATCTACATATTTCTCTGACGCAGTCGAAACAAGACTTTCGACCGATTTAACCCTTTCTTTCCCCTTCTTGATCGGATCATCTAAAGGGGCAACATCACCCTTCAGGAACGTCGAACAAGATTTCCCCGATGAAGAATTCGACTTGATGCCCTCATCAGCACCATCCGCTTTCTTCGTCAAATCCGACCTAGTGTGGCCGATTGAATTAGAAGCAGCGCTGTTTACTCCCGGACCCAACGCTGAATTGTCCACTAAACAATTGTTGCCCCCCCCCCAGAATACGAGAGGCAGCCGAGCACCGAAGTGCCCGGGAGGGATTCTCCAGCTGCGGAGCAGCTGGTACCCTCCTGGGGTAATTTCTCTTTACAACTGTCCATTTTCATGGGAATTTCAAGCCTCTTTTTGAGGGGACAGGCTCCCCTTGGTTTTTTAAAGTGGTGTCCTTCCACGCAGCCCCCACTCATAAGTGGCAGTCTCCGGTCCCGCACCACGTACGGGGTTCCGGCGCTCCCGTCACTACGTCCCAAGGACCACTGGGCCTACAGAAGGCCCTCACCACCCCGACCCGCACCGGCGCTACTCGGAATATGTCCGAGACGCCGGGCGGGTCCCCCTTTGCCAGACTATTCGCCATCGCCGCAAACTGCGGCAACGCCCAGGGTGCACCACGTGGAGGTTGTCTGGCACGCACCCCAACCTAACCTAACCTTTTTTTTTTTTTTTGCGTGTCAGAAATGCTTTTCGCACTTCCCCGTGCTTGGGCAAGCACGGGGGGCATGTGGGACTCTCCCAATGACCTCCCAGCCGATCCCCCACCCAACCCTAAAAGGGGTTCGATGGAGGGCCGGAGGGAGGGGGCATACCCACTAAAACTGACACGGTGTGCCCTCTCTTACTGATTTTGACGACGTGGGTTCCTGGTTGGAATCAACCATGTCGTCTCAGTCAGCCCGGCTATCCAGGCCTCTTCATTGCATTGCAGGAGATACCCGACACACTTGGGCATCTCCCCAGACAGACAGAACTGTGCAATGCGGGCTTGGGTTGCCCAACCCTAGCCCGCTAGCTCTGGTAAGGAGGAAGAAGCTGCGCGTAACGCCTTCTTCGTCCTCCACGCCGTCTGCGCCGGATTTGGTCCGCCTGGACGTCATCCTCGCGGATGCGCTCCATCGCCTCCTTCTGCACCATCACTTCCTCGCAGAAGGAGGTTACAGCCTCCCAAGACCTATCCCCGTCCAGCATGGCCTTGACCAAGCCAGGCAGCGAGAGGTCCCTACCTATTACAGCCACTAAAGCTCTTCGCTGCTGACTCCAGGCAGCGCACACTTCAAGCGTATGCTGCGCCGAGTCTACCGCTGCACCACACTCGTGGCATCTAGAGGTCACTTCCCTTCGTATTCGGTGCAAGTAATCGCCGAAGCATCCGTGGCCGGTCAATATTTGCACCACGTGAAACGTAAGTGCCCCATGCCTTCTCATCACCCAATCGGTGAGCACTGGACGGACGGCCTCAATGGTACGGGTTCCGAAGCTGGCAGTTACCAGGCTTCTTGCCCACCTCATCATCAGGGCGTCTTCTGCCTCTCGTCTTATGTTGGCCACTTCCTCTATCGTGGGGCGCTCACCACGTCTCTTTGCTTCTGTTTTATAGCGGTACGTTGCCGCGAGTACTCTAGCATCGAGCTCCCACGGTGGGGTTCCGGCGAGGACACAAGCCGCCCCCCAAGATACTGTTCGGTATCCGCGTATAGCTCTTAATGCTATTATCCGTTGGGCTTTTCGGAGTTCCTTACAGTTTTCTCCTTTAAGAGCTTCTGCCCACACGGGGGCTCCATAAAGAGCGATACTCCGCAGAACCCCTACGTATAACCTACGACACGATACCTCCGGGCCTCCAATGTTGGGGAGAAGGCGACTCAATGCTCCAGCTGCTTTAGTTAGCCTCGGACCCAACTGCTTAAAATGATCCGTGAACGACCAACGACTATCTAATGTAAGGCCCAGGTATTTCATTGTGGACTTAACTGGGATCCTTACTCCATCCACAAGAATGGTTGCACCTGCTGGTGGTCTCTCTCGAGGGCCATGAAAAATAATAGCCTCAGTTTTACTAAGAGCCACTTCCAAACCCAGCATTCGAATTCTATCAGCAATCAATTTGCCACCAACTCTGGCTAACCGTGTACAATCCAGAAAGTCGTCACCCCTAACTATCAAGAGGGTGTCGTCGGCATAGCACACTACATTCATACGTGGTAGCAGCACTCCTCTCAACAACCAGTCATAACCGATGTTCCACAGGAGCGGCCCAAGCACCGACCCCTGTGGAACTCCACATGTCATTCTTAACCTAACCTAACCTAACCTAACCTAACCTTTTTTTTTTTTTTTTTGTTTATACTGAAGAAAAACGCCTTTACGCGCTTCCCTTCCCGCAGGTGATCGGGAAGGGGGTATGTGGGACTCGCCAGGAGGGGACCGCAACATTCAGCGTTGCGGCTCCCTCCACGACTGCCTCCCGTGATCCCACCCAGCCAAGTGGCTCGATGGGATCTCGGGAGGAGGAAATACCCACTAAAAAACTTCAGTACCTGCCCACGCGCCGCCGATTGGTCATAAGGGGGCCCTTGTGGGAATCACCCTAATGTGACCCGGCGGCTGCCCGGCAACCCAGGCCTCCTCACTACTGGGAGATGGCCGGGCAAGTTTGGCCATCTCCCCACCTCGTCAGGACCGTGCAAGGCAGGCAGTGGGTCACCTCCCACCGCCCGCTTGGCCCTAGGCTAGGGTACTAGATATTCATTTCCCCACAACCTGCGCATTATCGCAGCTCCCGGACAGCTTTATTATAGAGCCGAGGGGAGGGAGGCGGCGCAGCAGATTAAAACTGCCATCCACATAGGGAACGAGATAGGCTATTCCCTGACCTCCGTGTTGGTCGGAGTTCAGATCATCCGGAGAAATCCAACTCCTCACTCAGTTCACTTACAGAGCGATCCCTCTCAGGCGAGGGCATTTATACCTATAATCGAAGCCTTTGATTCGATTATAGGTATATCGAGGTGTTGAGGTACTTATACCAAAATGCCACCATGACGATCCGAGTACAGAACCAGAACACAAATCCTATCCAACTGCAGCGTGGTGTGAGACAGGGAGACGTTATTTCTCCGAAACTGTTCACAGCTGCGTTGGAGGACATCTTTAAGCTCTTGGACTGGAAAGGACTCGGCATCAACATTAATGGCCAGTACCTAACACACCTTCGTTTTGCCGATGATATAGTCCTTATGGCTGAGACCATGGAAGACCTGAACACAATGCTCGAAGATCTCCGTAGTGCTTCCCAAAGAGTGGGTCTTAGGATGAACATGGATAAGACGAAAATTATGTCAAATGCCCATGTTGTACCCTCTCCAGTTCATGTTGGGAACACTACACTTGAAGTTGTTGACCATTACGTATACCTAGGACAGGCAGTCCAGTTAGGTAGGTCCAACTTCGAGAAAGAGATCTCTCGTCGAATCCAACTCGGGTGGGCAGCATTCGGGAAGCTTCGAAAAATCTTCGCGTCCGACTTACCTCAGTGTCTCAAGACGAAAGTCTATGAACAGTGTGTGTTGCCAGTGATGACCTACGGCAGTGAAACGTGGCCGCTAACTATGGGTCTCATAAGGAGGCTCAAGGTCACTCAGCGTGCAATGGAGAGAGCCATGCTCGGCGTTTCCCTACGTGATCAAATCAGAAACGAGGAGATCCGCAGGAGAACTAAAGTAACCGACATCGCTCGAAGGATTTCTCAGCTGAAGTGGCAATGGGCGGGACACATAGCGAGAAGAACCGATGGCCGTTGGGGCAGAAAGGTTCTGGAATGGCGACCGCGCACCGGACGACGCTCCGTGGGTAGGCCCCCGACAAGGTGGACCGACGATCTGGTGGAGGTCGCGGAAAGCCAGTGGATGCAGGCAGCGCAGGACCGATCGTTGTGGAGATCCTTAGGGGAGGCCTATACCCAGCAGTGGGTGTCGTGTGGCTGATATGATGATGATGATGATGTTGGTGTCCCGAGGATTCGGTATACTTATTCCGCTGTAGGTGCCTATTTGTTCCCTCCCAATCAAATTTGGCCACGTCCAAGCTGTTAGGAGAGAATTAGGCGAGTCATGCTTGCTCACGCTTTACAGATTCAGGGCTTCGGTGATGAGGTAAGCATCACAAATATTGCATAGGAAATCTAAACTTAGTCGCTGGTAGGCAGGTAAACTCATTAGGTTTATAAATTCATTGTTAGGCGCGTAGGAACAGTAGGTTAGGTTTGCATCTCAAGACGGGAGGGAAACTTGGATGCTGGTAAAAGATTGGACGTTCTCAAGAAGGTCGAGCTGTCAGCAAGGTAACAGCAGGAACGTTAGTTAAGCTAGGAACTCTTATATAGGCGAAGGAGAGGTAGGTCACTTCATGGTGTATCAGGTTTAGGTAGGCCGCAATTAGGTTGGTGCATGACAAAATGGCTGTCGAGCGAAACGTAGGCAGGTGGTGTCGAGAATGGTATCAACAAGATGGCTGCCGCAGGTCATTCAGTGGTACATAGGAACTTAACTAGGAAGTGATGAGGTAGGATGATTTAGGAACGGAATCTAGGAAGCGCAGAAGTGTTTAAAATAGTGAATGAAAGGTTATGTGAAACTACTGGGTAGGATCCGAAGGAAAAGTATCAACCTTCCATAGTAGGCGCCTTAACAAAGATCTATTAATGCTATGACTCAGTGTTGTGAATAATTATTATAATGTGCTCAATTGAGTAGACTTTGCAAGCTTCAGTAAGTACCCACAGTTGATTTACTATTAATTAGAGCTAGTCAAATTCTTCTGATAATATTGGATAATGATTTAATAGTGAAAGTTGAATCATAAATAAAGATTAGTTATTCATCTTTGAATTGGATTGGTTAAATTGAGCCTGGTTTTCAAATGGTCGATTACAGTTGAGATAATCTGTTTTGGTGATTTTGGGAGGAGTGCTAAAACAAGATCTGGGCGTATGGAATAATCCCGTGTTACCATTAGACTAATGTTGAATCACAGTTTATGGAACACTAGATCATAGTTTGAGTAAACCTTTCAAATTAACAGAATGAAGGTTATGACTAACAGTGAGATAATACTTTGAAAAGTATCTACCTACTATGAAAATATTATATTATTTAGTGAATACATTAAATTCACAAATAATAAGTTCAACATATTATCTGAGTTCAAATATTTCAACTAGGTTCAACCAACTCAATTTGAGGATGAAAGAAATAGAATTTTATTGAAATCAAATATTGTCTAGTCTACTCAACATTTAATTGAAATATCGCCTTTAACTTTAAATGAAATGAACTGAAGTCAATTCGGTTTATGGTTGTATATTTATAATTTAGCCGAGATTAAAGTATGAAAAATCCGTCATAGAACTTTATTGGGATCCCTTGTTTTCGCATAATGTTTTTATACCTAATTTGATTTGGCATAACAGGTTCGGCATAATTTTTTTTGTCATAATAATACTTTGGCATAATTGTTTTTAGGCATACTATTTATATTAGCATAATTATCATTTAGACTAATTTGTTTTCGCATAATGTTATTTGGCATATTGTCTATTCGCCTAATATTATTTAGTCATAAAACTAAAAAAAACAATAAGGATAAATTTACTTCATTTATTTTCATGCAAAAAACATAGGTATTATACAAAAATATAAGGTTAATGAAATTTATTAATTAATATTATGAAATTTATAAATTATTATATGCCGCCAATACATTTATTTATTTTTATTATCTTTTGATTTTTTTTTATTAGGATTTGATTTTGCATCTTCTTTTATTTTACTCATGGTGTTTTGAACCTGAAACACAAAAATAAAGTACTAATTATAACCAATCTTACTTGGGTAATATAGAGTAATAATAGGTTAAGGTGCGGCGTGGGTGGCCCTTGGGCCACCCGTAAGCCGCCAACATGATTGTAATACACACGATAATTATTTCATAAAATGTAAACACAAAATTTACCGTTTCTCTGAGAGAATTTGGTTCATGGTTGTGACTCTGTAATTTTTTTGATAAAATTTCATGTCGGTCGTCGTTCAGTTTCGTAATAAGTCGACAATTACATTTATAATTGTTATTTCTTCTCAATTCACACACCCAATAATATTTGTTGTTTACTTCACGATTTTTCTCATATATGAAACCATTAACATTAAATTTAGTTCCTCCTCTTTTACTAATAAAAGTGTGCATTGGTAACTATAATTCACTTTACTTTTAATATAAAATGATTAAATTACAACTTTGCAATAATATAGTTAGACCCAGAATAGTTAACATTACGTCCACCGTCGTCTTTGAAAAATAAAAAATTGCTACGTTCTACCTAAAATGTAAAACGCCTACAAATTGCATCAGAGCAATATTATAATTATAAGATGTTATATAATGTATAAAGTATTAGGAGTTAATTATTCTGCGTATAAGTGTTAGGTCTATTAAATTTATGCTAAAGAATATTATGCTTAAATATGATTATGCTTAAAGTAGTTATGCTTAAAAAAATTATGCCTAAGCTGTTATGACTAAGTAATATTATGCGTAAATAATATTCGGCGAAATCATATTATGCTATGTCATATTAGGACAATTTTTTTTATGCAAAATCATAGGGAACCAACTTTATTACCTTGTTTAGAATTGTCTTTCCTTCAGAATATGAGAACTATCAGTGTCCCAAGTATATGGATAGTAATTTTGTGTCCATCTGTTATAATGTTAAACAGTCATACTAGAATTATTTATTAAAGAAAAAAAATTGTAATTCAGCCATCACAATTGAAGGAGAATTCTTCATTGTGAAAACTGATAGTTCGCTTGGGAGCATTTTGCTCCGTCCTCTTTTGTAGAAACAGACTGACAAAGACCAAATACCTTAATATAATAATACTTACTAAGTAAATTTATCATGAAAAAAAATTTGGCTGGCCAGAAGAGAGTTGCCCATGTCCGGTGTCGAGACTCATTGTATGAAGCGGGGCGGTGCTTTGTACCTTAGCTGGCAAAACCACAATTGCATATCCACTACTTGTACAATAACTTAAGGAAGTAAAAGAATTCTTATTTAATAGCGTTGAAAATTTTATTATACTTTGATCTCAGGCGACTAAAACTTCTTAACTTACCTGAAATTATCTCTCTTATTTTAATGAACTAAGTTGACAATAGATAATTTACATTATTTAGAATAACGTCATACATGGCATATAATTTGACACTTGGCAGCGGAAGAGAATTATCCAAATTTAACTTTTCTCTATAACCCGACTTACCTATTTTTACCTTACAGTCTATTATGGTTGAACATACCCTCTTTTACCTTATAACAATACTCCATTTAACTCATAAATTCACTTTGATCATTTCCTATCAACGTCGGTTTATTTCACTCATACTTACTTCATCAACGGAACGTAGTTGGGAACGCTTTCCCCTCTATTTATAGTATTCCCATTTATTGACACTAAAGAACTATGGGGTTTCCCTTGGTAGTATGACAAATATTAAGAATTAATATGAAATTAAAGTAGGCTCACTTAGGAAAAATACAGACTTAATTTCTTTTTCTGTGGTTGTATCAATAGAGCAATATCTTTCATTTAGTGATATTTTCTTTTAGAAATAAATGTAATAGCAGGAATAATTAAGACCTAGTAATAAAAGCGAATACTTCTATTGGAAAATGAAAATCAATACTAATCACACTTTTAAAAGAATTTGGGTTCACTACTTATCACATCCAGGGTTCCTCCATTAGACATTCAAAGGTCCTCTCAGATCACACAAAGCTTGTTAGTAAGGTTCATTGTAGGTTAGTTAAGGTTGAATAAAGTAAACTTAGTAAATTGTATTTTGGAGGTTATTTAATCCAGTAAAATTAGGTTCCAATAGTTTAGTTGTAATCAACGGTGAATAGTAAGCGGATTTTGATTGTCCTCCTGTCCTGTAGGTTATTGGGTTTCCACTTAGGTTTTAGTCTCTTTCATAGGCCGTGATCATTTAGATCCTTTTGTCTTTAGCCGGACGGTTACATTTTCGTTGATATCGTGACCAGGATTTCATATTATTATTGCGAATCTTCAGGTTTTGTGTGGTTTGGGAGTGAGTGACTGTTATCAAGTGAGATTGTGACAGTCACATCCTACACTTTCAACGACACTTTCCGCAGAATCCGACACCGATTCATCTCCAGACATCCCTACAGCAGAGCGCTTGCGTGCAGCACTATGACGCTTTGTTCCCCGAGTTGGGGTCACACACCTGCTGTCATCCGCCAACGACATGTCTGAATCCTCAGCAAAGACATGCTTCGCAGCAGCGGCCGAGCGAGTGATTGACCCGGCTCTGCTCCCACTACTCTCTCTTGACTGTGCACTGTTTTTGCCCGGACCCTGTGCTCTGTCCCTTGTTTCATCCAAAAGGCGATAGTTACCCCCCCCCCAGAATACGAGGAGCAGCCAAGCACCGGAGTGCTTGGGAGGGATTCTCTAGCTGCGGGGCAGCTGGTACCCTCCTGGGGTAGTTTCTGTTCACTATTCGCCATTTCATTATTTTCCGACCTACCAACCACTATGTTTTGGTTTTTATAGTGGTTTCCATCCACGCAGCCCCCACATGAAGTGGCAGCCTCCGGCCCCGCACCACGTACGGGGTTACGGCGCTCCCGATACTACGTCCAAAAGGACCGCTGGGTCTCCAAAAGGCCCTCGACACTCCGACCCGCACCGCCGCTACTCGGAAACGTCCAAGATGCCGGCCGGGTCCCACCTCGCCAGACTATTAGCCACCACTGCAACTGCAGTGGCGCCCAGGGTGCACCACGTGGAGGTTGTCTGGCACGCACCCCAACCTAACCTAACCTAACCTAACCTAACCATTCTGGCTCTGACCGCCGCCGAGAACGCCACGAAACCACGTGCGCTCCACACTTAAAAATAGAAAAAAAGAAATCCAAGTCATAGAATCGTGATCGAAGTGTCAAAAGTTGCGCGCTAGCGAGGCGCATCCGATGGTGTATCGAGTGCAAAAATCCGAGTGAAGTTCACAAAGTTCTGAGTGAAAAAGTGAAATTTAAAGTGAAATTGTGCAAAAATCCGCCAGTTTTTCGCTCACTGCGTCCACAATTGTTGTGACGCGTGGGTTTTGAAATTTTCTGCGTGTGCGCCTTGGCGCCCCCTACATGACGGTGCAACTTGTTGATTTTTCCCGGTAATATTTACCGAGAAATTGGTAAAAAACAACATAACCTCTCGCCACGTGGTTGGTCTTCCCGGGGCGGCCGGGTGGCGAAGAGGGCATCATTTGGAGGAGCGCTGAGCAACGAGTCACCCAACACCTCGCACGTCGTCGTCGGCTACATAAAAGCTAAGATTTTTGACTTTAAACTTTTGGTAAATTATATCTCGAAATTTTATATGACATTAGATTTTATTATATTTGACAAAATTAGAACATATTAGGCCCTTTTAAACAAAATTAAAAATTTTGAATTCGGACTTATAGTTTAGGAGATATAAATTTCCAAAGATAAGGGTAAAAACTTCCCCCTAAGATTCTACTTAAACTATAAGAGATATTTTTATTTTGTGTTTTGTGTCGGATAGCGCCGTGTTTGTTCTATTTTACGGTACCTTGTTTGTATTTTTAAGATAAGTATTCTAGGAGCTATTTAATTTTTAAGTTTCTTTTTTGACTTTGTGTTTTAGGGGTAGTAGGCAGGGGGTTGGAGAGTCCATATTTGGTTAGGACTCCTCCCCGGACCTCTTTAAAGCCCAAACACGGGTGGGCTAGGCCTTAATTTAAGAATTTACCAAAACGGCGGCCATTTTGTTTCCGAATCCTCACTTTTGGTAAATTTTTAAACCGCCCATAGCTCCGAAATCTTTGGACGTAGAGAGTCGGGCTTTTCGGTGTAGGGGTTGGAAAATTACCAACTTTCGGGTCCCGGGGTAAGTTACCCCAAATTCCAACTTATTGGAATTTCGGGATTTCACGCCGTGGGAAGTGTAGCCCACGACCCGCCAACCATCCTGGCGCAACTCGATGAGACTCGGTGGGACTCGACGTGACTTGACGCGACTCGACACGACTCAGCGACTCGATGCGACTCAACGGACTCGACACGACTCGGCACGAGTCAATACGACTCAACGTGACTTGACGCGACTCGACACGACTCACCGACTCGATGCGACTCGACGGACTCGACACGACTCGGCACTACTCAATACGACTCGACGCGACCCGACGTTTCTCCTCGCGACTCGATGAGACTCGGCGGGACTCGACGTGACTTGACACGACTCAATGTGACTCAAAACTCATAAGTACTAACGCGATTCTGCTTGCGTACTCGTGTACTTATACACACACACGCGGCTACGTATTTATGCTCGTAAATTCTCACACGGGTCCTCTTAGCTACTCAGTTTTACTTACTCGGTTTTGTATATACCTATTATGAACTTTGTATATGAATCCTTATGAGTAAACTCTTCGATCGGCATCGAAAAAAATAATGTTTTTGGTGTGTCCGATTCCTTATTAAAGCAAGTGATATTTCAAAAATCTGTGAATGAATTTCTTATTATTTTTAAAATCAAAATGAAGACTTTCACCAGTATAATTGCCTATCTTTAAAATTTAAGGTTCTTTCCTTTCGAATTGCAAAGATTTGGGACCCCAGCTGTTGATAAAAAAGTGGCAGTCTCAATTAGTTAATATACAAATCCTCGCGAGTACAACTAAGTACATAATATAGAGCTGTGTGAGAATTCACGAGTAGAGACACGATTTGACGCGACTCGACGTTTCTCCACGCGACTCGATGAGACTCGGCGGGACTCGACGTGACTTGACGCGACTCGACACGACTCACCGACTCGGTGCAACTCGACGGACTCGACACGACTCGGCACTACTCAATACGACTCGACGCGACCCGACGTTTCTCCACGCGACTCGATGAAACTCGGCGGGACTCGACGTGACTTGACGCGACTCGACACGGCTCACCGACTCGATGCGACTCAACGGACTCGACACGACTCGGCACTACTCAATACGACTCGACGCGACCCGACGTTTCTCCACGCGACTCGATGAGACTCGGCGGGACTTGACGTGACTTTACGCGACTCGACACGACTCACCAACTCGATGCAACTCGACGGACTCGACACGACTCGGCACTACTCAATACGAGTCGACGCGACCCGACGTTTCTCCGTGCGACTCGATGAGACTCGGCAGGACTCGACGTGACTTGACACGACTCGATATGACTCAAAACTCATAAGTACTAACGCGATTCTGCTTGCGTACTCACACGCGGCTACGTATTTATGCTCGTAAATTCTTACACGGGTCCTCAAAGCTACTCAGTTTTACTTACTCGGTTTTGTATATACATTTATGAACTTTGTATATGAATCCTTATGAGTAAACTCTTTGACTCGACGCGACCCGACGTTTCTCCACGCGACTCGATGAGACTCGGCGGGACTCGACGTGACTTGACGCGACTCGACACGACTCACCGACTCGATGCGACTCGACGGACTCGACACGACTCGGCACTACTCAATACGACTCGACGCGACCCGACGTTTCTCCTCGCGACTCGATGAGACTCGGCGGGACTCGACGTGACTTGACACGACTCGATGTGACTCAAAACTCATAAGTACTAACGCGATTCTGCTTGCGTACTCGTGTACCTATACACACACACGCGGCTACGTATTTATGCTCGTAAATTCTCACACGGGTCCTCTTAGCTACTCAGTTTTACTTACTCGGTTTTGTATATACCTATTATGAACTTTGTATATGAATCCTTATGAGTAAACTCTTCGATCGGCATCGAAAAATATAATGTTTTTGGTGAGTCCGATTCCTTATTAAAGCAAGTGATATTTCAAAAATCTGTGAATGAATTTCTTATTATTTTTAAAATCAAAATGAAGACTTTCACCAGTATAATTGCCTTTCTTTAAAATTTAAGGTTCTTTCCTTTCGAATTGCAAAGATTTGGGACCCCAGCTGTATATAAAAAAGCGGCAGTCTCAATTAGTTAATATACAAATCCACGCGAGTACAACTAAGTACATAATATAGAGCTGTGTGAGAATTCACGAGTAGAGACACGATTTGACGCGACTCGACGTTTCTCCACGCGACTCGATGAGACTCGGCGGGACTCGACGTGACTTGACACGACTCGATATGACTCAAAACTCATAAGTACTAACGCGATTCTGCTTGCGTACTCGTGTACCTATACACACACACGCGGCTACGTATTTATGCTCGTAAATTCTCACACGGGTCCTCTTAGCTACTCAGTTTTACTTACTCGGTTTTGTATATACCTATTATGAACTTTGTATATGAATCCTTATGAGTAAACTCTTCGATCGGCATCGAAAAATATAATGTTTTTGGTGAGTCCGATTCCTTATTAAAGCAAGTGATATTTCAAAAATCTGTGAAAGAATTTCTTATTATTTTTAAAATCAAAATGAAGACTTTCACCAGTATAATTGCCTTTCTTTAAAATTTAAGGTTCTTTCCTTTCGAATTGCAAAGATTTGGGACCCCAGCTGTATATAAAAAAGCGGCAGTCTCAATTATTTAATATACAAATCCTCGCGAGTACAACTAAGTACATAATATAGAGCTGTGTGAGAATTCACGAGTAAAGACACGATTTGACGCGACTCGACGTTTCTCCACGCGACTCGATGAGACTCGGCGGGACTCGACGTGACTTGACACGACTCGATATGACTCAAAACTCATAAGTACTAACGCGATTCTGCTTGCGTACTCGTGTACCTATACACACACACGCGGCTACGTATTTATGCTCGTAAATTCTCACACGGGTCCTCTTAGCTACTCAGTTTTACTTACTCGGTTTTGTATATACCTATTATGAACTTTGTATATGAATCCTTATGAGTAAACTCTTCGATCGGCATCGAAAAATATAATGTTTTTGGTGAGTCCGATTCCTTATTAAAGCAAGTGATATTTCAAAAATCTGTGAATGAATTTATGCTCGTAAATTCTCACACGGGTCTTCTTAGCTACTCAGTTTTACTTACACGGTTTTGTATATACCTATTATTAATGATTAAACGAACTTACCTGTAAGTGAAGTTCTATCATAATTATACGAAGGATTCATCCGAAGATATTAGTATATTAACAAATGTAGTATCGCTTGCATGTATCACCACTTAGCACGTTATTTTAAAGCAATAACCTAAAAAACCTAAAAAGAGAAGGTTTTTGACTTAAAATTGACAGATATTTTGACATTTCCGGTCCGAGCTCTCCTCGTCACTACTAGACGCCAACCACTTCATTTAGTTTAAAGTCCAAATCTTATGATATTTCTTCATTTTCTTCAGTGGGTAGATAGTTATTGTAATTTACAATAATGAGAAAGGAGGGTGGGATTCTATACTAATATCTTCGGATGAATCCTTCGTATAATTATGATAGAACTTCACTTACAGGTAAGTTCGTTTAATCATTAATTATACTTCAGATTCATCCGAAGATATTAGTATATTAACAAATCGACACCTCCTACGTATAATATCGTAACTGCACTATATGAACTTTACAGTACAGCAATTTTAAGACGAGTAAGCAGTTTTTCGATGCTCACTAAGTCAATTTCTTTTGTTTAAGAACCAAACTTGGCATGTAGGTAGACATTTATGAACTTTACAATATTTTTGGAAAGATTATTTAATTTTTTTACCAGAATAGCTAAAAAAGTCACTTACGATATTTTTCTTTGGGAAACGAATGTCGTAGTTTATTGTATGTAGTACTTACTACAATTTACGTTGAATTTCATGAAACAAAAAGTAACGTATGTTGTATTTACTACAATTTACAGCGATGTAAATAGAATAATATGTATTGTAAGTCATAGTTACTATAATTTTCTACGGAATAATGTTGTCATGAAATATCGTAAATCATAAAGTTCTGAAATAAAATTTCCATCGTTAATATAAAATTTAATGTATTTTGTAATCAAACCAGTCCAAAAATGCACCTCTCTCCAAAATGATATTAGCACTTGTTTTTACTTTAGCCAAAATCATAAAAACAACAAAAACACAAACTTTGTCATAATAAGTTTATACTCTATTTGACGAACTCCCAATATTAAAACAAATAAAAAAACAAACATCTTTTTAAAAAAAAAATATAAAATATATTTTCTTTACTCATTTATTAACATAAACAATCAAAAACTTCTAGCCTTTAATCCTACTAATATTGTGAATGTGAAAGTTTGTGGGTTTGGATGTTTGTTCCTCAATCACGCATTGAAATTTGGCACACATATAGTAGATAGCCTGGATTAAAACATAGGATACTTTTTATCTCGATATTCCCACGGGAACGGGAACCACGCGGGTGCAACCGCGGGCGACCGCTAGTAAAAAATAAATGATAAACCAACCTTACGAGTACTTCAAACATTAGACTCTTTGGATCATTATTCATTATTATAAGTATAAGAAATCAGTTCAGAAAGTGAACTTTAATAATTTGAATCGGAATCAGAAGTTGAATTTAAGTTAAGTATTACTAATTTCGGACAGACTCTGGAAAAATTGGTGACGCCCATTACTAATTTTGTGAAAAGCAATTTGGTGAAAAGCAATGGGCGTCTTTATTGAAAATAGCGTGAAAAGCAATGGGTCTTTATTGCAAATATTGTTGCTTAACAAAAAAAGGCAGGGGTGTTTAATGACACACAACCTAACCGCAATTTCACTTTAATTTATAGGCTATCAAGGGCAGATATAGAGAATCAAGAAAATTATATAACTGTGTGTGAGAAAATGTTTCTAAATACTTTTTCAGTGGTGCGGGAGAATAAAATAAAAGAAGTATGTAGTAAACCTGGAGATCCCTCTAGTTTGTTTTATAAATACGATTTAGTCACCGATGATTGCTACGTTTTAATTATAAAGGCAACTTGCACATATTTAAACAATCATTCTTCTTTGCCTTTGGAATCGGCAGTATATCAGGACATTTACGATGGAGACACATTGTCACCTCGTAGAGGCCTTTACAATTAAAACGTTGTAATCATCGGCGACTAAATCGTATTTATAAAACAAACTAAAGGAATATCTATGTTTGATACACATCTCTTTTATTTGAATTCCCTCGCACTACTGAAAAAGTATTTAGAAACATTTTCATACACATATTTATATTATTTTCTTTGATTGTCTATATCTGCCCGTGGTAGCCTTCAAATTAAAATGAAATTGCGTTTAGATTGTGTGTCAGTAAGCACCCTGCGTTTTTTGTTAAGCAAGAAAATTTGCAATATAGGCCCATTGCTTTTCACGATTACTTAAACCTCAGAAAGTATTAAAAACCAAAAGTCTTTCTTAATCGCTAATTTTTGTTGAAAATTTCAGTCTGCAGTTTGTATGACAAAAATGTTTCAAAATCTAGATTTAAGCTACAATCGAGAGATGGATGCTGTATAATATTTTCTACAACCGGAGAATCGTAAGCAAACCCTAAAATAAAAAAATGTTAAGATTATTTTTAACTATCGTACAAAAAAAAACACTAATGCAGTAAAACATTAGAATAATATTGTTTATCGGGATAGTTACCTTGTATTACTAAATTGTTTTGAGTTGCAAGTACTGTTGTAACTACTAAAATATCAACTACTAGAAATCAAAAACAATATAATAATACACGGTAAATATCCCGATGAACAATATCATTCTAATGTTAGTGACCATAAACGTTTGAAGTCATTTATGGGAGTAAAAGATTCTAAAATAATTTAGCGTTTTTAAATGATAGAGATAAACAAGTACAAGCTGATATTAAAAAAAAATACAACTAACAGATAATTATAGTTTGCTTATTACTATTACTTTGTTGAGTGTTACGACTGAGAATTACGACTTTGACATATTATTTCCACGGTATCTGATAACAAATCTATCATTCGATTAATCTCAGAATTATTGGCATCAGAAGGAAGCAGTGAATCTGTAAAAAAAAACAATGTCATTCCATATTTTAGCTTTTTTCTAAAAGTATATTGTTGTAAGTTATTTTTCATATCGAAGTAAAATATCGTAAGTATAGCATAAGATAGAATTACAAAAAGTAACTCCGGTGTGAAGTATCGTAAGTACAAAATACTATATTTTTTTTAAAGATTTTCCCTGGTAAAATATCGTTAGTTTTAGTTACGACAGTTCAAAAATATCCAAATTCATAGTAGACTATAGTAAGTTCTACTTACGATATTTTACGGCGGGTATTGCATGGTAGTATAAGTAAGAGTTATTTCATATTTATTAATAATTTATATTAATTTTAAAACTTAATATTTACCTTTTTTTCCGAATAGAAGCCCTCCCGCGTAATCTATTGTTACTGCCAGTTACTACACGTTTGCCACGGCTCGCGATCCCTCCGTCCCCGCGTATAGTGTGGGAACTGCACTATACGATACATTTCTTCGATCTAAATGAACATACGATAAATTCATCATCATCATCATCATATCAGCCACACGACACCCACTGCTGGGTATAGGCCTCCCCTAAGGATCTCCACGACGATCGGTCCTGCGCTGCCTGCATCCACTGGCTTTCCGCGACCTTCACCAGATCGTCGGTCCACCTTGTCGGGGGCCTACCCACGGAGCGTCGTCCGGTGCGCGGTCGCCATTCCAGAACCTTTCTGCCCCAACGGCCATCGGTTCTTCTCGCTATGTGTCCCGCCCATTGCCACTTCAGCTGAGCAATCCTTCGAGCGATGTCGGTTACTTTAGTTCTCCTGCGGATCTCCTCGTTTCTGATTTGATCACGTAGGGAAACGCCGAGCATGGCTCTCTCCATTGCACGCTGAGCGACCTTGAGCCTCCTTATGAGACCCATAGTTAGCGGCCACGTTTCACTGCCGTAAGTCATCACTGGCAACACACACTGTTCATAGACTTTCGTCTTGAGACACTGAGGTAAGTCGGACGCGAAGATTTTTCGAAGCTTCCCGAATGCTGCCCACCCGAGTTGGATTCGGCGAGAGATCTCTTTCTCGAAGTTGGACCTACCTAACTGGACTGCCTGTCCTAGGTATACGTAATGGTCAACAACTTCAAGTGTAGTGTTCCCAACATGAACTGGAGAGGGTACAACATGGGCATTTGACATAATTTTCGTCTTTTCCATGTTCATCCTAAGACCCACTCTTTGGGAAGCACTACGGAGATCTTCGAGCATTGTGTTCAGGTCTTCCATGGTCTCAGCCATAAGGACTATATCATCGGCAAAACGAAGGTGTGTTAGGTACTCGCCATTAATGTTGATGCCGAGTCCTTTCCAGTCCAAGAGCTTAAAGATGTCCTCCAACGCAGCTGTGAACAGTTTCGGAGAAATAACGTCTCCCTGTCTCACACCACGCTGCAGTTGGATAGGATTTGTGTTCTGGTTCTGTACTCGGATCGTCATGGTGGCATTTTGGTATAAGTACCTCAACACCTCGATATACCTATAGTCCACTTGGCACCTTTGGAGAGACTGCAGCACCGCCCAGGTTTCAATCGAATCAAAGGCTTTCTCATAGTCCACGAACGCCAAGCAAAGTGGCTCATTATACTCCTCGGTCTTCTGTATAACCTGCCGCAGCGTATGGATGTGGTCTATGGTGCTAAAGCCTTTTCGGAACCCGGCTTGTTCGGGAGGTTGGAAGTCGTCGAACTTGCGAGCGAGACGATTCGTAAGGACTCTCGAAAACAACTTATAGACATGACTCAGAAGCGAGATGGGTCTATAGTTCTTTAAGAGGGACTTGTCACCCTTTTTAAAGAACAAGATCACCTCACTTATGTTCCATGTCTTTGGCGTTCTGCCCTGGACGATGACGGAATTAAAGAGCTTCTTACGATAAATTGCAGTCTCGTTATCTCTGATAATATTGTGAATATAATTATTTTTTATAGTTTGTATGACGAAGGGTGTTATTAAGAATACAAAACTATATAAATGTCATTTTCGCACATTTGTTGGTTACGATAGTATACGTAGGAGGTATCGTGTAGATGTTTAAAGCATTATAATAAGAAAATGGAAATATCATTTCTTGCGTATTAGTCTTTTAAAAAAGAAAAGAAAGTCATTTAAAATAATTCTGAACGTTTGACATGATAACTACTAAAAACGGTACCTACAGATGGTTGGTACATAAAAAAAATATGCAAGGTTGGTTTGGAAAACTCAGTTTGATTTATCGATGATAATATATTTTAAGTGCAAGGTTGGTTTGGAAATCTCAGTTTGATTATTGATGATATTATGTTTTAATATTTTGCTATTATAGTGGAGTAATTAACCATCCCGCCGTGTTACCTGGAACATCTATAATATCGTTTTTTGTTAGGGCTATAAAGGTATTGGCGTACGTTGAGTGTTAAAACTGGTTGGACACGAGTCTACTCCACTATCATTAAATGTTTTATTTCAGCAATCTATTATTTACAATACATATAGGAATTTAATTTCTTTCTAAATAAGAAGTGATTATGAACTGTTTATTATACTTAATATAAATGTGTATACTAATACAATCTTGATTTTCTTTTTTGTCTTGTTTGCATTCTTTGTGCAATAGGCAAGGTAATCAAAGTTAAATTTTTAGGATAAAAAAGATGAAAAAAAAAGAACAAAAGTGGAAAATATTTAAAGTTTTCCAATTTGAAGAAATATTTAAATAAAGTTTTAAGTAATCTAATATATCCATTGTATTTGAATAATGGAGTCTACGCAAAGGCGTAGGTCGTTAAATTATTTACCAAACTTGAGATTAGTTCAATTTTGTCTATTCAATAATGAACGCAATATTATCTAATACTGATATTTAAATTGTATAATATACACTTCTGTAAAGGAAAATGTGCTTATTCTGTCTATATTATTATTTGTTAAATAATCGAACCATTACCAAACTTTGTTCTTCCTGATAGTATAAGTAGACAGCAGCTTCAATAATAACATAAATAATATACCTGTAAAATCATACCACCTTGATAATGTTGTGAAAACCAATTTATTTGTGCGTTTAATTTCCGTCCCTGAAATTGAAAGTTATAGGATGTGAATACTTTATATTAGAATAAAAGATACGAAGAAGTACCTTACATGTGAATAAGAGGTACCAAACTAAGGCTCAAAATTGTGACGATCAGGATGGCACAATCGTTATCACCTCTAGTTTAAGAAACTGGTGGAACAGAAATAAAATAGTAGGTAGCTTAGTGTCATAATAGTCTTTCTACAATACTAAACCAAAATAGCATTGTGAATGCTAAAATCTCAAATTATAAAATAAAATGTTTTTGGGCTAAAAATGATAGAAATAGAAAAAAGTCTACTTCATTTGATTTCTACTGCCTAATTCGACTTGCATTCGAATTTACTCACTCTCGATCTGAAAAACAAAACAAAACAAAACTGGTGATTAGTTTTTGATATTTTAATGAATTGAATAATTTCTGTTTAGCATCAAAATAATAACATCTAGAATACTTAACACCCCGCACTGAATGCAATTAGAAAAATGGCAATGAAAATATCATAAGCTGCCTGTTCTAGATAATTGATATGCAATTATTATTTTACAATTTGTGATTCCTGATATGATCACTAGTGTCCCCTAGTCTACCCCATTGTTTAAAGGCACAAAAGAAACATCTCTAATTCAGTGTAAGTATCGATGATATTCAACTAAGTAAAATAATATGATGACATACCGGTATCTACCAGTTTAATCAATTCATAAAAAAAAGGTAATAAAATAAGTGTTTTTTGCAGTTATGTGAACGTTTGTCTTGTGAAGACCATAATTGCCATTACATTTGTAATAGAATGGAAAGTTGCGACGGTAGCTGTACATATAAAAAAAATTGAATATAAAAAGGATGAACTTCAATTTAAAAAAAAAATATATAGGTTTTGAGACCCTTATAGTAAATATCATCCAATAACAGGGAAATCATGCTGTTTACAAAACATCATAGCCAGGCAGCGGCGGTAGTTTTGTAATAAAAATGTGGGCACTACAATGCCCAAAAGTTACGATTTTAAATTCGTGTATTTCTATCACTTTCCTTATCAAAATTAAAACCTTATGGGTGATGGGATCTCTAGACTGTGTTTTTTTTTTTTAAACAATAAGCGTTTTTTTATTGTGATGTTATTATTTTTAGGTGCTTATAGTTTTACTAAAGTACGAATTTTTTTCTAAAAGCACAGTTAACTTTTAAACAGTTATTAACTAAATCTGATATGACAACCTGTTTTTTTTTTTTTTTTTGAACAGAGATCACTTTCTATTGAACCTTCAACAAAATGTAACAAAACTATTATTCATATGTAATATAATATAACTGTTATGCATTCTGCCCGAATTTAAGTCATATTAATGGTAAACTATAATATATCTCTGGAGATGTTACAAAAGTGAATCATTAAAGAGAAAACACTCATATAGTCTGCCAAAGAAAAAAAAAATGAAATAATAATCTAGGTACCCTGCTAGCCGGCTAAATGGTACTTCCATACATAGAAGATTACCGGCGCCAGCGATTGAGTGGACCTTTGCACCTGTAGTTGGCGACCACTGCCTGTATTCGCTGAGTACAGACAAATGCCACACCAGCATGCACCCTCATGAATACATTATCCTAATGAGTGTCCTTACCCCACGTACGATGATCGAAGGCAAACGTCGATGAATGCATCATCGGCAACCATTTGGATGGGCCGTAACGCCCGTCTGCGAGTCTGCTATGTGTAAATCGGCCTTCCTGACGAAACAAATCGCTGATGGGGCCTCCTCGCCGTGCCCCACTGTTTGTTTGCCGTCAGAAATGAAGCATGTGGTGATGTGGCACACCTACCTACGTCTTTTGTTTGTCGTTTTTAAGGCAAATAAATATATAAATCAATTTTAAAAATGTTTTATTGAGTACTGCGCCCGATTTACTTACAGTTTTTTCGATCGTTCACATCAGGCCTGTGGCCAATGGATCATTCATATTCGACTGAACTGTCGGTGGTCTTTAAGCAAACATCCCTAGCTACACTATAGTTGACCGTGTACGGTATAACCGAACGTCGTAATGCCCCACATAATGTAAAAAAAATGTGAAATACTGTCACACAAAAGGTGTGTATAGTTTTGTATTGGAAAGCTGCCTTAAACCACAGATTACATAATACTATACATTAAACATAACTGGTACTTGTAGCTTGTATATTGTAACTTGTATATTTTTTCACATCAGAAACATTATTTTGTACAAATTCACACAAATTAAATTTGAAAAGTAATAGAGATAATTTTGTACAAGGGCATAGCTAGTAGAACCATACTAAATAGTTAGTGATTAACAAGTTTCTCAACATGTTAGGTCTACCCGCCTGAAATACAAGGTTTCCTAGTTTAGGCAAATGTTTTTTTTTTTTTTTACTAAGTAATATAATATAATAATATAATGACCAACAAACATTATGGATGAATATGAATATAATGTATGGATTCTGTTATTCCATTTTTCAATGAAATTTCTATCAGCATGCCAGCAGCTAGCTATTTCAGCGGCTAAGCTATTTCACATAAAAGGTTTGAAGTATCAGGTATTAGCTAGTTGCTGTATAACTCAATATTTGGTTCCATTAAGTTCTTAAGTTTTAGCATTTATAGCTAGTTCTGTCAGTTTTAAATTATTTTAGTACCGATGGTATTCTATTACACTGTTGGTGTTAACTCAACTCAACACTAAGAATATCATGATAACATGATATCAAAACTCATACCTGATGAGCAACGCTGTTGTCAGGGCTGCTGTTGCAGCTCCAGCACGGCGGTCGCCTGCCTGGAAGGTGGATGGCGGTGGATCCAGCGGACGGCGGAGTCACCCGATCGGTGCTCGGCAGCGGTTTCAACGTGGCAACCTTTGAGGGTAGTCTGCTTTTTACAATGTCGCCTCGTCAGCGGCACTTTGAGTTGGTGTAGTTAGTGTGGTTGCGTTGTCTGACCTATCTATGCGGTGAAATAGTCCAGTATGACTATCTCGAGTGCAATAGATATTTAGTTGATGTCTTTTGAGACACAATACCTTGACAGAAAGTACCCAGTATGGTAAATTCGCATCAAACGAATAAATAAACTGACAGAAAGTACCCAGTATGGTAAATTCGCATCAGACAAATACATAAACTGACAGAAAGTACCCAGTATGGTAAGTTCGCATCAGATAAATAAATAAATTGACAGAAAATACCCAGTATGGTAAGTTCGCATCAAACAAAAATTAAAATAAGGTAAAAGACCAGTGTGGCAGTTACGCCATCATAAAGGTAAGCAGACAATTATGCTGTTTAACCAAATGAACGGCATTTAATAGTGTACCTTCGTCTTGACTTCTTCTTCTTGTCCTCTTCCGTCTTGAAATTTTTTTCCTTTTTTCACGAAGCATTTTAAGTATAGTTTAATTTTCACTGTAAAAATATAATTTTAAAGAAGTCTCACTTTGAGACTGTATACGTGCGTCCGTGGCGAAGCACGAAAAACGAATGAAGTGGTTGGCGTCTAGTAGTGACGAGGAGAGCTCGGACCGGAAATGTCAAAATATCTGTCAATTTTAAGTCATAAACCTTCTCTTTTTAGGTTTTTTAGGTTATTGCTTAAAAATAACGTGCTAAGTGGTGATACATGCAAGCGATACTACATTTGTTAATATACTAATATCTTCGGATGAATCTGAAGTATAATGAACTTTGTATATGAATCCTTATGAGTAAACTCTTCGATCGGCATCGAAAAAAATAATGTTTTTGGTGAGTCCGATTCCTTATTAAAGCAAGTGATATTTCAAAAATCTGTGAATGAATATCTTATTATTTTTAAAATCAAAATGAAGACTTTTACCAGTATAACAGCCTTTCTTTAAAATTTAAGGTTCTTTCCTTTCGAATTGCAAAGATTTGGGACCCCAGCTGTATATAAAAAAGCGGCAGTCTCAATTATTTAATATACAAATCCTCGCGAGTACAACTAAGTACATAATATAGAGCTGTGTGAGAATTCACGAGTAAAGACACGATTTGACGCGACTCGACGTTTCTCCACGCGACTCGATGAGACTCGGCGGGACTCGACGTGACTTGACACGACTCGATATGACTCAAAACTCATAAGTACTAACGCGATTCTGCTTGCGTACTCGTGTACCTATACACACACACGCGGCTACGTATTTATGCTCGTAAATTCTCACACGGGTCCTCTTAGCTACTCAGTTTTACTTACTCGGTTTTGTATATACCTATTATGAACTTTGTATATGAATCCTTATGAGTAAACTCTTCGATCGGCATCGAAAAAAATAATGTTTTTGGTGAGTCCGATTCCTTATTAAAGCAAGTGATATTTCAAAAATCTGTGAATGAATTTCTTATTATTTTTAAAATCAAAATGAAGACTTTCACCAGTATAATTGCCTTTCTTTAAAATTTAAGGTTCTTTCCTTTCGAATTGCAAAGATTTGGGACCCCAGCTGTATATAAAAAAGCGGCAGTCTCAATTAGTTAATATACAAATCCACGCGAGTACAACTAAGTACATAATATAGAGCTGTGTGAGAATTCACGAGTAGAGACACGATTTGACGCGACTCGACGTTTCTCCATGCGACTCGATGAGACTCGGCGGGACTCGACGTGACTTGACGCAACTCGACACGACTCACCGACTCGATGCGACTCGACGGACTCGACACGACTCGGCACTACTCAATACGACTCGACGCGACCCGACGTTTCTCCACGCGACTCGATGAAACTCGGCGGGACTCGACGTGACTTGACGCGACTCGACACGACTCACCGACTCGATGCGACTCAACGGACTCGACAGGACTCGGCACTACTCAATACGACTCGACGCGACCCGACGTTTCTCCACGCGACTCGATGAGACTCGGCGGGACTCGACGTGACTTGACGCGACTCGACACGACTCACCGACTCGATGCGACTCGACGGACTCGACACGACTCGGCACTACTCAATACGACTCGACGCGACCCGACGATTCTCCTCGCGACTCGATGAGACTCGGCGGGACTCGACGTGACTTGACACGACTCGATATGACTCAAAACTCATAAGTACTAACGCGATTCTGCTTGCGTACTCGTGTACCTATACACACACACGCGGCTACGTATTTATGCTCGTAAATTCTCACACGGGTCCTCTTAGCTACTCAGTTTTACTTACACGGTTTTGTATATACCTATTATGAACTTTGTATATGAATCCTTATGAGTAAACTCTTCGATCGGCATCAAAAAAAATTATGTTTTTGGTGAGTCCGATTCCTTATTAAAGCAAGTGATATTTCAAAAATCTGTGAATGAATTTCTTATTATTTTTAAAATCAAAATGAAGACTTTCACCAGTATAATAGCCTTTCTTTAAAATTTAAGGTTCTTTCTTTTCGAATTGCAAAGATTTGGGACCCCAGCTGTATATAAAAAAGCGGCAGTCTCAATTAGTTAATATACAAATCCTCGCGAGTACAACTAAGTACATTATATAGAGCTGTGTGAGAATTCACGAGTAGAGACACGATTTGACGCGACTCGACGTTTCTCCACGCGACTCGATGAGACTCGGCGGGACTCGACGTGACTTGACGCAACTCGACACGACTCACCGACTCGATGCGACTTGACGGACTCGACACGACTCGGCACTACTCAATACGACTCGACGCGACCCGACGTTTCTCCACGCGACTCGATGAAACTCGGCGGGACTCGACGTGACTTGACGCGACTCGACACGACTCACCGACTCGATGCGACTCAACGGACTCGACACGACTCGGCACTACTCAATACGACTCGACGCGACCCGACGTTTCTCCACGCGACTCGATGAGACTCGGCGGGACTCGACGTGACTTGACGCGACTCGACACGACTCACCGACTCGATGCGACTCGACGGACTCGACACGACTCGGCACTACTCAATACGACTCGACGCGACCCGACGTTTCTCCTCGCGACTCGATGAGACTCGGCGGGACTCGACGTGACTTGACACGACTCGATATGACTCAAAACTCATAAGTACTAACGCGATTCTGCTTGCGTACTCGTGTACCTATACACACACACGCGGCTACGTATTTATGCTCGTAAATTCTCACACGGGTCCTCTTAGCTACTCAGTTTTACTTACTCGGTTTTGTATATACCTATTATGAACTTTGTATATGAATCCTTATGAGTAAACTCTTCGATCGGCATCAAAAAAAATTATGTTTTTGGTGAGTCCGATTCCTTATTAAAGCAAGTGATATTTCAAAAATCTGTGAATGAATTTCTTATTATTTTTAAAATCAAAATGAAGACTTTCACCAGTATAATAGCCTTTCTTTAAAATTTAAGGTTCTTTCCTTTCGAATTGCAAAGATTTGGGACCCCAGCTGTATATAAAAAAGCGGCAGTCTCAATTAGTTAATATACAAATCCTCGCGAGTACAACTAAGTACATTATATAGAGCTGTGTGAGAATTCACGAGTAGAGACACGATTTGACGCGACTCGACGTTTCTCCACGCGACTCGATGAGACTCGGCGGGACTCGACGTGACTTGACACGACTCGATATGACTCAAAACTCATAAGTACTAACGCGATTCTGCTTGCGTACTCGTGTACCTATACACACACACGCGGCTACGTATTTATGCTCGTAAATTCTCACACGGGTCCTCTTAGCTACTCAGTTTTACTTACTCGGTTTTGTATATACCTATTATGAACTTTGTATATGAATCCTTATGAGTAAACTCTTCGATCGGCATCGAAAAATGTAATGTTTTTGGTGAGTCCGATTCCTTATTAAAGCAAGTGATATTTCAAAAATCTGTGAATGAATTTCTTATTATTTTTAAAATCAAAATGAAGACTTTCACCAGTATAATTGCCTTTCTTTAAAATTTAAGGTTCTTTCCTTTCGAATTGCAAAGATTTGGGACCCCAGCTGTATATAAAAAAGCGGCAGTCTCAATTAGTTAATATACAAATCCACGCGAGTACAACTAAGTACATAATATAGAGCTGTGTGAGAATTCACGAGTAGAGACACGATTTGACGCGACTCGACGTTTCTCCACGCGACTCGATGAGACTCGGCGGGACTCGACGTGACTTGACGCAACTCGACACGACTCACCGACTCGATGCGACTCGACGGACTCGACACGACTCGGCTCTACTCAATACGACTCGACGCGACCCGACGTTTCTCCACGCGACTCGATGAAACTCGTCGGGACTCGACGTGACTTGACGCGACTCGACACGACTCACCGACTCGATGCGACTCAACGGACTCGACACGACTCGGCACTACTCAATACGACTCGACGCGACCCGACGTTTCTCCACGCGACTCGATGAGACTCGGCGGGACTCGACGTGACTTGACGCGACTCGACACGACTCACCGACTCAATGCGACTCGACGGACTCGACACGACTCGGCACTACTCAATACGACTCGACGCGACCCGACGTTTCTCCTCGCGACTCGATGAGACTCGGCGGGACTCGACGTGACTTGACACGACTCGATATGACTCAAAACTCATAAGTACTAACGCGATTCTGCTTGCGTACTCGTGTACCTATACACACACACGCGGCTACGTATTTATGCTCGTAAATTCTCACACGGGTCCTCTTAGCTACTCAGTTTTACTTACTCGGTTTTGTATATACCTATTATGAACTTTGTATATGAATCCTTATGAGTAAACTCTTCGATCGGCATCGAAAAAAATAATGTTTTTGGTGAGTCCGATTCCTTATTAAAGCAAGTGATATTTCAAAAATCTGTGAATGAATTTCTTATTATTTTTAAAATCAAAATGAAGACTTTCACCAGTATAATTGCCTTTCTTTAAAATTTAAGGTTCTTTCCTTTCGAATTGCAAAGATTTGGGACCCCAGCTGTATATAAAAAAGTGGCAGTCTCAATTAGTTAATATACAAATCCACGCGAGTACAACTAAGTACATAATATAGAGCTGTGTGAGAATTCACGAGTAGAGACACGATTTGACGCGACTCGACGTTTCTCCACGCGACTCGATGAGACTCGGCGGGACTCGACGTGACTTGACGCAACTCGACACGACTCACCGACTCGATGCGACTTGACGGACTCGAAACGACTCGGCACTACTCAATACGACTCGACGCGACCCGACGTTTCTCCACGCGACTCGATGAAACTCGGCGGGACTCGACGTGACTTGACGCGACTCGACACGACTCACCGACTCGATGCGACTCAACGGACTCGACACGACTCGGCACTACTCAATACGACTCGACGCGACCCGACGTTTCTCCACGCGACTCGATGAGACTCGGCGGGACTCGACGTGACTTGACGCGACTCGACACGACTCACCGACTCGATGCGACTCGACGGACTCGACACGACTCGGCACTACTCAATACAACTCGACGCGACCCGACGATTCTCCTCGCGACTCGATGAGACTCGGCGGGACTCGACGTGACTTGACACGACTCGATATGACTCAAAACTCATAAGTACTAACGCGATTCTGCTTGCGTACTCGTGTACCTATACACACACACGCGGCTACGTATTTATGCTCGTAAATTCTCACACGGGTCCTCTTAGCTACTCAGTTTTACTTACACGGTTTTGTATATACCTATTATGAACTTTGTATATGAATCCTTATGAGTAAACTCTTCGATCGGCATCGAAAAAAATAATGTTTTTGGTGAGTCCGATTCCTTATTAAAGCAAGTGATATTTCAAAAATCTGTGAATGAATTTCTTATTATTTTTAAAATCAAAATGCAGACTTTCACCAGTATAATTGCCTTTCTTTAAAATTTAAGGTTCTTTCCTTTCGAATTGCAAAGATTTGGGACCCCAGCTGTATATAAAAAAGCGGCAGTCTCAATTAGTTAATATACAAATCCTCGCGAGTACAACTAAGTACATAATATAGAGCTGTGTGAGAATTCACGAGTAGAGACACGATTTGACGCGACTCGACGTTTCTCCACGCGACTCGATGAGACTCGGCGGGACTCGACGTGACTTGACACGACTCGATATAACTCAAAACTCATAAGTACTAACGCGATTCTGCTTGCGTACTCGTGTACCTATACACACACACGCGGCTACGTATTTATGCTCGTAAATTCTCACACGGGTCCTCTTAGCTACTCAGTTTTACTTACTCGGTTTTGTATATACCTATTATGAACTTTGTATATGAATCCTTATGAGTAAACTCTTCGATCGGCATCGAAAAAAATAATGTTTTTGGTGAGTCCGATTCCTTATTAAAGCAAGTGATATTTCAAAAATCTGTGAATGAATTTCTTATTATTTTTAAAATCAAAATGAAGACTTTCACGAGCATAATTGCCTTTCTTTAAAATTTAAGGTTCTTTCCTTTCGAATTGCAAAGATTTGGGACCCCAGCTGTATATAAAAAAGCGGCAGTCTCAATTAGTTAATATACAAATCCACGCGAGTACAACTAAGTACATAATATAGAGCTGTGTGAGAATTCACGAGTAGAGACACGACTTGACACGACTCGACGTTTCTCCACGCGACTTGGTGAGACTCGGCGGGACTCGACGTGACTTGACGCGACTCGACACGACTCAGCGACTCGATGCGACTCGACGGACTCGACACGACTCGGCACTACTCAATACGACTCGACGTGACTCGACGTGACTCGACGTGACTCGACGTTTCTCCACGCAACTCGATGAGACTCGGCGGGACTCGACGTGACTTGACGCGACTAGACACGACTCAGCGACTCGATGCGACACAACGGACTCGACACGACTCGGCACGACTCAATACGACTCAACGTGACTCGACGCGACTCGACGTTTCTCCACGCGACTCGATGAGACTCGGCGGGACTTGACGTGACTTGACACGACTCGATATGACTCAAAACTCATAAGTACTAACGCAATTCTGCATGTGCACTCGTGTACCTATACACACACATGCGGCTATGTATTTATACTCGTAAATTCTCACACGAGTCCTCATAGCTACTCAGTTTTACTTACTCGGTTTTGTATATACATATATGAATTTTGTATATGAATCCTTATGAGTAAACTCTTCGATTGGCATCGAAAAAAAATTATGTTTTTGGTGAGTCCAATACCTTGTTACAGCAAGCGATATTTCAAAAATCTGTGAATGAATTTCTTATCATTTTTTAAATCAAAATGAAGACTTTCACCAGTATAATTGCCTATGTTTAAAATTTAATGTTCTTTCCTTTCGAATTGTAAAGTTTTGGGACTCCAGCTGTATGTAAAAAAGCGGAAGTCTCAATTAGTTAATATACAAATCCTCGCGAGTATAACTAAGTGCTTAATATAGAGCTGTGTGAGAATTCACGAGTAGAGACACGACTTGACGCGACTCGACTCGACTCAGCGACTCGATGCGATTTGACGGACTCGACACGACTCGGCACGACTCAATACGACTCGACGTGACTCGACGTTTCTCCACGCGACTCGATGAGACTCGGCGGGACTCGACGTGACTTGACGCGACTCGACACGACTCAGCGACTCAATGCGACTCGACGGACTCGACACGACTCGGCACGACTCAATACGACTCGACGTGACTCGACGCAACTCGACGTTTCTCCACGCGACTCGATGAAACTCGGCGGGACTCGACGTGACTTGACACGACTCGATATGACTCAAAACTTATGAGTACTAACGCAATTCTGCATGTGTACTCGTGTACCTATACACCCACACGCGACTATGTATTTATACTCGTAAATTCTCACACGGGTCCTCATAGCTACTGAGTTTTACTTACTCGGTTTTGTATATACATATATGAACTTTGTATATGAATCCTTATGAGTAAACTCTTCGATCGGCATCGAAAAAAATAATGTTTTTGGTGAGTCCGATTCCTTGTTAAAGCAAGCGATATTTCAAAAATCTGTGAATGAATTTCTAATTATTTTTAAAATCAAAATGAAGACTTTCACCAGTATAATTGCCTATCTTTAAAATTTATGGTTCTTTCTTTTTGAATTGCAAAGATTTGGGACCCCAGCTGTATGTAAAAAAGCGGCAGTCTCAATTAGTTAATATACAAATCCTCGCGATTTGTTTGTCTTTTTGTTTGTCTGTTTGAACACGCTAATCTCCGGAAATACTGGATGGATTCGAATGAAACTTTTTTTGTTACATAGCTGTTAAGCCTGGGCATAACTTAGGTTTAATTGATTTTGTAAACTGGAACACCTGATGCAGAATTATAATGGTCCAACTTAATTATAAGGAATTTAAAAATTACACCTTAGCACATGTTGTTTTGTTTAGCCTGATGTGCATATTTTGTTGAGGTACAAAAATCGAAGATCTGAAACACCTGATGCAGAACCATAATGATCGAGCTAAACTGTATAAAAATGACATTTTTGCAAAAGTTGTTCAGCCTGTAGAGCATTTTTTGTTGAGGTATAAAAATCGAAGATTTGGAACACCCGATGCAGAACCATAGTGATCCAGCTAAACTATACAAAATATAAAAATGATATCTTTACAAAAGTTGTTCAGCCTGATGAGCCCTGATGAGCATTATTCGTTGAGGTATAATAATCGAAGATCTGGAATACTCGACGCAGAACTATAACACTGCTACAAGTTTTTTCTTATGTAACTACATTAGTTCATCATACGCCGGCCGAAGTCATAAAGTCCACGCGTACGAAGTCGCGGGCATCAGCTAGTATTATAATAATTTAATATTTTAATTTTAACAAGATTGTGTTAATTTGCATGCTTAGTAATAGGCGAAACATGATGTACAAACTATTTTTACCTTCCAACTTAATTACCATGTTTGAAGCAAATAAATAAATGATTATGATTACGTGAAATTTGACAGCACTGTTATTCCTTATTCTAAAACCGTCAGAAATCTCGGTGTTGTCTGTGATGAATGTTTTTCTTGGAGACCTCAGGTTGAGGCAGTTAGAAAGAAGGTTTTTGCTGCGTACAGTCACTCAATCGCCTACGGAACTTTCTACCTACCAGTACTAAAATCACTCTGGCCCAGTCACTTCTGCTATCCATCTTGGACTACGCTGACGTTTGTTATACGGACCTCTCTGAGCAATTGCTTGGCAAATTGGAGCGTCTTCAGAATATGTGCATCAAGTTCATTTTCAATTTACGAAAATTCGACCACGTATCTCACTTTCGCCAAAAGCTTAATTGGCTCCCAATTCGTCGGCGCAGCGACTCACTATTACGCTCCTGTACTCAATCCTTTTCCTTCCAACTTCACCACTTTATCTTAAATAATCTTTCGACTTTCGACCCTCTTCTTCACTGCGTACTCTGCGTTCTTCTTCTAATCTCACCCTCGATATTCCTCGTCATTCCACTGATTTCCTTTCCTATTCATTATTTGTGCACGCTGTCCGTTTGTGGAACGCACTTCCAGAAGGCATCCGTAAAGCTCCCCATACAGCCATTTTTGGTCACAGATTTTCAACACATGTAACAAGTCGCTACAGTTTCGTAGTTAACTGATACGACACATTGCGACTATTTGCGACTGTGTGGGCTTTTGTTTAAAGTAAGTTTGTGTAGTCGCTGTGTCGATATAATTCACAATGATCTGTTTCCATACATTGTATACACTTTGTGCTCAGTTTGCAACTAGATTTCAAAGTTGTAACAATGTGTGGTAACGGGATGGTAACGTTACAACACATCGTGTTGTAACGTTACGACTATGTTCCGGAATACCAGGGGGCCTACTCAAATGGCCACTTACTACAATTAACGCTAGTAGAATAGAAAGACAATGAATGGGATTGACATATGTCACGTGGTCAAGCGTAACGAGTTTGTTGATTCGTACCCAAATGTACAATGTTTCTATTTGATCAAATAAAACTATGATCTTACCTTAAATTAAACAAATAGTCGTCCATCGGATGCCTGTGACTGTTTAACAAACATAACATTGCATTATTGTTCATTTAAAACCCTAAGTAATCCAAAATCAAGTCAAATCAAATTGCGTAAAAATGTTTCTAAGCGTTACCCTATACAAAATACTACGCTTAAGCGTTAAGGTCACTAATTTCCTACTCAAAATGCATTTAACATCACGAACGCTCGTTCTGTTCTACAAACACAGAATACATAGAACTAAAACACGGATGGTCTCGTATCATGACTTTGGGTGCATTCTAACAGACTATCCGCTGAGTCATCGATCATTTTTCAGAATCGCCTCTAGCATGGAAAAAATAAAATTCGTCCTAGTTATTTTCAGCCCCTCGTTTTTTCAGCACGCATTAATGTGGTTCATTCCGGTAAATCGAGTAAAAGTATGTTTTTTTATGAAACAGCAAAGTAAGTGAAAAAGAATATGGGAAAAACAACCGAATTTTTGACGTCAATAATGTCGAAAATTGCTTGCACCAATTTTTTTACTACAGGTTACTAGACAATGTACTTGTACCAGGTACCTTGATTACGTAAAGCTGCTGCTAACAATTCTCGATTGAAATGTTTTCTTACCTTCACTTTTATTTACTTTGGATTCGACAAATTATATTAAACGGGAATTATCTTCTCTCATTCTCTATCAATTTGTATGAAGAGAAGATTAGAAATTTCCCCAAATACGATTGTTTTTCTTCCATTAGATAACGTTTTGTATGAAAGATACGTTTTTTATGAAAATAAGTTTTTTTTTCTCCAATAATTTAAATGACGTCATCCGTGATGTACATTGTACGCGAACCTCAACAATTTCTAAACGGATTTCGAAAAATCTTTTACTAGGTTTCATAGCTATGAGTATGTTAATATATCAAATAGGCCGGTAACGCGCCGGCGACGGGCCGGTGACGCGCCGGCGACGCGCCGGTGACTTGACTGAAACCGTAGTCACGAGTCGTTGAGGGTGTGCATGGAATGGCGGGATGTCACAAAATTTATACCGCTTGGTGGCGCTACTGCTGCTAGAGACCTTTGTACGGGCATTTACCCCTAATAGGGAATGTCCGAAAAAAATTAAAAAGGCTGAATATTTTTCTATAGGTAGGAATAAGGTCCCTTAGTAATAGAAAAAGTTTCAGAATTTTCGGTTGGGTAAAAAAGTTTTTAAAAATCAAAGTCTCTTCAACTTCAAAAATGTATGAAAGTAACAGCAGAATGGAGATTATACCTTTGCCGCTAACTGCCACAAACATAACACGTATTAAAAAAAAAAGTTTCGACATTTTGTCTTGAAATTTTTTTTAAATACCATGTTGTGGTTGAGACCAAGGAGGTTCATATAAGGAGTGAGTACTCTACAAAAATTCTCACTATGCGTTTAAAAGAAATTCAACTTTATTCTCTTTACCATAGAGTTGAAATTCTATCGACGACATTGACTGAAGACTCTACTGTGTGAATGAAACATCACCAAGTAGATGAGGATGTCTCGTTCGCACAATTGCCATTACTAAACAATAATACCACGATGGTAGGGAAAAAAAATTTACGTTACCAATCACGTAGTGTATCAAAGTTAAGGATTCGGAGTGGAATATTGAAAATATACTACTTAAATATTAATTTAGAATAACACATCGTAATTGTAACATAAAACAGAACTTACTCTTTTGATTTAATTAGATTTCTACAATAATGCTAATCAGCATTATTGTAGTTGTATAAATTCAAGTGTCAATCCTGGCAACTCCGATCCGATTTTGACTTTGGCGCCGAATTTCAATTTTAGAATTTCAATATTCAGGAAATATTCCTTTACAAAACTAGGGTGACCATAAATTCTACACCATTTCAGATTTCCCAAAAACTAAATTGTTCTATCAATTTGAAATAACTGGAAGTCGCAGGCGAGGGGTAAAGTTAATAATTAATAATCAAATTCATGTTTATGCGCCGATTTCGATGAAACCATAAGGTACTATTTCGAAAAGAAAATAATAACGCAGTGTTGAAAATATTAAAAAATCCAAGATGGCGGCCAACTTTTAAGTTTGTAGGCCGATTTTGATGAAACACGGTTTTTGGTACTATTTTGACAAGAAAATAACAAAGTAATTTTTAAAGTATGTAAAATTCAAAATGGCGGCCAACTTTTTTGTTTGTGGGCCAATTTCGATGAAACTCGGTTTTTGGCACTATTTTGATAAGAAAATAACAACTCATTTTTTAAATATGAAAAAATTAAAGATGGCGGCCAACTTATTTGTTTGTGGGCCGATTTCGATGAAACTCGGTTTTTGCCACTATTTTGATAAGAAAATAACAACTCATTTTTTAAATATTAAAAAATTCAAGATGGCGGCCAACTTTTTTGTTTGTGGGCCGATTTCGATGAAACTCGGTTTTTGGCACTATTTTGATAAGAAAATAACAACTCATTTTTTAAATATGAAAAAATTAAAGATGGCGGCCAACTTATTTGTTTGTGGGCCGATTTCGATGAAACTCGGTTTTTGCCACTATTTTGATAAGAAAATAACAACGCATTTTTTAAATATTTAAAAATTCAAGATGGCGGCCAACTTTTTTGTTTGTGTGCCGATTTCGATGAAACTCGGTTTTTGGCACTATTTTGATAAGAAAATAACAACTCATTTTTTAAATATTAAAAAATTCAAGATGGCGGCCAACTTTTTTGTTTGTGGGCCGATTTCGATGAAACTCGGTTTTTGGCACTATTTTGATAAGAAAATAACAACGCATTTTTAAAATATTAAAAAATTCAAGATGACGGCCAACTTTTTTATTTGAAGGCCGATTTCGATGAAACTCCGGTTTTGTTACTATTTTGACAAGAAAACAGCAACACAATATTAAAAGTATTAAAAATCCAAGGTGGCGGCCAAATTCTTTTCTTGTTCTTCTTTTTTTCAACCCAGTTATATTAAAATCAACCCAAAAACGAAATCAGCAGCCATTTTGACCTTTTGTTACATTCCATTGTTTACATTCCATTATTATTTTCTTGTTAAAATAGTACCCAAAACCGAGTTTCGTAGAAATCGGTTCTCAAACAAAACAGTTTGCCACCATTTTGGATTTTTTTATATTTTCAACATTGCGTTGTTATTTTCTTGTCAAAATAGTACTTAAAACCAAGTTTCATCGAAACCGACTCAAAAACAAAAAATTTAAGCGCCATTTTGGATTTTAAATATTTAAAAAAATGTGTTTTTATTTTCTTGCCTAAATAGTACCAAAAAACGAGTTTCATCGAAATCGGCCTACAAACAAAAAAGTTGGCCGCCATTTCGATTCTTTTTATATTTTCAACATTTCATTGTTATTTTTTGTCAAAATATTACTAAAAACCGATTTTCATCGAAATCAAGCCAAAAACAAAAAAAGGTTGGCCGCCATCTTGTTTTTTTATTTTTATCATTGTGTCGTTGAAAATCGCTTGCACCCATTTTTGTAATCTATATATATAAAATTCAAAGTCCTGACTGACTGAGTGAGATATCAACGCACAGCCCAAACCGCTTAACCTAGAGACTTGAAATTTTGCACACAGATACTTAATACAGTGTAAGCATCCACTAAGGAAGGATTTTTGAAAATTCTATCCCTAAGGGGATGAAATAAGGGATGAAAGTTTGTATGAAAGTCCCTCAGTTTTGAAGCTACGATCTTTAAATTTTGTGTTTAGGTTGATGATTGAAAATAAACAAATACTTATCTCAGAGTTTTTCAAATTTCTACCCCCGAAGGGGTGAAAAGGGGGATGAAGTTGTGTTTGGAAGATAATCCTTTATTTTGGAAATAAAAATCACTAAATTTGTAATTTAGACTTACGGATGGAAATCTAACGCAACGTATATTGTTATTGGTTGAATTTCAACCCCTATGGGGATGAAATGGGGGTGCAATGGAGTAAATAAACCTAAAAATAGATATGGATGTCGTTATTGGGGTTTTCTGGGATGACGATTGCGAAAATGACATTTATTTTGAAGTCCAACACGGTGGACATGGTTTAATTCCTAAAGGGGTGAAAATGGGGTTCAAATTTTGTATGGAAAAAGAATATAAAATAGACATTACAACTTTAAACTTCGTAGGAGCACATCTAAAAATAAATAGGCAAATATTTATTTTGTTATTTTGAAAATCAACCCCTTAGGGGGTAAATGGGGTGAGTAAACATAAAAATCGATATAGATGTCGTTATTGGGGTTTTCTGGGATGACGATTGCAAAAATGACATTTATTTTGAAGTCCAACACGGTGGACATGACACATATGGACCTGGACCTGTACATGCACATCCAGGGAACGGGAATGGGAACCGGAACGGGCACGGGCACGAGAACGGGAACGGGAACGGGAACGGGAATGGAAGGGAACGGAACGGAACGGAACGTAACGGAACGGAACGGAACGGAACGGAACGGAACGGAACGGAACGGAACGGAACGGAACGGAACGGAACGGAACGGAACGGAACGGAACGGAACGGAACGGAACGGAACGGAACGGAACGGAACGGAACGGAACGGAACGGAACGGAACGGAACGGGAACGGGAACGAGAACGAAAACGAGAACGGGAACGAGATGGTAACGGGAACTAGAACGGGACGAGTACGGGAACGGGAACGGAAGGGGTACGGGACGAGTACGGGACGGGATCGGACGGGAACGGAACGAAACGGGAATGAAACAGGAACGTAACGGGAACGGAACGGGAACGAAACAGGAACGAAACTGGAATGAAACGGGAACGGAACGGGAATAGAACAGGATGTGAAGGGAACGGGAACAAGAACCGGACGGGAACGGAACGGGTACAAGAACGGGAACGTAAGGCGTACGGGATGGTTAGGGGACGTTTACGGGACGGGAACGCAGCGGGAACGGAACGGGAATGGGAACGGGAACGAAACGGGAACGGAACGGGAATATAACGGGACGGGAACGGGAACGAGAACAGGATGGGAACGGGACAGGAACGGGATGGGAATGGAAACGGAAGGGGTACGGGACGGTTACGGGACGTTTACGGGACGGGAACGCAAACGGGACGGGAACAGAACGGGAACGGGGAACGGGAGCGGGAGCGGGAGCGGGAGCGGGAACGGGAACGGGAACTGGAAGCCTTGTGCGAGGCCGGCCACACGCGGCAAATGTCTTGCCTCGCGAGGCAGCGCGCTTGATGGGGACTCGCCTAATCGCGTAAAAATGGCTGGCCGCATCCTGGTTGAAGGTTCCTTAAAAGGATTTCATCTAATATCCACGCGGACGAAGTCGCGGGCAGAAGCTAGTTTCACTAGTAAAAAATTGGTGCAAGTATTTTAGACCTTATTGATATATTTACCAAAATAACAGTTTTTAAAGGAAGAGAATAATTATAAACGTCAATAAAGTCGAAAATCGTTTGCACGTGTTTTTTTAACTACAGATCACTAGACAATGTTTTTCTACCTTCACTTGTTTTTCCAACATTCATTTGATTTCCGAATACACGCACATTGTATTTCTATCAAAATTGGAATAAACTTTATAGTTATGTCATTATTTACACTTGAATTTTTGTAGATATTGGTTGATTAACCATATTTATAAATTAAAACAAGAAAGCAACCTAATAAAACGTAATAAAAAAACGTGAAGATTTATTTTTAGTAAATTATTATTTTATTTAAAGTATACCACCTCCTATCGGAGCACTCCTCAAGACGAATCAATCGAGCTCAAACTCGATGGGGTTGCATGATTTTATTACAAAGTTTCAATGGCCTTCCTCCGGCTCCTCCATCAGCCCCTTGGATATTATTCCCCAACAGAGTACTTGCCAAGACGATTCTAACGAGTCCAAACACGAGGGGGTTGTATGGTTTCATCATACTATTCCTGTGGCGTTCTTCCGGCTCCATCGTCAGATCAGCTCAATGATACCATAATATTACATAACCTTCTAGTTCTGACCTGTGTTCAAAGTTTCAAGTCTCATCGGGAAGTTAGTATAAAATCGTTTGCAAAATTTGTGCTCAAACAAACAAACGAAAACACAAACAAACAAGCAACCTTATAAAAACGTGGCAAAAGTATTAATTGTAAATAAAGAACTACGTACTTAAGTTTATATTAAACAGTTTAAAGTAATAAGTATGTCTCCAACCAACCATACAGTTTGGTCACCCTAATGAAGAAAGAGATACAATTATCTACTTGACCTCTCTGTCGGCTCGTTTTGGGGCGAAGAGCTCAATCTGGTTTACACCGAAGGGATTTGCTACATCTATGGTTGAGACAGGTGTTGGCAAAGGTACAATCTCCATTCTGCTGTTACTTTCATACATTTGTGAAGTCGAAGAGACTTTGATTTTTTGAAATTTTTTCACGAAACCAAAAATTATGAAAATTTATTCTATTACTAAGAGGGACCTTATTCCTACATATAGAAAAATATTCAGCCAATTTGATTTTTTCGGACATTCTCCATTCTCCCATTTTTTTAAACAATGGGTGAGGCCGCCAAAATTGGCAATTATCTCACAAAAGTATCACAATAACATTGTGCGTTATCGTTATACAAATGTACTTTTTCTCTACCGATTATATCAACCAATACTTTATTAAAACAAAAAGTGGCAACCCTGTTTGCCTTGCCGGTGACGCGTCGCCCCGGCATGGCAAGCAGAGTAGGTTGGTAGGTAGATTCAGGGACGTATTTTAAGATTCGGCGCCCGGGCCTAGCCTGCCTAGCATGACCGATTTATATCGCGTGATATATCATTTTATCGACACTCAACTGTCAAATTGCTTTGTCTTTTTGACAGTTAAACGTGATAAAACGCTATATCACGCGATATAAATCGGTCGTGCTAGGCAGGCTGGGCAATAAGGTATGCCGCCCCTAGGGTTATGTGCTGGAGGAAGAGAAGAGGATGCCTGTCTATACTAAAAAAATGCCGCGCAGCACGTTTTTTAATCATTTTCATTCAAAACCCTGTAACTTTTTCAATCTTCAGTAAAAAATGCCGCACAGCGCGATTTTTAATCATTTTCATTCAAAAACCCTGTAATTTTGTCAACCTTTTTAAAAAAAAATTGGCCGCGCAGCACGAGTTTTTGTCAGTTCCATCAACAAATCTTGTAATTTTGCCTGACAAATAAGTATTATGAAATCGGCCGCACAGCGCGATTTTTGTCAGTTCTATCCACTAATGTTGTAATTTTGCCTGACTATAAGTAATACAGATATCGGCCGCGTAGTGCGATTTTTTGTGAGTTTCATGCACTAATCTTGTACCTAATTTTGCCAAGCAAAAAATCTTGTAGTTTTGTCAATCTTCAGTAAAAAAATTGGTCGCGCAGTGGCATTATTTGTCAGTTCTATCCACAAATGTTGTAATTTAGCCTGACTAAAAGTAATAAAAATATCGGCTCGTAGCGGGATTTTTTGTGAGTTCCATTCCATGCACTAATCTTGTAATTTTGCCTGACTATGAGTAGGTACATACTTAATAAAAAAATCGGCCGCGCAGCGCGATTTTTGTCAGTTCCATCCACTAATCATGTAATTTTGCCTGACTATAAGTAATAAAAAAACGGCCGCGCAGCGAGATTTTAAGTCAGTTTCATCTACTAATCTCACTAATCATGTAACATCATGAACGGAAAATGAACATTCTGCACTGCAGTTCGTCAAAAATGATTGGTATAACTAATTATGAAAGGCGCCCTAAAGCTAAGCCCGAGGGGCGGCTGACGCTATTTATTGTAAAAAACCGGCCAAGTGCGAGTCGGGCTCGCGCACGAAGGGTTCCGTACCAGAAAACGGCAAAAAATCACGTTTGTTGTATGGGAGCCCCCCTTAAATATTTATTTTATTCGGTTTTTATTAATTGTTGTTATAGAGGTAACAAAAACACATCATCTGTGAAAATTCCAATTGTCTACCTGTTGTCTTTATTAATATAAAGCAAAAAACGGCAAAAAAAAACCCGTTTGTTTTTGTTGTATGGGAGCCCCCCTTAAATATTTATTTTATTCGGTTTTTAGTATTTGTTGTTATAGCGGCAACAAAAATACATCATCTGTGAAAATTTCAACTGTCCAGCTATCACGGTTCATGAGATACAGCCTGGTGACAGACAGACGGACAGCGGAGGCTTAGTAATAGGGTCCCGTTTTTACCCTTTGGGTACGGAACCCTAATAGGGTCCCGTTTTTACCCTTTGGGTACGGAACCCTAAAAAACTGTAACCCTACTCACGAATAAAACTACTACTAATCTTGTAATCTTGGCTGTCTATTATAAAAAAACGGCCGCGCAGCGCGATTTTTGTCAGTTTCGTCCACTAATCTTGTAGTCTTGCTTCTCTATAGTAAAAAATGTAAAAAAAACGGCTGCGCAGCGCGATTCACAGTAAGTTTCATCCAGGCGCGGTCGCAGCCTGAAATTTTGGAGGGGGTCACTAATAAACAATAATACAATTGCTTTTTTTTTATTTTCTAAATTTATAGAAGCAGTGCCGGTTTAAGCACTACCAGCGCCCTGGGCGATATTTCTATGGGGCGCCCCCTATATGCGTTTCTAAGATTTTCAATTATGCCTGTTAGTTAAAAAACGCCCGGCCGCGCAGCGCGTTTTTTTAGTCAGTTTCACCTACTAATCTTGTAATCTTGCTTGTTTATAGTAAAAAAAAAACGGCCGCGCAGCGCGATTTTTAGTCAGTTTCAACTACTAATCTTGTAACCTTGCTTGTTTATAGCAAAAAAATTGCCGCACAGCGCGATTTTTAATCATTTTCATTCAAAAACCCTGTAATTTTGTCAACCTTCAGTAAAAAAAATAGGCCGCGCAGCACGAGTTTTTGTCAGTTCCATCAACAAATCTTGTAATTTTGCCTGACAAATAAGTATTATGAAATCGGCCGCACAGCGCGATTTTTTGTGAGTTTCATGCACTAATCTTGTACCTAATATTATTATTAAATCGAATTTCCTCGCATTTCTTGAGAAAAGCATTACCTACAGAAGCCTTGTGCGGGGAGCAATTACATTCCCGTTCTTGGCTGTAATGTACTAGAATACTATTCAATGGTTAAAATGTTAGTGGTGGGTGACCGATGACTTAGCGGTCGGTCTGCTGGAATGCATGCACCCTACAATGTCAATGTCATATGAATTTGACCTTTGACCTTTACATAAAATAAATATTTAGATTCAATAAATTCATAAATAAACGTGAAAATTTCCAGCGGTACAAAGGTATAAATACTTACCTACTATTTCTCAATATTTGGCTGATTGCATACAAAGTTTACATAGGTAATGTGCAAGTAAGTAAGTACTTAATTTAATATGTAAATAATTCCATTGGATGTAGAAAGGTTTTTTATGTAACTTTTGTCTAATCTCTATACAAATTGGTTTCAGATACTATCAACTTAAAAGAAAATGGCTTTAATATGTGAACAAACCCAGTCAACTGAGAGATGATGATGATAAAATGATCGGCTGTGTCAGTCAAAAGTTTGAATTCTATTGGCGACAAAAGACACATACTTAATTATAAGGATAACCTATCAAGAAGAAACAGAAAAAGCTTCGTAAGAACGGTCGATAGTGTCAACTTTGTAAATAAAATAAAAACAATTTAACAATGAATTTTATTATGAAAATTGTAAGTAGTCAAAACAATAATCGATAAAAAATATTACAGTTTTCTAATGTTTTATTGGTTTCATTCACCCATTAGTATAACTACCTAACTAAATCAAAATTAACTAGGCATAGATACACAGTAGGCAAGTTATAATAAAATCTGGGGGGTGATTTTGTAATTTTGTTGCAATCAACTCTGACAGAAATAGCAGTTACATTGCTGCTTTAGTTAAGAACCAATGTGACAACTATCATACTTAAAGCAGCAATGCAACCGCTCTTTCAATCGAGAATTGTTAGCAACAGCTTTATGTAATCAAGGTACTGGACATCACACACTGCTCATTGTTTGTTATTAAGTTTTTGAAAAAAATATAAATGCAATTCTTACAAGTCAATGTGCATTAAGATAGGTACCTACATAGTCAGAAGCAGATCCATCCCTACTGGCAGCACCCGTTCACGAGTATAACAAACCAGCCATTACTTTGCTCAACCATATTGAGGAATGAGGAGTCGTAACGACCCGCCTCACATGACACGCAACACCACAGAAATGATTAAAAAGAGCATGACACACTTAAGCTACCCATATTAAGGCTTATTTATCTTATTCCTACCCAGATGCACCAAAATAGCGATGAAGTGTCCTCCTATGTAAGATAAAAATATATTATTTAGTATTGTATAAAAAAAATATGTTTTTAGAGGAAACAAGGATGATAGTGTAATGACCTATGCTTTAGTAAGCACCATGTAAGCACCTCCAACGAGCCCTCAGCAAGCCAAAACATTGCTTGATGCAATTCCTGGCTTGGACATGATGTGTGGTTTGCACTTCTTCTCGAGAGCCAGGTGCTGCATTTAATATAGGAGTCATAAGCCAGGCTCTCTAAGGGTATCCAGAATCACCTAAAACAACACGGTACTATTGAAAGAAAAATTTAAAGTTAAAATCTATATTTAGCTAAAATACTAATAAGTACTTAAATTTAATTAAAAAAATACAAATGGAATATAATTTATTATATTTTAACTTGGTTGGAATTTGTGAAATAGGCCCTAAATAATAATATTAATGTAAAAACAAGATACATTATTGCTTGAAATAATATACTGATTTATTAGTTAAATACAATGCATGACGTGGCAGCTTGTAAAAAAGACAACACTTGAAATGTAAGTTCTTGAAATGTCTTGTTGTCTTGTCTTTGGTGCATGTTCTTGTTAGCTGTCCTCAAATAAATAAATAAAAAATTCGTCTATTTATTTACTATATTTATTATTTATTTAGTCGAGCAATTTAATTAACAACATTAATTAAATTGCTCGACTCAAAGTTTAAAAATGATTGAAGAAATTTGACAGATTGTGGAAGTCCAGCGTGCCGTTAACTGTACCTATTCATGATTGACTCCACATTATAAGATCAAGAAAAGCTAATGTGTAGGTCTACTTATGTCTTACCTAATAACCAAGTTAGTTCACCATTTTGGGGAAGTTATGCATATACAGTTCCACTTGGTTTGAACATGCATAGCATGTTTTTGGCTTTCAGTATTTGGCTTTAATATTAGTTATCTTCAAGTCAGGATCACAAATCTGAAAATATACCTGTTATTACAATACAAATATAAAAGTCTTTGGTTATTACCTACTTATTGTAATAAGTCATGATCTTCATGGTTTATGTAAGTAAATTTTAAATAGAGAGACGAATAAGACAGATGATATATACTTTTATTAATATCTAAGGCACTTACCTACCTACCTACTTATATTTTTAAGAATGAAAAGGTCTGTTTATTATTTATTTTCCTTAAATTGTTAGATTACACTCTAGCTACAGAATTTATACCTACTGCACATATAGGTACATGGTAGGTCTAGGTACCTAGGTAATATAAATTATTAAAATATTGATGTCATGTATACCTACCTAGACAATAAACACATTAATAGATTCGGTGGGTGCTTGCTTAGTTAGGTGTAGATAAATTACTTATTATGACAAATATTTACCTAGGTATTTTGAATCTAAAATGAATAGGTAGATTTCTAAGGTGAGTCACTAGCACTGTTAGGCTATAGTCTATGTGATGGTGGTGAAGTTAACTATATGTTATGTATAATATCAAGTTTATATTTAAAAGTGTTAACACTTACCATCACTCGGCCAGCTGCCGAGCTGACCTCTTTTTTGATACATGCTTTATAGCTTTTACTTTTAATTTATTATTTTTTAATTGTTGTTCCTTTTTATACATTTGTAGTAGGTATAGGTCCAACATAGAAGTCTTTGACTATGACATATTTTTTTTATGTTTAATACACTATTTTGTTTGCCATAGTGTCAAGTCAATGCTTTCTCTGTGTTGTGTTTGTGATAAAATACATTAGTACAAAGCTACTCATTACACAGCCCATTAGCTTGCCACAGTTTCAGAAATCATCACTATAATTGTCTTTACACTTCTTCTTTATCTTCTTATAATAATAGGTAGTGCAATCAATTCCATTTTGAAGGAAAATTCAAGAAGAAATTATTATCACAACCTGAAACAATAAAAAGTACTTAATTGAAAATTTGAAATCATTACACAGCTCTACTAATCCTTCATTTCCATGCTACATGAAAGATAAATGTTAATTATAAGGGAATCATATTTTATTGTGATTACCAACTAAAGAAAGGGAAACTAATGAAAAAAGATTTTACATAATTAGGTATTGTACCTACGAGTAACTGGAACTAATTTATACTTACGAAATGACAACCTTCAGGCATTGGCAGGAAGGGGGTGGGCCGTGCCCACCCCAGAACAGCCTGATACCCACCCCAGTAAAATACCAGCTATAATACTTTTCTATTGCCTTTCAAAACTCCAACGCGGCTCTAGTCAAGCACCCTAGACGTTAGTACTATTATATATTCTGTGACCCTAGGCTTTGCCCCAGAACTAGAGGCCCGGCCCCACTGGAAATAATCTTTAGATACGCCAATGCCTTCAGGCTTTTGTAAAGAAGAATACTCTTCAAAATACCTACTGCATAATTTATCAATTAATTCTAAGTACTTACTGATGATTAGGGATTTTAATTCCGAGGCCCCACGCCTTAAGTGGCCTGCTTCAGTGCTTCTTACACAGATCACTATTATGATTTATCTTCTCCATTAGTTTTATTGGCAGGAATCACAGGAAACACAAAAATCCTTTTCAAAATTGAAAATAAGACACGCGTCGTACGACGATTTGTTTCTTTCTACAGGGTATGGGCGTACGCTGCGATTTAGTACGATTGCTGGCTATCGTTGGCAAATCTACATGTCAAAATAGCCATTTGAGTACCATTTCTTTCTGTCGGAGCGAGCGTAACGTTAAACACAGATCATACAGTATAATACAAGAGGGGCACACTTGGAACAACACAAACGGTCGAAACAAAAGTAGCGTCATCTCTGAATCTTAAGCATCAACTTTCACAACAAAGTCTTCAAGTTTGCCAAAAAACTTCAACTGGTTTTAAAGTTATTAAAAACAAAATTATATTAAAAATATGAAAATGAAAATCGTTTTTGAGTTTGGTCATGGTGCGAATTACAATAATAATGATAAAATTCGACACCCGAATTTATGACCCAGTCCAGTAGCGTAGCGGATTACCACCACCTCCGTTTATTTACATGACATTACTACCAAGGTAATGGTACAGTCAGTGGCACGAATCATGAATATTTTTCGACGGAGTGGGGATAAGTTTGCGCATGTGCTCTTGTGAGCGACCAATAGTGCGTGCCCCTCTCCCGCCGCCTGCGCCCCTCACCGCAACGCATACCCACCCCGCGTTCCGAATCACGCTCACAGCGCTGTTAGCGCGAATCCGACCAAATTAAATAGTCACAAAATATTACACAAATAGGATATTTGTGTACCTTCTTAATTTAATGGATTATACGCTAACAGTGCTGTTGGCGTGATTTGGAACTAGGCACCAGAATACGCGTTCCGCGCAATCCCCACCAGGCCCGGACTTAGAGGCACAAGGCCCCTAGGCACTTTACATTTGGGGCCCCCATCCCGAAACAATTTTGGTAACAAATAAAAACACTAGTACAGAAAATAAATCACAAATTTAACCTATTTTAATTACAAAAAAAACAAAAAATAATTCATTCTATGCTATGTATGTCAGTATAGTTACAACAAAATGTGAATATGCCCGTCCCATGAGATTCTATAAATTTTATTTTATTTTGTTTTTTATTTTTTTATTTCATGGAAAACAAACGGCTTTTTTACTTAAACATTAGTACAGTGTTTCTTAAAAAACTAAAAGCCTTAAACAGTTTTCACAATTAGAAGAAATTATTTGTATTACTATCACATTTATTCTTTTTATGAACGAACAGTATTGTAACGGTACTTAAATACATTATACTATATTTCATTCTTTGAACTGCGTTTTTCCAGTCGTTGTACTCTTCATTAGTTAGTGACCCCGATTTTCCAAACATCTTACAAGGGGCGCAAAACACGGCACCCTTGCTCTTCGAAAATACGAGCCAAGGTCGAGGTTGTACTGTTGCTCAATGTGCGGCTAAAAAGTGTCAGCGATAAATACCTAGTTATATCTGCGTACTGACACTTTAAAGACGAAAAGCCGCCATCAATATTTTGTTTTACCTACGCCATTTTGAATTAGGTACTCCAATGTGTCTTCGTCTAGCATCCACTCGGCAGGATCGTCACTTAAAGGAGACCGAATCGTAAAACATGTGTCCGCGTGCGATCCAGCTTCAGAATTTTCTAAAGAATCGTTTTCTATGGCTGTTGCGGGGTTTCCAGAAATAATGTGTTGAGGTAGCTCGTTACACTCAGAGACGTTTGCTGGAGTTACCTGTTGACGGTCATTCCTGCAATTGTCGCTGGTTAATGCACTAGTACTAGGACTAGGTCTAGACGAAACGAAACGAAAAATGTGTTTAACTTGGGAACATTACGAAGAAGCTCTTTTTCTTTTTCAAATTATTCTTTATTCCGTTTTCTTTTCTGGAACCCGCTCAGTTTTTTGTTGACGTCAGACATAGTTAATTTCTGTAAAGAATTATAAAACAATACTTAGTTTATTAAATTATATTAATCAATATTTTTAATTTAACCTGGGTCTCAGTTCGGGCCTGGCCACGGTAATAAACATAAAAAACAGGGTAGAAAGTAATATAATAGACAGCGGGCTTTGATTTTACTACATGCACGTGCATTTTGTTTCTGAGAAATTACAAAGGACCCTCAACTGGACACTTTTTTGTCTACTCTTAGCCATTGACCATTATACTGTGCCAGATGTGGATAGTGTTAACAATTTGAATAGGCATGTGCTACTAGTCGTGGTATTTACATGAGTCGACTCGACAGGCTACTTTGCAGGCGACTTTAGTCAATTAGAGCTTTTTATCGACAATCACTTATAAAATCGAAATGTCACATGAAATTGCATTTAGGTATTACAAGCGATTGTCGATAAGAAACCGCTAATTGACTTAAGTTCCCCGAAGATATTAACTAAAGCGAATTCATCGTAAACTCTTCTTGAAAACATAAAATTCGTATGTATATCTTTTGATTGAGTAAACCGATTGCAATGAAATAAAAACTAAACTGTTTTCCAAGATGCACAATACATATATTTGTATCTAAACATCAACACGATCAATTTAGCGCTTTTTACGTTATTAGAACACAAACATTATTATAGACAAACAGACGAAAATTCCAAAACTATTCGAAATATTTCCTTTGAACAGACAAATTTTTTTAAGGATTTAATAGGTATATGTATAGATGTATACTGGGTAACTTACTTACTCGAAAATCCCGCACCGCACAGGCAACAGCAAATTCACGTAAAGAAAGATAATAATTCTGATGAATATCCTATAAAATAACTTTATAAATTACATATAAGTTTCCAGTTCCAGTTAACTATTAAATTTATACTTATTAATCACTTTATATATCAATATCACAAATAAATGAAGAAACTAAGTAACTCAACTCAACCCAACCGTAACAAACAGCTTTCAAGAAGACAGTAAAAGAAATGATACAAAACTAAAAATACTCAAGGTCGCGGTCAGTATACAAACTTGCACTTTGCACTTCCTGGCCTCCCCACCCGCTCCCACCCACCCCCTGATTTTTTAACTTTGTTGCAATCAACTCTAACAGAAATCGCACTAACATTGCTGCTTTAGTAAGAACCAATGTGACAACTATCTTACTTAAAAATGCAATGTAACTATGGTTTCGATCGAGAATTGTTAGCAACAGAGTTACATAATGAGGGGACCGGCCGTTCCGCACATGCATGCAGTTTTTTGTGTTGTGTTGCCGTAATGGACGAAAGGTCCCTTATTATTGGAGTATTTATTAGAAAAAAATGAGCCTTTTATATAATTCGATATTTCCGCCTGCCGTGAGTGAGGCAGGGTGTTTGGGGTAGCTAGGTGGGTGGTGTTTAGGGCCCCTAGGCTGGCTGGGCCCCTAGGCCAGGGCCTTGTAGGCCTAGGGGGAAATCCGGCCCTGATCCCCACCCAATTTCATGATTCGTGCCACTGACTGTATCTATGAAAGGGCCTAGTACGAGTTGTGTTTCTCACCTCACTTGCGAATAGTATTGAGTGAAAGAGAGGATATCATGCGAGTGAGTGAACGAGTGAAAGAGAGATGACGATAGTTTACTATTCGCAAAGTGAAGTGAGAACAAAAAATCAACTCGTACTAGGCCCTCAGTATTCCAACTTCAACAATACTCGGTACACGAACAGTCGCGAATGCGCCGCAGTGACGAACGTAATATACCTACGAACTAATTATTGATTGAAATACAAGTACTTACTTACTATGGTAAATTGCAGATTGTGCTGTTTGTATTATATTTATTATTTTATTACTCCAGAGATGACATGGTTAAATACCCGGAGAGAGTAGTAAAAAAATAAGATTTAGTATACTTTTATTAAAATATTTTTTTTACTATAGGTATTGCCTACTAACTACGGCCCGAAGGATTTGAAAATAATTTGTTTCTCTCTTTAATATATAGGTATTTAGCTTTTTCAGTTTTTTGTTTTTACTGTTAGTTTTGTTAACCTAGGCTAGGTACCTACCTAGAATCCATAATATTATAGGGAAAATGAAATAGGTAGTACCTATTTCATTTTCCCTATAATATTATGGATTCTAAAATATTACGCAGGTTATACGCAATTACAAAACTAGAAAGATACGAAAGTAGGTACTTAGCTGAAATTAAAATACTGTAGCCGGGTGTATCGTGCGACAAAAAGGTCTCAATTTAAGGTTGCCACCTGTACTTTATTTCGGGGTTATTGTACTCTCTGCTTTATGAGGAAAATAAAGTAGGTACGTGAAAATACTTTATTTCACAAGATTTGTTTAAATATTGCCAAAAGTAATAAAAAGTATGTTTTAAAGGTAAAAATAAATATTACTTTATTTCCATACAACGTACTTTTTACTAGCTTTAGCAATCAATATACTTTATTAGTTCAAAAAAGGTAGCAACCCTAGTTACAATATTAATAGATATTTACCGTGCTACAACATTTATACCGTTGTACGAATACCGAGCCAAATCATAGTTGTTTTTGTATTTTTTTGTTTTGATTTGTTCTTTTTCATTAATATTTTCTATTTTGTTATAAATAAAGATATTACAAAAAAGTAAAATAAATATATAATAAGAAACAAAAAAATACATTTTCAGCTATTATAATTTCGTGTCAGTAGTTCCGCATCGATTTCCAGAGGCGCTAGTGGACTCTTTGAGTTACTCTCTCTAGTTACTCTGTGATACAAGCGTTTGAAGATTGAATGCAGAGAGACGGGTTGAGTACCAAATTAATATCGCTTTCGCCGAGTCGAAGAAACATGTAGAATATAGAAACGCTTATAACGTTTGCCATTTGAGTAGGCCCCCAGATAACCTAACTTATACAAATGAGCGTCACCAAATCCAGTCACTCTCAAATATTGCCTTTGTTTTCTGCCCCCTAGCATGCCTACCGAAACACGATATAATATAGCGATTTATTACGTGTAACTGTCAAAAGACAATGTATTTCGACAGTTGAATGTTGATAAAACGCTATATCACGCGATTTTATCATGTTTCGATGGACATGCTAGGGGGGCGAGGCTGAAGTTTGATTATGCCGATCAAACCAACTAGGTATTGACTTATTAGCATTGGGGTTAGTTGTAAAATGAGACGCTATAAGAAAAAGGTATAATATTTATTTCAGTATAAATAAACCGCCCCTTTACTAATAAAATAGGTTAATGCAATCTGTTCAGTTTAATAGGTACGAGTACATCTCACGAGTTGAAATAGCCAATACTCCACTTTTATAAGTAGCATAATTTATTTTTCTTTGTTCTGACTGCGACCGCTTGTTCCAGAAATGTTGGTTTTTTTTTGACCCTGCAACAAATATCGAAACTTTGAGAAACGCTGGAAGCAAAAAATTGAGAAACCATTTTTGAATTCCCGTTACTTTGTGACGACTTTACGTAACCATGTCGACACATTATAGTTACTTTGTGACTAGTTGTGACGAGAATATTTTCACGTAACAAAAATGCTTTTCTTTTATATTTATCAATTTTACTGTTTAATATTGCTAAAATATATTATTTTTTGTTTTGATATTAACTATTATGAATAATTAAAAGCATTTGAGCACTCGGTGTGTACAAATAAATAATGTTTACTTACCACCAAAGTACTAAAATTGTGATAATATTGTGGCGCGTTAGTAAATTTCATTCTATTTGATGAAATTACACAGTCAAATTTTTTTCCCATTACGATTTGAGCATTAATAAAAACAATTTTGAACAAAATCTGTTTATAAATATTACTTGCCTGGAAAAAGATGGCGCTACCTTTTATTTTAATAAATAGTTCATTTTGAAAAAAGAAATATATGTAGCTTACTTCCGCAAACAATATATGCAAGATGCACCGCCCGCCCACCCACAATAATATGCACATGCACACCACAAAATATCAGTGCACAATACCTGCATTTAGCAAGACAGCAACACACCTTGCACCTTCACCAATTAGGCTACTCTACACGTGTTTCGCCCCAACCCGGGGCATCCTCAGGAGTTAGATCGTGCGTAAACCAACACCGAATGAGCAACATTGCCCTCCGACACCGTATTTATTCTCTTCCTCCCCACTCCTGTGCATCTTGCATATATTGTTTGCGGAAGTAAGCTACATATATTTCTTTTTTCAAAATGGTTTGGGACTTCCGCCAAGTGACGCCTGATTCAATCAAATAAATAGTTCATGTCACCATATTTGTCACTTCACGAGTCAAAGGAACTGCTGAACGAATGAATGAATGAATTCCTGATAGAAGTGAGCACAATATACGTCGCGATGTGTGTTCCGGCCGTCCACGTCGCATCACTACACAACGCGGGCAACACTGTGCCTACGTCACGTCCCGCCGCCGCCCGTCAAAAAAGCACTTTGCCTCGCTCGGCCGTCCTGAATGTCACGATATTTTTGTGCTCGTATATTTTAAAATAAACATTGTGGAAACTACAGTAAAAGGTTTATAAAGTTATCCAGTTCTTTCATTGTTCAAATCCTGAACAATTTGGCTCTCCGGCGAAAAAGTGACAGCGGCCGGGCATTTCTGCGAGACAAATAAGCGGCGTCATCGTGTCGTCGAACCACCATCTTGTTGCACTGCGAAGCGGCGCGGCGAGCGAGATTTTGGGACATGGATGCTTGCTCTTGGAGCCTGTGAGACATTGCTACAGCATGGCCAGAGGTCTAATCCGAGTTGAGTAAGCCCTAATCCAAATTATCCTATTTTACCATAACCTTAAAATCATTTTCAGTTCAGTCGCTTCTCATTGTGTGAACATTCTGTGAGTGAACCACGTGTGAACATATCGGTTTGCTAATTTATTAAGCGTTAGGTACCTATTACTTTACTTTACTTATCTAGCTTTGAGCATGCCTATTAAGCAAAAAGGATGGTGTTTCGAAATTAGTTTAAAAAGCATTTTTCATTTAACGCACGCTGCCTCTTTACATTTTACAACAAAATACCTCAAAAAAGTTTATTGACATTGCAAGTAATAATAGGTATTTCATTATTTCATTTCAATTTGCAAGTGCTTTGCAAGTGCATTGTTTTCAAATAGTTAAATCGATCTGTGGCTGTGGCACCTATTCATTTTATTGCACTTTTTGGTTGCTTTTACTTACATATACTTAAGGACGCATTTTTAAAATTGCAAAGCTTGGCCACAAGGTCGCTTTAATTATAAATTTAAGTATTTTTTTGTGTCTTGCTTCCATTTAGGAAAAAGTGATTGTTTTTTCCGATAGTTAAACGGTACTTTGCCGACAATTTCAGCTATCCCACGTGGTCGCGCGTTTGACCTTGGGCCCTAACCGGTTCCAACGCGCGAGCCACGTGCGGGTCCCCCGAGTGGGAACCGAAGACCCGCCGGGAGGGAATCCTGTGTTACCGGAGCATCGCGAGCTGGCTGCGGCTAGACTTGAAGCGACTCATCTCCCATAATCAGGCTTGATTTGCACATTTATTTATTTTTATTTCGTGGTTTGTTGCCCAAGTGGTCTAATCATTGCGATAATTTCATTTTTGTTTCGATCTATTTGAATAAATTTCATATAAAAAGATTCTTCTTCTTAGTCGTACACTCCTGGCGGAGTGGTCGTGATCATGGACTGTCTGGTGGGTTGGTTGCGGCTTTCGCGATACTTCTCCATTTCTCTCTGTTCGTGGCACTGCGTGTGCATTCAGTGAGGGAACACTTTGTGGTTGTTTTTATTATGTCTGTCCATCTTGTGGGTGATCGGCCGCGAGAACGTTGACCTTCCACTCTCCCTTGTACCATCAATCGTTCTAATGAGCTTTCGTTGCGGATAATATGCCCAAACATCTTTAGGATTCGTACTTGCACAATCGACGAAAGTCTTTGTTTGATACGAAGCTCTTTCAAGATGGAATCGTTTGTCCGGTGAGCGGTCCACTTTATCCTCAGTAAGCGCCTCCAGCACCACATCTCAAGGGCGTCAATCTTCTTACGGTATTTTTGGTGGATCGTCCATGTTTCAGCTCCATATAGGAAGATAGGAAATATTAAGCATCTCATTAAGCGAACTTTGGTGTTTTTAGTTATGCGGCGATCTTTCCATATCTTCGTGAGCTTTTCCACGGCTGATCGTGTGATGGCACACCGTCTCCTGATCTCTTCCTCACAACTTCTAGAGTTTGTGATTGTGGATCCCAGGTAGATGTAACTCTGGACAACTTCACAATTAGCTATTACACGTAAGTCAGGTCGATTGTTATTATTAAAAAGATACAATGAGTAATACGGATGTCAAATCAGTTAGTACCGCTGACCTAAATGCTGAGTTGTCTAGCTTGGTCAAACAGAGGGGTATTTTAAAAGGGAGTTTGACTAAGTTCGGTGACTATCTCAACAATTTAAGTGAACTAACTACAATTCCCTCAGTAAAATATAAAGAATTAGAATTAAAATTAAATAAAATGTCAGTTAATGTTAAGCGAGTATGAGGTTATTCAGGATAAAATTGATTTATTGCATGAGGATAGCAACGAACAGATTAGGGAGCGAGACTCCGTTGAAAATCAATTTCTAAGATTAATTGCTGTTGGTCAGGAATTGTTGGATAAACAGATAGGTAAAATCCAAAGTGAAAAAATGCGTGATGAATTTAGTACTTGTCGCTCTGAAAATAATGGTAGCACAATAAGGTTGCCAACTATACAACTTCCAACCTTTGATGGAAATTATTTATCGTGGATCGAATTCAAGGACACTTTTGAGTCAATGATAAATGGTAATGAAGGGATTCCAGCGATAAATAAATTTCATTATTTTCGTTCCTCGCTTCAAGGTAGTGCGTCCGTTGTGATAAAATCGATTGAATTCAGTGCTAAAAATTATTCACTTGCTTGGGATTTGTTATGTCAAAGATTCGATAATAAGAATATTCTTATCAATAATCATTTGAAAGCGTTGCACAACATTGAACCTTTGCGGACAGAATCATACAAAGCTTTGAGATTTATTGTTGATCATGTCTCTAAACATTTACGTGCTCTTGAATCCCTAGGCCAGCCCACAGATAAGTGGGACGCTTTAATAATATTTATGGTCTCGGCAAAGTTAGACATCAACACGAGTAGAAAGTGGGAAGAACATAAGTGTAACCTTATTGACTTACCGCTGTTAAGTGAATTTTACTCCTTCCTGCGCAGCCGTGCTGATGTGCTTGAGACGGCCTACAGTAATTCTAACCGTTTTGAAAAAACTTCTGATAACAAACATAAGCACCCTGCTCATTCCAAGAGTTTAATGGTTTCTGTTGATAAACATATCAATAAACATAGGTGTATGTTATGTGGTCAAGCGCACCCATTGTACAATTGTTTGAAATTTAAAGACATGAGTATTGATGATAGGTTGTCCGAGGTTAATAAGTTAAAGATATGTAAAAATTGCTTGCGCAGCGGCCATAATTCTTTTCAGTGCAATATGAAGGGTTTGTGTCTTACTTGCAAAAAGAAACATAACACACTTTTACACAAACATGTTAGTACAGATACAGAGGCTCAAACAAACTCATCTTCCTCGCCTGTTTCTTTGACTACCTCGACCAGTCAGCCAACGTTGGGTTCTGCGAGTCAAGTCTTGCTATGTACTGCTGTTGTTAACGTTGTAGTTAAATAATTCATTTATTTCGGAATCAATCCATATCATACAACCATAGAATAATATTAAATAATATCAAATAAAATCAAAACATTAAACATTAAAAACATTAAAATTCATCAAAATTAATAATGATAAACCAATTCAAATTAAAATTCAAAAATATTAAAATAAAATACAAAATAATAAATATAATCATTAGTTACAATTTACAAAATTACTAAATAGAATAAAAATAAATCAATTCAAATTAAAATTCCAAAATAATAAAATAAAATTTCAAAATAATAAAAACAATCATAAGTTACAATTCACAATTTACAAAATTACTAAATAGAAACAATGTCACGTTAATAACTTAAAAATAAAAATAAAAATAAATAAAAAATAAAAATAAAATCGAACTGAAGTCTTATCTTAATCTAAATTTAGGTTTGGATCCAGAATGCTCAGTATGCAGCTTGTTCCAATGCTGCATTATTGAGCAGTCCCGATCCATCCTTGAGGCAAACAGCTGCAGGTAACTGTTGGAGCTGCCCCGGACTCGGAGCATCAGGGATGCTACTCTCTTGCGTAAAATCGCTGCGAAACGATGGTTTCGCGTTTCCATATTGATGAATATGCGCGTCCGCAAACATCCCTGACGCACTACAATACGGTGGCAGCCTCAACAGTGCTCTGAAAGCATTATTATATTGAATGCGTAGGGCATCGTATGACTTTTTAGTGTGCTTGACCCATAGGCTGCAGTTATAAAATGCTTGGCAGAATGCTCTGAACAATGTACCTTTGACTTCTGCAGTACACCTTGCAAACCTACGAGCCAGCATATTGGCCCGAATAGACAACGCCCTACGCTCCCTGTCCATATCAACATCGTCTACAAGCGTCTCAGTGACCCAGTGGCCCAGATACTTGAACTGCGTAACTTTGTTAAGAATACTGCCATTCAGTGTGACAGGTGGGACAGTGTCATAAGTTTTGGATCCCGCCTTGAACACCATAAGCTCGCTTTTCATGGCGTTGTATCTGAGCCCATGAGTCTCCGCATAACGCTCACAGATCGAGACAAGCTTCCTGAGGGCACTGATCGATGGGCTCAGCAGAACCATGTCATCCGCATAGCTGATGTTGTTGACAAACACGCCGTCAATCGAGCAGCCGACACCGGCTTCACTAAGCCCACGAATCAGTCGGTCCATGTAGAGGTTGAAGAGGGTCGGCGATGTAAGCCCGCCTTGCCTCACACCACACTCCAACCTGTACTCGTCCGATAGTGACCCCAACCAACGAACAAAATTGGTCTGATTGCCATACCAATACTTCAGGAGGTTAAAGGTAAAACCTATTCTGCTAGAGTGTTATGTGATACTGGTTCACAAAGCTCTTTTGTTACAGTCAATTTTGTGAAACGACTAGGGTTGTCACCTGAGGGTGTCAGTTCCGTGAGTGTTAGTGGAATTAATAGTTCAGCTCGATTTGAAATTAGTCAAAGTTGTGTTATTCAAATTAAATCAAGAGTGTTGCCGTTTGAATTTAAAGTTAAATGTTTAGTTATTCCACGCATTACCGGTATTCTTCCTAACTCAGTCATAAACACTGAACATTTACATTTACCCAGTAATATAATACTTGCTGATCATAAATACTTTTTACCAGCAGAGGTGGACATCTTCTTAGGAGCAGACATTTATTGGGATTTAATTGGTAATGGAATAATACAACTTGGTTCTAATAAACCAGTTCTTCAGGAATCTAAGCTCGGATGGCTTGTAGGTGGTCCCTTGTTAATCAGTCAGTCAATCCCCGAAGTTCATTGTAACTTTTCTCAAGAAATTAAAGATTCCTTAGAAAATTTTTGGAATATTGATGACTTACCACTACAAAATAAAACTTATTCCGTCGAAGAGCAGCTCTGTGAAAATAATTTTATTGAAAATTTTTCTCGGCTTTCAAATGGTAGATTTTCAGTGAAAAATCCTTTCAAAGAGACACCAGAGCAGGTGCTCGGTGACTCATATAATACTGCTAAAAAATGTTTGGAAAGCTTAGAAAAAAGATTTTGTAAACTTCCTAAATTAAAATTACAATATAAAGAATTTATAAAGGAATATGCTGATCTAGGGCATCTTACTAAGGTTAATAAACCTAACTTCGGTTACTTCTTGCCACATCATGCAGTGATCCGTGAGAAGAGTGAAACCACCAAACTACGAGTGGTTTTCAATGCTTCGTCTAAAACTCACTACGGAAAGTCACTCAATGATATACAAATGGTAGGGCCAGTGGTTCAAAGCGATTTAATATCAATTTTGTTTCGTTTTCGTATGCATAGGTTTGTTCTTACAGGGGACATTGAGAAAATGTTTCGACAGATAGAAGTAGATCGATCGCAGCGCCACCTACAACTCATACTGTGGTGCGATGAACCTCATCTACCTGTCGACGTTCTGCAACTCAACACGATAACCCATGGGACAGCGTCAGCTCCGTTTCTGAGTTCGAGATGTCTCCTGCAGCTTGCTCGTGAATGTGAGGACAAATCTATTAGCAAGGTTATCAAAGAAGATTTTTACGCTGATGACCTCAATAAAAAAAAAAAAAAATTGTTTATTTGGCTTTAACGAAATACATTTTTATAAATACTAAGGACCGATGCCAACTTTTAAGCCTCATTTGGCCTGTATCAGAAGGCACCGCTCTTCTATTTGACAGGGTTATCATAAAAACTTAAAATATAGAATTATAAAAACTCATTAAATATTAGGTATTAGGAACTAATTTACAAGTATTATTATTATTTACTTTTACTACCTTAATTATATTATAAACCACTATATAGAAAGCTTGCGTGCGCGCTTGTGTATGTGTGTGTGTGTGTGTGTGTGTGTGTGTGTGTGTGTATGCCTGTGTGTTTATGAGTTTATGTGTTTGTTTAGTTTGTGTAATTTAAGAAAATAATCAGTTTAGTAAAGCCTCAATATCATCATAATTTTTTGATTCTAGCCATTCAGTGACTAACCTTTTGCACTCACAGTATTGCTTACTATATATATCTATTTCCTTGTTTATTGTGTTGTAAAGATGTATCGAACGCCGATTATATTCCCTAGAAGCATAGCCTTCTATATCTTCCAAGCCCTGAAGTTGAGCAGAACGGCAACATCGCATGTGGTCAAGCACATAGTATAAAATTATTTTAATAATTATTTATTATTTGTTTTTCCTACATCAACTATGTTTAAACTAGTTGTAAATTGTGATGTAAGATTATTTCAATAAAGTTTTATATTTATTATTATTATTTATTTATTAGAACATAAGGTTTGAGTCAAATTATTTGAACTTTTCGGGGGTTCTTTAGTACGATGAGCATTTTGATCTAAGCCTCCTCTAGCAATAAATCTTACATCTTTGGAAAGGTATTTAAATTTGAAACACCTTATTGCAATACTATAAACGTCAACTATTAGTACTTTGAGAGTTATAACGCTCTGAACTTGACCAATTTTTTTAACATTAATGACCTAAAACTCCGAAAATACTAGCAATTAATAGAAAGTATGTTTGCAGCAAATATTTGTCATATAAAATTCTTTCTTATGATATATCATTCATTTCTATAGGTGTGGTAGATCAACTCCCATAGACAATAAACCACTTTTATACTTTAATAACCTTTAACTCCAAAAGTATTAACAATTGATATAAAGTATATTAACAGCAAATATTTGTCTTTAAAAGACCTTTCTAATGTTATATCATTTATTGCTAGAGGGCGTGTTAATCATCTCCCTGCTGAAGAAAATCAACAAAAAAGATGACATCTTTGACAGCCATTTTTTCCTAGTTAACATTGATATTTTTCTTATTGTTTAATATACAAAGCATTTCAATAAAGGAACTAAATTATTTTCATATTTTTAACCTCACACGATTGCTAGGAAAAAAAATATCGACCTCTTAAAATTGAAATATTCCCATACATTTAGTATGGAGACTGGCCGACGACATGACCACGAACTGACAGTAACAGACGTTGCCAAACTTATGTTCACGGCTTGCAATTATAGAAGGCTATGCTAGAAGCGAATACAGTATTTGTTCTCGGAACATCCACAACCATACGTTTTATTCTTTTGTTCTTGATGTCCGAATTATATGGTAGTGATTTATGTTTCCTTAAAATTGATTGTATGATGTAAAGCTTTCTAACAGAGTGTAACTTACTAATTTCATAAAGGCGATCCGTTGGAAAACGCCTTTTTTTAAAATGCATGACTATAATTAAATTTCGCTGTGCCCGTTCTATATCCAAAAAACGAGTTTTAGCTGCACCGCCCCACACAGGAATGCAGTATATCAGAATAGACTGAACCAACGATACATATATGTCTCTGAGGAGATCCTTATCCAAGTTCTGCGAGTCATCAGCCGTTATCGGTACCACATACCTAAGTGTCTTAAATATCCAAGTAAGCTTTCTGATTCTGCTGATAACATGTTCTAAGTGAGGATACCAAGACAACCGCTGATCCACAAAAACACCAAGATATTTCGTTTGTTCAACCTTATTAATAATTGGACAGTCACAAGTTACGCTATTTGAAGTTCGGTTGCAGTTATGTATTTTAATGTTATATTCGTTGTTAGGTTGGTTATTGTTATAAATACTAAAACAAATATAATTTGTTTTAGCGGTATTTAATGTAAGAAGATTATTACATAACCACTTATGTATCTGTTCCAACCCACACTCAGTTCTATACCTAACATCATCCCAAGTATCTCCGGTAAAGACAACAGCAGTGTCATCGGCGTAAGAGAAAATTTTTGCATTATTAAGATGTAAACCACAGATGTCATTGATGTATATAAGGAATAGTGTGGGTCCAAGTACACTTCCCTGTGGTACACCGTACGACACCACTGACTCTTCACTTAAGTAGGAATCTAATTTAACCCGTTGCCTCCTGTTAGACAAATAATCTTTGAAAAGTTCGAGGGAAGACCCCCGTATACCAATCGCTTCCAGTTTTTGTACAAGAATGGGGACAGAGACAGTGTCAAATGCATTTTTTAAATCTAGAAAGACCGAGACACATTTTTTATGTTTGTCAAGTTGCTCAGTTATCAATGAACTTAGTGCCAAAACGGCATCTTCAGTTGATCTACCTTGTCTAAAGCCAAACTGAGAAGGGGATAACACATCATATTTACTTAGGTAGTCGAGAAGCCTAGAATTCAGTATTTTTTCTATTATTTTAGATATGGCCGGTAATACCGAGATCGGTCTATAATTATTAACACTGTCTCTTTCACCAGCCTTGTACACTGGAGTTACGATTGCTTGTTTCAGTGAGGATGGGAAAACTCCCTGATTAATGCAGAGATTTGCAATATGAGTGATGATAGGAACAATTTCTAATCTAGCATATTTTAAAAAGCTGGTAGGAATATTATCCCAGCCTGGTGCACTATTTGATTTCAATGACATTAGTACGCGATTAACCTCATCATGATCTGTCTCTAGCAGGACAAAAGAGTTAGCGTGGCGAGGTAAATTTCGGACATAGGTATTATAATCGTCCAAATTAGGTTGTATTTTTTTGAGCCAGCTGTTTACCGATGTTAGCAAAGTGGTCATTGACAAAATCAGCAAAGGCTGTTGGAGATGGTTTGATGTTAAGTAAATCTATGTTATTACATTTGTTTTTGCTAGTATAAGTGATATTCTTAATATTCTTCCACAATAATTTATTATTTTTAACAGACTTAGCCAAAACTTCCCTTTCATACTGCGTTTTAATTTTCTTTATAAGATTATTGCAGTAATTTCTATACCTAATATATGTTATTTTGTTAACTTCATTAAATGGTTCCTTTTTGACCTTGAGTTGCAATTTGTTACGGTTATGAATACATCGTAAAATTCCGGATGTGATCCATGGCTTAAGAATACGACATTTCTTCGGAAAAGTCTTAGTCACGGTGTTTTCTTTGATAGTTTCCATTAATTTAGATATTAAACCATCAATCACTGAGTGGGGATTATCGCAATACAGTAATTCCGCAAGATTTTTATTTTTTAGGTCCAATAAGGCGTGTAGTGTGTGTACCAATATGTACTTACACACGAGTGTGTGTAAGTACATATTGGTACACACACTACACGCCTTATTAGAATTATAGAAATGGCTTATATACGAGGAGAGATGAGTATCTCTCCTCGTATATAAGCCATTTCTTTACTTTAATAAATCAGTTATTGATCGCAGTCAGACTTGTCATTTACATCCCGAACCGCCACATCGCATAGCGACCCTGCCAGTGCTGCCTATCGGCGGCGCTGCGCAGACGGTTTTTATGTGAATATAAAGTGAAAAAATATATAATCATATTGAACTGAAATATTTTTTGGACAATAAAAGTGATGTGGTTAAACAAAGGACTAAGATAAAACTCAAAGATGAACTATAATAAAAGATAATGTTGATCTAAATATCAATTAATAATACTTTAATAAACAAATAAATTCTTCAAATACCGAGATGGAAAAATAATTTTATGAACAATTAATAAAGTATACAAAATTCTAAATTATCATGTTGCCGTGGACTATTGCGTTGCTGCTGTGATGCTGATGAGTTGGAGATAAAAAGCAGGGTGCCGGGAGACGATGGTGTCGGATGTGGACCAGCCGGCAGATGATGGTGTCAAAGGAGGTTGATGCAGCAGGGAGCTGAAGAGTTAACCAACAGAAAGTAGCCAAACAGAGGACTTCGGACACAACTCAAAATTACTTCTTAACATTTAATTTGTGGTTTGATTTTAAAATTAATTTTTGCTCTCTCTCTCTCTTTAGGAGTCTTTAATATTTGAATTATAACTTATGTACATATGGATAGAGTTTTGGTCTTTAGAAAATAATTATTACTTAAATATTTTTGTTACGTTAAAAATAAAAGTTTTGAAGAATTTATTTTGAATTAATTAAGATTTTATTTGGTACTTACTTTTTTTATACTTAAACATGTTTAGGTACCTAATCATAATTATTATTTCAATAAATTTTGATGATAATGATATGTTAGAATAAATAAGATAGTACTACATACTTCATTGTAATAAATTTGGAGTACACGTGTTTGTGTAAAAAGTGGAGAAGAAATACGATTTCTAAAAGCAGATAATGTTTTATGGCTTGTTTTTTTTTCTCTTATGTAACTTAGTTTCTCATTTATATTATACGATTGATTGCACAGATTATTCCCTCGTCCATGACAGAGATTTTTAAATTGTGTTGGGATTTATGTTTGTTTTTATTTTATTTTGCAGTAAGTTTTCCGCAGATCGATCGTTGATGAAGGTAACTCTTATTTTGCATTTATAAAGTTGTGATTATCTGAACTTGATTTCATACTTTTGTTATAATAATGGTTTTTTCCCCGTGATTCTAATGATTAATTTTGTAGCTATGATGTTTTATTCAAAAGTAAAAGAAAGTAATTTGTGAATTCCCATTTCTTAAATACATTTTTATAAATAATTATTATCGATGTCATTTATTTAGCTTCATGTTAGTACAAAGTTTGGATTTCGTAATAATTGCATTCAGTGTGAACGACATCGAAATTGCTGACATAGCAACACGTGTGATATTGTAGCAACGAACTCAATAGGTATCATTTCTGTTAAGACAAATGAATTTAAATACCGTTTGAGTAAATTTTATTTTGTCGTAAATTAATTAATGTAGGTTATAGTTTAAATAAAATGTTCATATAAATAATTTCATATGGTTATAAACGGCATGAATAAGTAGTAGATTCTTTTTTCTTTTGCAGGACACTAATATTGATACCAAATTTTATTTAGGTAGGATTTTTTAAAGTAAATAAATAATAAATGGTCTCTAATCTTACTTATTATTGCTATTCATTATAACTATATAATATTATATTAGGCTATGTAATTCAATAATATTTTTCATTATGACGTACCTTAGTACTTATTTTATTATTTTCATTATTCTTCAATAGATTTGGAAAGCATAATTCAAAACATTGACTTATTTTTTTTTTCTAAACTACGAGTACTTTCATGAAATCGTAAACTAATTAGGAAATCAGCTATCTTGTAAAGACTATCTTTTGTCTTCGGTTTAGTACATTTTTTGGTTAGGTACCGTATATATTTATGTAGGTAAAACTAATACAAGTATATTCTATCATATAAAATAACTAAATTATTTAGACAGGGAAGTTCGAAAATTCATTTTAGTTTCGAAGTTTGCTTGACATAATTTTATTTACCTACCGGTTGATTTCTTAGTAAGTATCAGATTATATTTCCGCTCTATTTTTTACGAATAACATAAGTAGTTATTTATGTATAACTAGCTTCCGCCCGCGACTTCGTCCGCGTGGATATTAGAGAAAATCCTTAGGGAACCTTCAACCAGGATCCGACCAGCCGTTTTTACGCGATTAGGCGGGTCCCCACCAAGCGCGCTGCCTCGCGAGGCAAGACGTTTGCCGAGTGTGACGGGCCTCGCACGAGGCTGCTTGCTTGGTGGGGACCCGCCTAATCGCGTAAAAACGGCTGGTCGGATCCTGGTTGAAGGTTCCCTAAGGATTTTCTCTAATATCCACGCGGACGAAGTCGCGGGCGGAAGCTAGTTTATTACAATAATCAGAATTAGGTCCAGAGATATTAGTAGGTATCCCGTTCCCGTTTCTTTACACTTTCCCGTTTCCGTTCGCGCTCGCGTTCCCGTTCCTGTTCACGTTCCCGTTCCCATTCCCGTTCCCGTCCCATGGGGCTGAATCATGTCCAGCGTGTTGGACTTCAAAATAAATGTCATTATCGCAATCACCATCCCACAAAACCTCAAAAACGACATCCACATCGATTTTCATGTTTACTTATCCCATTTACCCCCTAAGGGATGATTTTCAAAATATGTGTTTGCCTTTTTATTTTTAGACGTACTCCTACGAATTTTAAAGTTGTAATGTCTATTTTATATTCTTTTATCACAAAATTTTACAAAATGTACAAAATTTTAACCCCATTTTTAACCTTTTAGGGGTTAAATCATGTCCACCGCGTTGGACTTCAAAATAAATGTCATTTTCGCAATCACCTTTTCATAAAACCTCAAGAACGACATCCATATCGATCTTTATGTTTACTCACCCCATTTAGCCACTAAGGGTTGTTTTTCAAAATCACAAAATATATGTTTCTCAATTTATTTTTAGACGTGCTCCTACGAAGTTTAAAGTTGTAATGTCTGTTTTATATAAATTTTCCATACAAAATTTGAACCCCATTTTCACCCCTTTAAGGGTTAAATCATGTTCACCGTGTTGGACTTCAAAACAAATGTCATTTTCGCAATCGTCATCCCAGAAAACCTCAAAAACGACATCCATATCTGTTTTAGGTTTATTTACCCCATTTCACCCCCATTTCATCCCCATAGGGGTTAAAATACTGCCAATAACAATATACGTTGCGTTAGATTTCCATCCATAAGCCTTTATTATAAATTTAGCGATTTTTACTTCGAAAACAAAGGATTAACTTCTAAACACAACTTCATCCCTTTTTTCACCCCTTCGGGGGTAGAATTTTGAAAAAAGCTGAGACACAAAATACCGCCTAAATACAAAATTTTAAGATCCTTGCTTCAAAACTGAGTGACTTTCATACAAACTTTCATCCCTTATTTCATCCCCTTAGGGATGGAATTTTAAAAAATCCTTCCTTAGTGGATGCCTACACTGTATAAGGTATCTGTGTGCAAAATTTCAAGTCTCTAGGTCCAGTTGTTTGGGCTGTGCGTTGATATCTCACTCAGTCAGTCAGGACTTTGAATTTTATATATATAGATTTTGTTGCGTATAGCAAGTAAATAAACGCTCGATATAAATTTTATTTTATTAGTTTTTGCAGTGATATTATCTTTTATGTTTTAGCAGTGAAAAAAAAAAGATCGATTAGGTAGCTATTTTGGTAATATTGAAAATACATTTGATTTCAACTAAAACTATTCTTATTCTGTTTTTTATATAAGTGTCCTAGCATTTTTTTTATCATACAAATACGTTATAAAGTTAAATTGTTTTTCATTTTGGTCCTGAATTTGTAATTTGTTTCAGTATGAGTTTAGTAAATACGCAATTCAATTTAATAAGTATCGGTAGTAAATAATTATCACGTACAAAATTATTTCTAATTAGAAGTGATGCAATCATAATTTGTTTTGATTAACTTATAACGAACAAGGTATTGGAATGTAGAGTGTTGTATTTCGATATCGGCAGCTTACAAAGAGTAGCGCAGCTGCATTTATGCAAGTTGATGCAGTAACATTAATCTTGTCACAAAATATCACACGAGTTCGCTAGTTAAGCTGTAATATAAAACATTGTTTTTTATGGGAATGATAACGAGTAAGTATTAACTTGGTGGGAAAGAAAACTTTAAGGAACTTATTAATTGGACACGGAAGTTTATGTTGTGGTATGATTGAGATATTTATGTTTGTAGAAATTATAGTTGAGGTTTGAAAGGAAAAAGTTAGAGGAACAGTTTGAAAGTTTGGTAGGTATATGATTGGAATAAAGCAAAGATATAGATTTTTATAGGTAGAAGGAATATTGTAGGTATTATTGTAGCTGTATTAAAAATCTTTTTGTACCTTACTGTTTAGGTTGCAATTAGGTACAGCAAGGTTAGGTATAGGTAATGAGATGCGTTTTTTTTGTAGGATTTGGAATGATGATAAAGATTTATTTATAGAAGTTAAGGAATATACGGTTTATAAGGTTTCACATGCGAATGGACTGATCACCCAAAAGCGATGAATCTCTTATTACCTTATATTCAATTTAGGCTTGTTAGTTCTTTTGATAGGTTTTGGAAAGCAAAGGTTAGGATATAAAGCTCGATTATACGGTACACATTAAAGGAAAGGTACTATAGGGTTCAGGTCCTTCAGTTGCATCAAGGTGTGAACGAGATTCCCCTTTGAATCCTGTTTGGAGACCAAATTAGTATGTGTCTTAATTCATGACCCTATTAATAATGGTACATACGTGGGGTGTCAGATCCTTCTATTCGATCATGGTGCGAAACGAGATTTCCTCTGTGAGAAAGTTGGAGTCCGAAATTAGAGTCTTAAAACTGCTCCCATTAATAATAATTGAGCTGTGGCCACAGCCCAAAATGGCGATTGTCCATTTTTATGATGATAATGAAGTCGACTATAAATAAATATGATAAAGTATGTACCAAAAATGATGAGTTAAATAAAAATGAAAGTACGCCGGCGCCGGGCGAATTATGATGTATGAGTACCTGTAGGTGATATGAAATGTGTATAGTGTACCGATAATGTTACTATGAATCATGAAGTTTATAACGAGCAAGAGTAGGATTTAAAGTGAAGAAAATATATGAGAATATTGTATTGACACAGAATAATTTGGATAAGAATGTTGAAAGATAAAAATATTGAAATATGAGAAGTTATGATATGATAAACATAGGAAATGGAAGAGGATAATTATTATGTAAGCACATGATTTAAGGTTGATGAATGATAAAAAAAAAAAAAGATAGTTAGAATATTTTTTAAGTAAATGCGAGTGAAGAATGATAAGTGAAATTCTTATGTATGTGTAGGTAGGTATGTTAGCAAAAAGTAACTTGAAATGGAAGTTTTATTTATGAAAGAGACATAAGGAAAGTAGAATATTTTAATCAGATATTTAAAGTTTAATTAGTATTGAAGTCAGTTACCTTTATCAACGACAGAAGAGAAAAAACTAATTAGTGAGTGTGCAAGGGTTTTTTTAGGTAGTGTGTGTACCAATATGTACTTACACACACTCATCTCTCCTCGTATATAAGCCATTTCTTTACTTTAATAAATCAGTTATTGATCGCAGTCAGACTTGTCATTTACATCCCGAACCGCCACATCGCAGGCGGATTCAAAGTTAATAGTTTTACTAATTTTACTAGTTGGAAAATGGTTTTTATATTTTGATAGAGCAAGAAATGTCGTGAAATGGTCCGTCGTGCTAGTCTCTAATACAGCTATTGAGGCCTGAAATTTTGTTTTATTTATTTTCAGCATAACGTGGTCCAAGCAGTTCTTTTCTCTAGTAGGTATTGTATGACCAGAGAGTATGCCATAGACCGACAGCATATTCATGTAATTAATCCGGTTTTATTGTTCTTGTGGCGGTTCTACAGATTTAAGTGTAATGTTAATGTCACCCGTAATTATAATGCTTTTGGCGGAATTAAGTGTATCTAGATGAGTACTCAGTGAGTTAATAAAATCATCCGCGTTAGCGTAGGAAGGAGAGCGATAAATACAAAGTATTGTGTTATTTAAAATATCAAGTTGGAGACAAGATGCTTGGAAAAGCTTTACTTCACTTACTTTGTGCTTCAAAGTACTTTTTACGTAAATTACCACACCATCGTTCTGATTTGTTTTATGTCTTGTGAGGTATGACTGATAGTTCGGTAATTGCGGTATAGGTTTATTGTAGTCAATTCTGCATTCAGTTAAAACAATCACATCCGTATCCAATGCAAGGCCGGATAAGGTTATCAAGAAATCATCAAAATTCTTATAGATGCTTCTGATATTTTGAGAAACCATGGTAAAATCGTTTTTCTTAACATGAATATGATTTTTAAGTTGCATGACATCGCATTTAAAAGAACGAGCTACTTCCAGTGCGTCTATTTCATTAATGGTATTAATTGTGTCACCCATTACCTTGAAAGAACACATTTAAGCAAGTCGGTTCTAGAGTGGTACATCCTAAATACATCAATGTTACTACGTTCGGTGTTTCCATAATAAGAAGAAATCCATAAATAGTGAAATGAGAGTGATTTATTTATGATGATAAATAAATTGAGTTTTTTAAAACAAATTGAGTTATTACTAAATTGAAGCCTTTGTGTTTTAGTGTACGAATGTGTTGTGTTGATAAACGTTAGAGTAAACAGTGTGTATATGTGTGATTGTGTATGTATAAAATATATAGTATATGTATCTCTATGGGTACAAACTAGGGCTTCCATCCCGGGATTCAAGAGTTTCGATTTCTTGAGAGTCTCGAATTCCCGATAGTTTTAGTTTCCAGACTCGGGATTTTCGAGATTTTCTAGACTTATTCAAACGCTAGGTAGATAACATACATTTGAGGTTTAAGAACTTTATTTCTCATAAAGAATTACATTGATTCACTTACTGAAAAAACATGTTTTTTTTTATCATCATGTTATTTCATATAAAGTTGCGTGTTTCGTGTGTTAATAAGTAGTTACATTATAACGTGTCAATTTTAATACAAACAGTATAAACAGTCGCGTCGCCGGTGCGATGCCGAATCGACGCATACTGGTGAAGCGCGTACGAGTGTTATAGTTTTCTGACTTCCGTGTCCAAGTGATAAAATATGGCGGGTCGCCTTATTGTGAACGAACTACTTACATTCATTCAAAATAAAGTTGACGTTCTAGACGAATTAAGTATTTTGCAAATCTGTGTGTCAAATTTCACTGAAACGGAAATTGACCAAGGTAAATCGGAACTGCACAAAAATGTTCCTAATGTGAAGATTCCCCTAAGACGTGGTGAAGACAAGAATAAAAAGGATATAAAGGACCTGATTAAAATAATAAAGGAGAATGAGCCGAATGACATGCCCATTTTTGTAGCCAGAGACTTGAATCGTTTACCACCGGTATCTTTTGACCACGTTGACGTGACTCGTTTATTGAAAGATATAAACATACTGAAAACAGAACTACAGACCATGAAAAATGACAATGTTTCAAAAACTGAACTTGCGCAATTTGACCTAAAAATAAGCACCGAGCTGACGGGACTAAGAAAATCCATAGAAAAGACTGAAATCCTAATGGGCAACAATACGTCTAATGGAAATATTGCAATGACTCCTACTACCGGACGAAATCGCGCGCCGCTTATGACTGTACCAGCGGACGAAGAAACGACTGCGCTAGAACCGACTCTCACGCCGTCCTACCGTGACATTGTATTGCCGTCGCAACGGCAAGCGACTATGACCCGTCCGTCTAAGGCAGCGACGGGTGGATTATGCATGGCAGCGAAGGGAGCTGGTACATCGATTGACAAGACTGACAATATTGAGTGCATTAATAGAAATAATAACGCAACAATAGATGGTTTTACTCAGGTGACGCGTAAGAAAACGAACAAAAGCCGCAATAGCCGTGGTACGCTTCAGAACTCAACAAAAATCGTAGTTAGTGAGCCGAAGGTCGCCATATATGTCTCACGCGCTCAGAAAGGTACAACAGCTGATGACATCAAGAATCATATTCAAGAAATGAATGAAAGCTGTATCGAAGTCGAACCATTAAAACAGCTTAAAGAAGTCGATTTTAGCTCATTCAAAATAACGATTAGTGCAGGTCAACTGTCAACATTTCTTGATAAAGAGTTTTGGCCGGCAGGATTAGTGTTCCGTAGGTACCGTGAACGTGTTTCGATACATAAACCGCTATCTATTAAAAATAATAATGGCAGAAACTAATTCTAATTTGATAACTATAGCGTCATTTAACTGTAAGTCCATTAAGCGGGCGGCAAAACACATTCAAGACCTGTGCAGTGTGGCTCACATCGTAGCTGTACAAGAGACGTGGTTGTTGCCGCACGACTTACATATAGTAAATGATATTGATAATAACTATAGCTGCATAGCCACATCAGCGGTAGACACGGGCGCGGGTGTGCTTAGAGGCAGGCCGTATGGCGGACTTGCAATATTGTGGCGGAAAGATGTGTTCGACAATGTCACAACATTGGACTGCAAATCAGACAGATATATAGGGATAAAGGTTGAAATTGATTGTAAAAAAATTCTTATTATTAATGTGTATATGCCTTGTGACAGCATAGACAACCTCACGGAATTTACTAACTGTCTTTCTGATATAAGCGCAATAGTTGACGACCTTGATATTGAAGCCTGCTATATTATAGGTGATTTCAACGCGCACCCGGGCACTCTTTTTGGGGAGGAATTATTACATTTCTGTTCAGATATGACGTGGGAGTGTGCGGATTACCGGTTCTTAGGAGTAAATTCTAATACATTTACATTTACGAGTGAACAGAACGGAAGTAACAGATGGTTAGACCACTGTCTAACTACGAATGCAGCGTGGCCTACTGTTGACAAGGTATGGGTGGACAACGATGTCTCGTGGTCTGACCACTATCCGATATTTTTAAGGCTCAATCTCAGAGTTGTCATAAAAAAAGTACCTTTTAATAGCTGTGATAATAAAAGCCAAATAAATAATGTTTTATGGAATAAAAAGGATTTTAGTCAAATTAAGAAATACAATGAATTATGTTTTAAAAACTTAGTTAAACTTAAATATTCTAGTCAATGTTCGAACTGTGATAGTGTTAGTAATAGTAAGTGCTCTAACGTTGATTACCACGTTAATGTAATAGATAATTTATACAATAGCTTTATATCTGTGTTACAAAATGCTTCTGCCTCAAGCCGTCGTACACAGAAACTTACTAAGAAGGCTGGGCAGATACCTGGTTGGAACTATTACGTAAGTGATAGTCACCAAAAAGCGCGGCAAAACTATAGTTATTGGTTGACCTGTGGTAAACCGAATGCTGGTAGTGCTTATCATAACATGGTCGAAAGTCGTAGGGTGTTTAAAAACAATCTTAGATGGGTCCAAAATAATGAAGACACAATCAAAATGAATATTTTAGCTCATTGTAAGGCTAGTAAAAATTTTGGGAAATTTTGGAACGGTGTTAAAGCCGCAAAAGGTAAAACTGTGCTTCCCGCAAATATAAATAACGTAAAAGAGGATAAAGACATTGCAAACTTATTCGCCAACCACTTTAAAATTAAGCCTCTAGATATTTGTAACGTTGTCGAGGATATAGGATGTGTACCAACGGGTGACACTAATGTTTTAACATCACCCGATGAGGTGGCAAATATAGTTCGTAGCATGAAGCACGGGAAGTCGCCAGGGCACGACGGGCTCAGTATTGAGCACATACTTTTTGCCAGTACGGAGGTCTTTAAGGTGATTGCAGATTTGTTTAATATGTGTATTAAACAGGCGCACTTGCCGGCAAAGCTTATGAAAACAACTGTGGTACCGATAATAAAAAATAAAACTGGAGATCTGTCCAGCCTGAATAACTACAGGCCTATATCTCTTGGCACTGTAGTGGGTAAGATATTTGAAAGAGTTATGCAGCCTGAATTGGTGAAAAATATACGAATAGATGATGCACAGTTTGGTTTTCGTGGTGGTGTCTCAACGGATTCAGCTATACTAGCACTCAAGCATTCTGTGAGTTACTATCTCAAGAGGGATACACCAGTATATGCGTGTTTTCTGGATCTGAGTCGCGCATTTGATCTAGTAAATTACAAAGTACTGTGGAATAAACTCGACCAAACCTCAGTTCCTCCATCTATAGTGAATCTTTTGAGGCACTGGTACGAGAACCAAACTAATTCAGTTAGATGGGGCGACGCGACTTCTAATAATTTTAGATTAGATTGCGGTGTTCGTCAAGGAGGCTTAACCTCACCGGACCTCTTTAATCTTTACGTTAATGAATTGATCGAGAGGCTGAGAAGCTCTAGAACGGGTTGCCATGTTTCTAACGTGTGTGTTAACAGCTTGAGCTACGCCGATGACATGGTGCTTCTCAGCCCCTCGATTAATGGACTCCGCAAACTAATTTCAATCTGCGAGTCATATGCTGAGCATCACGGATTGAAATACAACGTTGCGAAGACACAGGTCATGGTATTTAAAAGAGGTAGGGGTCCGGAGAGGTTGCTGCCGGTTTGGTTATATGGTTCACCAATTCAGGTTGTATCTAAATTTAAATATTTAGGCCACGTTCTGAATGAAAAGCTGAGTGATGAGGATGACATGGAAAGAGAACGTAGGGCCCTCGCAGTGCGCTGCAATATGCTCGCGAGGCGCTTCGCCAGAAGTGCGGGAGATGTCAAAGTCATGTTGTTTAAGGCATTTTGTCAGACGTTTTATACATGTCAACTTTGGTTGAAATATACAAAACGCGCTTTCAATGTGCTTAGGGTGCAGTATAATGACGCCTTCCGCATTCTGATGAGGTTGCCGAGACATTGCAGTGCTAAAGAAATGTTTGCTGATGCAAATGTTGCCGACTTCTTTGCCATTCTCCGGTCAAGAACGGCATCCTTTTGGGCCAGAGTCAGGGAAAGTAATAATTCAATCCTTAAAAATATTAACAGTGATATAGACAATGTGTTTTTCCGTCATTGGTCGAAAATACATACTGTGGGAAACGGCTGCTTGAGGTAGGGCATTTATTTTGACAAGTCCTAGCGATACTAATATTTTTTATTATAAATGTGCTTTTAATTTTACTTTTACTTTGTATTTTTATTATGTAATATGGGTATATTGCCTGAAATAAAGCTATATTATAAACAAACGTGACAATTAAAAAAAACAACAAACAAACAAGCACAATACGATCTTTCATCTAAGATCTGAATTTTGTTTTCATCGTCTTTCAATTTAATTCTATTCTGAGGTATTTTCCTGAAAGTTAAAGGAAGTGTACTGAACCATAAGCTCCTGTCGTATCCAGAAGCAAACGACCTCCTCAGTGACTATCAATACGGGTTTCACCGAAACCGGTCCACTGGAGATCTAGCATACACTACTTGCAAATGGAGCGAAGCCATCGAGAGGAATGGAGTAGCGCTCGCCGTTACTCTTGATATCTTGAAGGCTTTCGACAGGGCATGTGACATGATAGCCTTATTGCAAGCTTTCTTCATACGGATTTCCCACCGGTTTATGTGTCTGGATATCGGACTTCAAGAGGGATCGGTCAATTCGAGTTGTCATTGATGGCTGCTCGTCCAACCAGTTGGCTATCAATGCCGGAGTCCCTCAAGGATTGGTCCCCTAGGAGTGGACTGAACAGGAACACCTGCTGCATATTTATTTATTTATTTATTTATTTAAGCCTTTATTGCTGTCACAAAGCAAACAAAAATTTTTAAATTTGATACTAATATTTAAATAAATATATTTTCTTCCTTCTTGGCTTTAGTGATCAGCGTGTCTTGTGACACGTATGTCGTGGCGATTACCGTGCATAAATGTGAATTGGGGGAAACTGAATCGGGTCGGTACCACGACATCATGATGAGAATATTGCGTAACGTTTATGGCTCGTACCTTAATCTGGAGAGGCGTAATTCCGCGTGGACACGTAGCCCTTTCCGTCACACGCCCGATTGACGCCAGGCTCCAACGTACGCGGATCTCAACTGCTTCGCTTACACCATCTGTAGAAATAGGTTTTGGTTGATTCTAACTGGAATCACTTAAGTGCCTTAGTATTACATAGACACGCGGATGTTCAGTCAATAGCACGACACGACGAGTGATCAGTTCGCCGTGCCTTACCATCACCGAATCTGTTTGAGCTAAGATTATATATAACAACACAATCATACGCTAAATCCGTCTGACTCTCCGTGATTACGAACGAAACGAGGGTGTCTACTATGGACCCCTGGGCGGAGTGCGGGTCAGCGACTTGAAGTGACCCGCCAGGGGGCTATCAGGGGGGCTAGCAGGACAGCGTCTTGTAGTGTCCCGCGAGGGGGACGTCAGGACTCCTACGTCCTGTCGTCCCCCCCCGAGGGGAAGCCAATTCCCTCGAACAGTACAGTGACCCGCCAGAGGGCTATCAGGGGGGCTAGCAGGACAGCGTCTTATAGTGTCCCGCGAGGGGGACGTCAGGACTCCTACGTCCTGTCGTCCCCCCCCGAGGGGAAGCCAATTCCCTCGTACACTCTACGTAGAGCTTTGAGTGCCCAACATCTTATATCATATGGCCAACGATCGTATTCTTATCACATAGCATGCTAAGTAGAAGCGGCGCCGCTATACAAACCAGGCCATGGCGTCGGTCGGCAGCCCAAGCGTCGAAGCCCGCATTCTCCGTGACCCTCACCATCATTATATGGTTGTACAAATAGCTGGGTATACTTAGCTCAACTAGTCTCGCGACAATTACATATTAAGGAATCAAACCAAGGCACTTAGCTCTCATATTGTTGCACCAGCTTGACGCCGCCCTCAACGTGAAAACACCGCGTTGTCCATTGTTGACTGCCGACGCCATATAAAATGGCGGCGATCACTTTACTACAAATCCAGGCTATGTTACAACAACCATAGACCACAGACTATAATGAGCATACCATAGTGTCTACTTAGGGCGGTTCCACACTATATGTATAGGCTCGCGATCGTCGCGACACTCCCGCCGGAAAATTTAAAGTGAGTTCGTTATCAAATTGCGTGTCTAGAGTGTCTACTCTTATTAATCCAAAGACTCAGACCACTGTAATAGTTTGGATTTGTTTTGCTCTGATTGACCTTCACCAGATGCACCGTCTCATGTGAACATATCTTTAGATTATTTCTTCACTGTTAGGATTGTTCCGAAAGTACTCTACTCATCTGATCACTAGTTCTAAAATTTTATTTGTAAACAACAGCTGTACTTCAACTGATTTTGTTTCCTTTTCAACATACAGATTTTTCAAAGGTATCTCTTCTTTAAGTTTGAACTACACTAACTGATCTATGAGAATCTCTCAACAAAGATATGAATACCCTTTGTCTGCAATTCTGTATCTCTCTAATCCACACTATTTGACCTTCTTTCAGATTTCAATCACAATATTACATATGGCGGTTTGTGGGTTATTATGCCTTTCTCACAGGTTAAGCAATACTAATTGTAAATTAATATACTATATCTATTTTTGTAAATATCTCACTTTGGATCCTTTAGATATGTGGCACGATCTCTCTATGGTTTTAAACCAAATTTGTTTTCGTTGCAGTATATGTTAACAACCTTTCTTCATTTGACATTTCTAATGTAAGACATAATAATCTTTCGAATAATAATTTCAGAATAAAGCTCAACTCTTTATTCACTATTGTTGAAGTTCGTGAATCTATCACCGCTTCCATCTCATAGGCAACTGTTACAATTTTATATGATTATCAATTTTACTTTAGGAACTATAAAGTAGTGAAAACTGGCGCTAACTATTTTATTAGCAAGTAAGTTAACAATAAGCAACTGCATACTAAATAAGAGCAACACTATGTATCTATGCTTTGTTTAATTGAGTGCTTTTATCAGATAACTCTGTCTTTATCGAAGGTTAGCTATCAAAGCAATCCAAACTGGGATTCTAATACAAAATTGAGTTTGATCTCTATTGAAATTCCAGATTATCTAGCTGTACTTTGAGCCTCTCATATTTCTTTTTAAATTTTTTTTTGCATACTCTCAATTTATTTGCAAGAATGATAATAAAATCAATTGTATGAAGGTAGATGGAAATGCCGTACGTACCCCTGGGGTACGCTTACAATCAATTGGAAAACATTGCTTAATGGAATTAACCCGAATATATAAAATTCGTGTAAATAGTGTAACCTATAACTTGCTACTATAAGTACTTTGTTGCCAATAATCATATTGCACTTTATTTGGTAATAATATATTTATGTTTGCAAATATCATTAGTATTTCCGATAAAGCTTACAAGCCTCTTGTGTCCGCTCTACGTAGCGTTGCCAACCCTACTATACAATACAGTATCCTACTATACTGAGGGTCAACCTACATTTTTTATTTATTTATTTCTTTTCATCATTTACTATTTTACACAAAGCTTATTTTGACAAGTATTATTTTACAAAAATATGAAATACCTATTTAATATGATTACAATTTTAAATATGGAAACACTGAAACACATCACTATAGTTGGTTTTTAATATTTCACAAAGCTATACGTTTTTAATTAATCACCCAAAATTATGTTTACTGGACCTTTCTGAGTTTGCCATTAGACACCTGATTTGATGTAAAAGTTGGCAACCCTAGCTCTACCTGACAGTTATCTGATCGAAGTTGTCAGTTAAAAGTCTGGAATGGGTGGTATAAACAATTTAACAGTTCCCAATTATTAAGATTATTGTAATGAAGATTTCTTATCAATATTTAAGTGAAATTGTTAGGAACATCAATTTTCTTTTGTCTAAATCATTTACAAACTACGAATTTGTATTGTATAGATTCAAAAGTTTATTAAAATATTTGGTCAGAGAATTGAGTTCGGTTACTTCTACTACTAAGTAACATACACCTCAGTTTCAATTTAATTTGATAGGTGCCTATTCTATTAAATCACATTAACTTCCAAATCTAATTGAACTTTTCAGATTTCTTACTGTGTTTACCTTATCTTTATGTAATCCTTTGTTGCTACAAGTCTGGCATAATTATATGGAAAAACATTCATTTACTAAACGTTTGCTCCTAAAGCAATAAAGTGTTTATTTTCTTATTTTAGTATGTCTTTCCTATACATGGTGCTGACGAGTCACACCCTTCACTTATATGGTTTCCTTGACAGAAAACTTACATTCTCCTTGTTTTCTGTTTCATAATAATTTTCCATATTTCCTCATTAATCGAATGTTCAACTTGTCATTAGATGTTCATGACGTATCGTCCATCCCGTTTGGCACTACGTATTGAGTGTTAAACATTTTAATCTAGTATTTAATGCTGCCACCATTTCTCCGCATGTGGTGAAATCAGAAATGTCATCAGGTCTGGATCAGATTCAAGAATGCAACGATTTAGAAATCAACAACAATCAGTCTCAGCAAAGATGTCAGTTTATACTTAGTAGTCTCGACTAACGATTTCACATTATCCTCTTTATTGTTACATGAACCTCTAGCGCTATCGGATAGGACTTTCGCTTTGTTGATAACTTACTAGTAAATTTTCTATCTGGAACAATGATCTAACTAAATGTATCATTACATTACACTGTTTGTCATATTATATATGGAACATAAGATGGACATGTTCATTTGTGTACGTCACTATAGTTGGAGAAAATGAAATAAAAGTACCATAATCATTAGGTAGTCACCAGATCTTCTCATACTATGATAAATCTTTATGTATCTGAACCCACTAGTAAAGGATTAAAGTTTGCATCTACTCAATAGTATTTCTTTTAGAACAATCATGTCTAAATTTTTACCTAATTTTCTATTGTCGATATGCTCAAATAGAATAAATTGCAAGTACCTATGTATAACTTATTATTGTCACAAGTACACTTATTTCAAGATAAATTAAAACTATCGCTTTCTAGTGAATCAATCGTTTGGTATAACATTACCGGTTATAAGTGGTCAATAATTACAGAAACAGTACGTTAACTTGAACGGGCTTGTGCATTGATTTGCTCGAATTACTTAAATTGTTATATTTAAGTTGTACTGAGAATTAATCAAACTCTCACTCAGTCTTGTTACCAAGTACTTATCCATTTAATCAGCTTTGCTTTGCAACCAAGAACTGTCTTCGTCCTTTTAGTCAGTATAACGTTCTCATGTAACTATGTTACATCTTTATGAGATCAAAATTATAGATCTAAGCCTGGAATTAATCCAAGTTCACTCCTTCAATACTAAAACGATTGAGTTTATAAAGTTTTCACCTTCCATATAACACTGATAGATAGGTTACCTATTCGTTCACTTATACATGATATTTTACGTTTACTAATTATTGAAACATTATCATGTCATCATGTTTAACGTAGTTACTGATCCATTCATTTATTAATTACTAATTTGGTTAGTTTAAAACAACAAACTATAGGAAACGTAGAAGAGTTTGTTTACTAGTTTACTTATGTGAACTAACGTTTTGAGACAACAATCGTGCAAAATACAAGTAAATATCTAAATCAGAAAACTCACCCGTTGGTAATTATCACCCTTCACGGAAGTTTTAATTCACTTTTCACATAAAATAAATTCTCAACTTGACCAAAAACTTTCTATGAAAAATGTCAACAAGAGATAATTAGGGCTGTGTAGCGTAGTTGTTAGTGACGACCAGTATTATAATCGATTCGAATAACTCGATTCATAGATGGACTAACTTATGTTTTCATGAGTTTGACAACGTGTCGCATTATATTTGACTACTTATTATGACCATTGAACATTGGTATTTGTTGAATTTCAATTTGATTGTTTAAAAACATTAAATAATAAAATCAATATGTTCTGGTTTATACTAATGAGCGGTTTTCTGACAGCAGAGAATTTTAGTATAATTTTATGTCGACAGATGGCGTTACTTAAACTAAGTCGATTTTTAAATATTTTTTCCCACTAATGGTCATATTGGTCATAGAAAAGTTTTCGTAACACGCCATTGGACAATCAACGCACAAAGCAAGAAACCACATACTCAGCAAACGTATAATAAAAAAGTAATTACATTTCATAATTTTCATAAAAAGCTACCTACTAAGTACAACGACACCTAGTTCTATTTTATGAACTACCCTTTTTTCTTAAACTGCCCTTTGAAAACCGATCGTTGACAATATTTATTACGAATCCTCTCTATTTCTGTGTTGCTGACTTTATCTCAGATAGTGATTTATAAGTAATAATACAATTGCAATTTAATGAGCTCCATTACCTGTACGCATACACTACAACCGATTTACATTTTGACAGGTCAGAAATAGATGTTCTCTTTTTTAATTGAATCAGACCACGACTCAAACTAACTGGTCGATTCAAGTCAGAATTCCCATTCGATCGCAAACAATTACGAAAACTGTATGAAAACAATGCTTTTAGTTTTATATTATATAAATTGAACTCGTCTCGTCAATAGCTTCATACTTTTCAAGTATTTACTTATTCCTATTAAATAAGTCTGTCTAGAAATTAGTGATGGATGTCTTAGTGATGGATCATAATATTTCGTCTTTGAAACAATGTTTCGCTGCAATAGATACCCTAAAACTATAGGTTAAATCATGGCTAAATCTCATTGCCATCATAAACGCTTCGGTCACATTTGCAATCGCAACACATTGCCATTTCCCTGGCAAGTTTTATTCATGTTCACATTCACATGAAACAATGCATCACACACGTCCGTCAAATCACAGTTCTTATCAACTGCTCTGTTCTAAGCCGATAGACCTACAGGTATGTATTGGTCTGAGGTAGAACCTTTATCACAGAGATACGTTATTGTCACCAAACGTTTCTATCTGAGACCTCTAACCATACCTTATTACAATGCCATAACGTTTAATAAGTTTACAAATAGAAAACAATTTCACATAACAGCTGATCTATACCTTCGGACATTCGAACGATCTGTAAAATCGATTTGTTTTAACTAGTTGTCTCAGTTCCTTTATCAGAAATACTTTACGATATTCTCGTATGAGTTCAAGAATAAATAGTTTGAAAATCGTTATCAGAAATCAGTAATCAGTATCGATTTATAATGCAAACAATTCGCCATCAATCATTATTATTAAGAATCGATAACCGAGTCGATTCACATCGACTGCTATTCATTAGTCAAATCGGATCAATGAATCGATTCGTTGACTCGATTCATTGACTCAACTCTGTGGTGGTGGTACACCTGATTAACACTGTTTTTGTATGCCATAATCGACTTGCGTCAACTTCACTCTAATGAATTTCCGTTCGACACCGAACAAGTGTTACCATACCAAACAATGAGGTTTGCTCATATTTACCTAAATTCTCGATTGAAATCGTATTCTTACGATATGATTGATACATTTAATTTTCTCGTAGAAAATGTCATGGCTAACTAATTTTATATTATAAAATAGATAAATATTCATATTTGGCACATAAATCAAGTTTTGTTTATTTCTGCGGTATGTAGGAAATATTGATCTAATCCAAGTATTTTTTGACACAAATACACTACTAAAAGGTGAAGACTTGGTCTTGTGACTCAATTAAATTTAAATTTCCAGAACAGAGATATCGATTTAAATGCATGGCTTTGTCCATATGATACTCATTACGGTTCTGCCGTTTCTATTTGAAATCAAGAAAACAAAACGTTGAGATTTTGACTTTAGTCTGTCCTAAGCTGTCATTTGGTTAACTGTTAATTATCAAATGAATAAGTTGTGTCTGATCATTACAAATTACGACTCATAGATAAAAATAAAGAGTGCAAGTAAGTATAACTCGATGACAAATCGATACTAATAATATTTTATGCATACGTATCGTGTCATCATTTTTTTTGAAAAATCATAACCATTTCTTACACAATTTTAATAAATTGACAACAGACCGATCTAGTTCAACTTCACTCAAGAATGTACAGTGAGCAGCACATAAGATTATACAACTGTCAAATCTGTAATTTATTTGGGACCTTAATGGCTTTGCCTTTAGGTATAAAATTGATTGAATATCATTACGCTGTCGCAGAAGCCCAGCGTGCCGTTGACCGTACAGAGGCAAAATTTCCGCACAGTATAAGCACAGCATGTCACACAGTCTCCCGTTTTTTTTTAGTAAAGGTTTTTAAGTCGAATACTTTTTGCACAACGGTGTCGTAAAAAGGCCGAAACTCGGTCTCCCTTCCGACTAAGTTTAAAATTTTCAGATAAAATATCATTATGAAATATGCAAACGAAATGGAATTTTATTTTTAGTCCAAGCTGTCAATTGACAGACAAATACAACAAATTATTAAGTAAATAAATGCAGGTAATACAGGTAGAACAGATTTAAGGTGAATTAAAGAGTAAAATTTCCATAAAACCTTTATTTGTTCAAATATGGTACAATACAGTATTGTGAATACGTTAATTCTTTTTCTTAGGCGGAGGAGGAAAAATTCATACTTCATTTCTTGTGATTTATTTTTTATTGATAACAAGTAAATTAAATAATATATTTTCGAAAAATATCATAAGTAAGATATCTTTATTCTGTATCGGATGACCATCGATGAACTTTCCATTCTTCTTGACAGGTGATTGGAAACTCCCAATGTGGTAGTGAAGCTCCGCCGTCTGGCAACACTATATTCTGCCAACTTGCAAATCTCACTGTGAACGTAGTTTCCTCGCGTTTCCGGTTCACTAACACAATTTAAATCATATTCACATCCTTTTAATAAAATTCGCTTTAGGCGCACACGTAATCACTTAAATCGTAAATCAATTCTTAACGAAAAAATTACGTCTCTCATTTATGTTACATGAAATAACACGTAAACGATACTTTACTTTGAAAAACAACGTAAAGGATTTAAATGAAGTTTCGCTACTGAATAACCAGATGTCAACACGAGCCACAATGTAATAGGTACAACTCGCAATACTCTCATCTTTGTAAATCTTATTTTTGGGTTCCATGGAAACCACCAAACTCGGCGGCCACGGGATAATCCCAGCTCCTCCACCATTTGTCGTGGCGATTACCGTGCATAAATGTGAATTGGGGGAAACTGAATCGGGTCGGTACCACGACATCATGATGAGAATATTGCGTAACGTTTATGGCTCGTACCTTAATCTGGAGAGGCGTAATTCCGCGTGGACACGTAGCCCTTTCCGTCACACGCCCGATTGACGCCAGGCTCCAACGTACGCGGATCTCAACTGCTTCGCTTACACCATCTGTAGAAATAGGTTTTGGTTGATTCTAACTGGAATCACTTAAGTGCCTTAGTATTACATAGACACGCGGATGTTCAGTCAATAGCACGACACGACGAGTGATCAGTTCGCCGTGCCTTACCATCACCGAATCTGTTTGAGCTAAGATTATATATAACAACACAATCATACGCTAAATCCGTCTGACTCTCCGTGATTACGAACGAAACGAGGGTGTCTACTATGGACCCCTGGGCGGAGTGCGGGTCAGCGACTTGAAGTGACCCGCCAGGGGGCTATCAGGGGGGCTAGCAGGACAGCGTCTTGTAGTGTCCCGCGAGGGGGACGTCAGGACTCCTACGTCCTGTCGTCCCCCCCCGAGGGGAAGCCAATTCCCTCGAACAGTACAGTGACCCGCCAGAGGGCTATCAGGGGGGCTAGCAGGACAGCGTCTTATAGTGTCCCGCGAGGGGGACGTCAGGACTCCTACGTCCTGTCGTCCCCCCCCGAGGGGAAGCCAATTCCCTCGAACAGTACAGTGACCCGCCAGAGGGCTATCAGGGGGGCTAGCAGGACAGCGTCTTATAGTGTCCCGCGAGGGGGACGTCAGGACTCCTACGTCCTGTCGTCCCCCCCCGAGGGGAAGCCAATTCCCTCGAACAGTACAGTGACCCGCCAGAGGGCTATCAGGGGGGCTAGCAGGACAGCGTCTTATAGTGTCCCGCGAGGGGGACGTCAGGACTCCTACGTCCTGTCGTCCCCCCCCGAGGGGAAGCCAATTCCCTCGTACACTCTACGTAGAGCTTTGAGTGCCCAACATCTTATATCATATGGCCAACGATCGTATTCTTATCACATAGCATGCTAAGTAGAAGCGGCGCCGCTATACAAACCAGGCCATGGCGTCGGTCGGCAGCCCAAGCGTCGAAGCCCGCATTCTCCGTGACCCTCACCATCATTATATGGTTGTACAAATAGCTGGGTATACTTAGCTCAACTAGTCTCGCGACAATTACATATTAAGGAATCAAACCAAGGCACTTAGCTCTCATATTGTTGCACCAGCTTGACGCCGCCCTCAACGTGAAAACACCGCGTTGTCCATTGTTGACTGCCGACGCCATATAAAATGGCGGCGATCACTTTACTACAAATCCAGGCTATGTTACAACAACCATAGACCACAGACTATAATGAGCATACCATAGTGTCTACTTAGGGCGGTTCCACACTATATGTATAGGCTCGCGATCGTCGCGACACTCCCGCCGGAAAATTTAAAGTGAGTTCGTTATCAAATTGCGTGTCTAGAGTGTCTACTCTTATTAATCCAAAGACTCAGACCACTGTAATAGTTTGGATTTGTTTTGCTCTGATTGACCTTCACCAGATGCACCGTCTCATGTGAACATATCTTTAGATTATTTCTTCACTGTTAGGATTGTTCCGAAAGTACTCTACTCATCTGATCACTAGTTCTAAAATTTTATTTGTAAACAACAGCTGTACTTCAACTGATTTTGTTTCCTTTTCAACATACAGATTTTTCAAAGGTATCTCTTCTTTAAGTTTGAACTACACTAACTGATCTATGAGAATCTCTCAACAAAGATATGAATACCCTTTGTCTGCAATTCTGTATCTCTCTAATCCACACTATTTGACCTTCTTTCAGATTTCAATCACAATATTACATATGGCGGTTTGTGGGTTATTATGCCTTTCTCACAGGTTAAGCAATACTAATTGTAAATTAATATACTATATCTATTTTTGTAAATATCTCACTTTGGATCCTTTAGATATGTGGCACGATCTCTCTATGGTTTTAAACCAAATTTGTTTTCGTTGCAGTATATGTTAACAACCTTTCTTCATTTGACATTTCTAATGTAAGACATAATAATCTTTCGAATAATAATTTCAGAATAAAGCTCAACTCTTTATTCACTATTGTTGAAGTTCGTGAATCTATCACCGCTTCCATCTCATAGGCAACTGTTACAATTTTATATGATTATCAATTTTACTTTAGGAACTATAAAGTAGTGAAAACTGGCGCTAACTATTTTATTAGCAAGTAAGTTAACAATAAGCAACTGCATACTAAATAAGAGCAACACTATGTATCTATGCTTTGTTTAATTGAGTGCTTTTATCAGATAACTCTGTCTTTATCGAAGGTTAGCTATCAAAGCAATCCAAACTGGGATTCTAATACAAAATTGAGTTTGATCTCTATTGAAATTCCAGATTATCTAGCTGTACTTTGAGCCTCTCATATTTCTTTTTAAATTTTTTTTTACTCCACTCCAGTATTATAGCAATTATTTTATCCATTCATCGAAACTACTAAACTATGGCGCAAACTTGAATGTAAACCATTTACTTTAGACCTTCTCTTCAATAGACTCTGTCAGAGCCTCCCCCCTAAAAAGGTATTGTCAGACATTATGTCTTAGTTAACTTTGCAAGAGAAAGTTCAGTTCGACAAACTGTTTAACTAGAGGCTTCAATAAAATTATTCATTAGTGCAAGAACAATTAAATCTTATGACAGTGGTTACCAATATTATTCTTTTTCTCTCTCGATGTACCCTTCCAAGAAAGATCTCAAACTTGCATACTCTCAATTTATTTGCAAGAATGATAATAAAATCAATTGTATGAAGGTAGATGGAAATGCCGTACGTACCCCTGGGGTACGCTTACAATCAATTGGAAAACATTGCTTAATGGAATTAACCCGAATATATAAAATTCGTGTAAATAGTGTAACCTATAACTTGCTACTATAAGTACTTTGTTGCCAATAATCATATTGCACTTTATTTGGTAATAATATATTTATGTTTGCAAATATCATTAGTATTTCCGATAAAGCTTACAAGCCTCTTGTGTCCGCTCTACGTAGCGTTGCCAACCCTACTATACAATACAGTATCCTACTATACTGAGGGTCAACCTACATTTTTTATTTATTTATTTCTTTTCATCATTTACTATTTTACACAAAGCTTATTTTGACAAGTATTATTTTACAAAAATATGAAATACCTATTTAATATGATTACAATTTTAAATATGGAAACACTGAAACACATCACTATAGTTGGTTTTTAATATTTCACAAAGCTATACGTTTTTAATTAATCACCCAAAATTATGTTTACTGGACCTTTCTGAGTTTGCCACTAGACACCTGATTTGATGTAAAAGTTGGCAACCCTAGCTCTACCTGACAGTTATCTGATCGAAGTTGTCAGTTAAAAGTCTGGAATGGGTGGTATAAACAATTTAACAGTTCCCAATTATTAAGATTATTGTAATGAAGATTTCTTATCAATATTTAAGTGAAATTGTTAGGAACATCAATTTTCTTTTGTCTAAATCATTTACAAACTACGAATTTGTATTGTATAGATTCAAAAGTTTATTAAAATATTTGGTCAGAGAATTGAGTTCGGTTACTTCTACTACTAAGTAACATACACCTCAGTTTCAATTTAATTTGATAGGTGCCTATTCTATTAAATCACATTAACTTCCAAATCTAATTGAACTTTTCAGATTTCTTACTGTGTTTACCTTATCTTTATGTAATCCTTTGTTGCTACAAGTCTGGCATAATTATATGGAAAAACATTCATTTACTAAACGTTTGCTCCTAAAGCAATAAAGTGTTTATTTTCTTATTTTAGTATGTCTTTCCTATACATGGTGCTGACGAGTCACACCCTTCACTTATATGGTTTCCTTGACAGAAAACTTACATTCTCCTTGTTTTCTGTTTCATAATAATTTTCCATATTTCCTCATTAATCGAATGTTCAACTTGTCATTAGATGTTCATGACGTATCGTCCATCCCGTTTGGCACTACGTATTGAGTGTTAAACATTTTAATCTAGTATTTAATGCTGCCACCATTTCTCCGCATGTGGTGAAATCAGAAATGTCATCAGGTCTGGATCAGATTCAAGAATGCAACGATTTAGAAATCAACAACAATCAGTCTCAGCAAAGATGTCAGTTTATACTTAGTAGTCTCGACTAACGATTTCACATTATCCTCTTTATTGTTACATGAACCTCTAGCGCTATCGGATAGGACTTTCGCTTTGTTGATAACTTACTAGTAAATTTTCTATCTGGAACAATGATCTAACTAAATGTATCATTACATTACACTGTTTGTCATATTATATATGGAACATAAGATGGACATGTTCATTTGTGTACGTCACTATAGTTGGAGAAAATGAAATAAAAGTACCATAATCATTAGGTAGTCACCAGATCTTCTCATACTATGATAAATCTTTATGTATCTGAACCCACTAGTAAAGGATTAAAGTTTGCATCTACTCAATAGTATTTCTTTTAGAACAATCATGTCTAAATTTTTACCTAATTTTCTATTGTCGATATGCTCAAATAGAATAAATTGCAAGTACCTATGTATAACTTATTATTGTCACAAGTACACTTATTTCAAGATAAATTAAAACTATCGCTTTCTAGTGAATCAATCGTTTGGTATAACATTACCGGTTATAAGTGGTCAATAATTACAGAAACAGTACGTTAACTTGAACGGGCTTGTGCATTGATTTGCTCGAATTACTTAAATTGTTATATTTAAGTTGTACTGAGAATTAATCAAACTCTCACTCAGTCTTGTTACCAAGTACTTATCCATTTAATCAGCTTTGCTTTGCAACCAAGAACTGTCTTCGTCCTTTTAGTCAGTATAACGTTCTCATGTAACTATGTTACATCTTTATGAGATCAAAATTATAGATCTAAGCCTGGAATTAATCCAAGTTCACTCCTTCAATACTAAAACGATTGAGTTTATAAAGTTTTCACCTTCCATATAACACTGATAGATAGGTTACCTATTCGTTCACTTATACATGATATTTTACGTTTACTAATTATTGAAACATTATCATGTCATCATGTTTAACGTAGTTACTGATCCATTCATTTATTAATTACTAATTTGGTTAGTTTAAAACAACAAACTATAGGAAACGTAGAAGAGTTTGTTTACTAGTTTACTTATGTGAACTAACGTTTTGAGACAACAATCGTGCAAAATACAAGTAAATATCTAAATCAGAAAACTCACCCGTTGGTAATTATCACCCTTCACGGAAGTTTTAATTCACTTTTCACATAAAATAAATTCTCAACTTGACCAAAAACTTTCTATGAAAAATGTCAACAAGAGATAATTAGGGCTGTGTAGCGTAGTTGTTAGTGACGACCAGTATTATAATCGATTCGAATAACTCGATTCATAGATGGACTAACTTATGTTTTCATGAGTTTGACAACGTGTCGCATTATATTTGACTACTTATTATGACCATTGAACATTGGTATTTGTTGAATTTCAATTTGATTGTTTAAAAACATTAAATAATAAAATCAATATGTTCTGGTTTATACTAATGAGCGGTTTTCTGACAGCAGAGAATTTTAGTATAATTTTATGTCGACAGATGGCGTTACTTAAACTAAGTCGATTTTTAAATATTTTTTCCCACTAATGGTCATATTGGTCATAGAAAAGTTTTCGTAACACGCCATTGGACAATCAACGCACAAAGCAAGAAACCACATACTCAGCAAACGTATAATAAAAAAGTAATTACATTTCATAATTTTCATAAAAAGCTACCTACTAAGTACAACGACACCTAGTTCTATTTTATGAACTACCCTTTTTTCTTAAACTGCCCTTTGAAAACCGATCGTTGACAATATTTATTACGAATCCTCTCTATTTCTGTGTTGCTGACTTTATCTCAGATAGTGATTTATAAGTAATAATACAATTGCAATTTAATGAGCTCCATTACCTGTACGCATACACTACAACCGATTTACATTTTGACAGGTCAGAAATAGATGTTCTCTTTTTTAATTGAATCAGACCACGACTCAAACTAACTGGTCGATTCAAGTCAGAATTCCCATTCGATCGCAAACAATTACGAAAACTGTATGAAAACAATGCTTTTAGTTTTATATTATATAAATTGAACTCGTCTCGTCAATAGCTTCATACTTTTCAAGTATTTACTTATTCCTATTAAATAAGTCTGTCTAGAAATTAGTGATGGATGTCTTAGTGATGGATCATAATATTTCGTCTTTGAAACAATGTTTCGCTGCAATAGATACCCTAAAACTATAGGTTAAATCATGGCTAAATCTCATTGCCATCATAAACGCTTCGGTCACATTTGCAATCGCAACACATTGCCATTTCCCTGGCAAGTTTTATTCATGTTCACATTCACATGAAACAATGCATCACACACGTCCGTCAAATCACAGTTCTTATCAACTGCTCTGTTCTAAGCCGATAGACCTACAGGTATGTATTGGTCTGAGGTAGAACCTTTATCACAGAGATACGTTATTGTCACCAAACGTTTCTATCTGAGACCTCTAACCATACCTTATTACAATGCCATAACGTTTAATAAGTTTACAAATAGAAAACAATTTCACATAACAGCTGATCTATACCTTCGGACATTCGAACGATCTGTAAAATCGATTTGTTTTAACTAGTTGTCTCAGTTCCTTTATCAGAAATACTTTACGATATTCTCGTATGAGTTCAAGAATAAATAGTTTGAAAATCGTTATCAGAAATCAGTAATCAGTATCGATTTATAATGCAAACAATTCGCCATCAATCATTATTATTAAGAATCGATAACCGAGTCGATTCACATCGACTGCTATTCATTAGTCAAATCGGATCAATGAATCGATTCGTTGACTCGATTCATTGACTCAACTCTGTGGTGGTGGTACACCTGATTAACACTGTTTTTGTATGCCATAATCGACTTGCGTCAACTTCACTCTAATGAATTTCCGTTCGACACCGAACAAGTGTTACCATACCAAACAATGAGGTTTGCTCATATTTACCTAAATTCTCGATTGAAATCGTATTCTTACGATATGATTGATACATTTAATTTTCTCGTAGAAAATGTCATGGCTAACTAATTTTATATTATAAAATAGATAAATATTCATATTTGGCACATAAATCAAGTTTTGTTTATTTCTGCGGTATGTAGGAAATATTGATCTAATCCAAGTATTTTTTGACACAAATACACTACTAAAAGGTGAAGACTTGGTCTTGTGACTCAATTAAATTTAAATTTCCAGAACAGAGATATCGATTTAAATGCATGGCTTTGTCCATATGATACTCATTACGGTTCTGCCGTTTCTATTTGAAATCAAGAAAACAAAACGTTGAGATTTTGACTTTAGTCTGTCCTAAGCTGTCATTTGGTTAACTGTTAATTATCAAATGAATAAGTTGTGTCTGATCATTACAAATTACGACTCATAGATAAAAATAAAGAGTGCAAGTAAGTATAACTCGATGACAAATCGATACTAATAATATTTTATGCATACGTATCGTGTCATCATTTTTTTTGAAAAATCATAACCATTTCTTACACAATTTTAATAAATTGACAACAGACCGATCTAGTTCAACTTCACTCAAGAATGTACAGTGAGCAGCACATAAGATTATACAACTGTCAAATCTGTAATTTATTTGGGACCTTAATGGCTTTGCCTTTAGGTATAAAATTGATTGAATATCATTACGCTGTCGCAGAAGCCCAGCGTGCCGTTGACCGTACAGAGGCAAAATTTCCGCACAGTATAAGCACAGCATGTCACACAGTCTCCCGTTTTTTTTTAGTAAAGGTTTTTAAGTCGAATACTTTTTGCACAACGGTGTCGTAAAAAGGCCGAAACTCGGTCTCCCTTCCGACTAAGTTTAAAATTTTCAGATAAAATATCATTATGAAATATGCAAACGAAATGGAATTTTATTTTTAGTCCAAGCTGTCAATTGACAGACAAATACAACAAATTATTAAGTAAATAAATGCAGGTAATACAGGTAGAACAGATTTAAGGTGAATTAAAGAGTAAAATTTCCATAAAACCTTTATTTGTTCAAATATGGTACAATACAGTATTGTGAATACGTTAATTCTTTTTCTTAGGCGGAGGAGGAAAAATTCATACTTCATTTCTTGTGATTTATTTTTTATTGATAACAAGTAAATTAAATAATATATTTTCGAAAAATATCATAAGTAAGATATCTTTATTCTGTATCGGATGACCATCGATGAACTTTCCATTCTTCTTGACAGGTGATTGGAAACTCCCAATGTGGTAGTGAAGCTCCGCCGTCTGGCAACACTATATTCTGCCAACTTGCAAATCTCACTGTGAACGTAGTTTCCTCGCGTTTCCGGTTCACTAACACAATTTAAATCATATTCACATCCTTTTAATAAAATTCGCTTTAGGCGCACACGTAATCACTTAAATCGTAAATCAATTCTTAACGAAAAAATTACGTCTCTCATTTATGTTACATGAAATAACACGTAAACGATACTTTACTTTGAAAAACAACGTAAAGGATTTAAATGAAGTTTCGCTACTGAATAACCAGATGTCAACACGAGCCACAATGTAATAGGTACAACTCGCAATACTCTCATCTTTGTAAATCTTATTTTTGGGTTCCATGGAAACCACCAAACTCGGCGGCCACGGGATAATCCCAGCTCCTCCACCATTTGTCGTGGCGATTACCGTGCATAAATGTGAATTGGGGGAAACTGAATCGGGTCGGTACCACGACATCATGATGAGAATATTGCGTAACGTTTATGGCTCGTACCTTAATCTGGAGAGGCGTAATTCCGCGTGGACACGTAGCCCTTTCCGTCACACGCCCGATTGACGCCAGGCTCCAACGTACGCGGATCTCAACTGCTTCGCTTACACCATCTGTAGAAATAGGTTTTGGTTGATTCTAACTGGAATCACTTAAGTGCCTTAGTATTACATAGACACGCGGATGTTCAGTCAATAGCACGACACGACGAGTGATCAGTTCGCCGTGCCTTACCATCACCGAATCTGTTTGAGCTAAGATTATATATAACAACACAATCATACGCTAAATCCGTCTGACTCTCCGTGATTACGAACGAAACGAGGGTGTCTACTATGGACCCCTGGGCGGAGTGCGGGTCAGCGACTTGAAGTGACCCGCCAGGGGGCTATCAGGGGGGCTAGCAGGACAGCGTCTTATAGTGTCCCGCGAGGGGGACGTCAGGACTCCTACGTCCTGTCGTCCCCCCCCGAGGGGAAGCCAATTCCCTCGAACAGTACAGTGACCCGCCAGAGGGCTATCAGGGGGGCTAGCAGGACAGCGTCTTATAGTGTCCCGCGAGGGGGACGTCAGGACTCCTACGTCCTGTCGTCCCCCCCCGAGGGGAAGCCAATTCCCTCGTACACTCTACGTAGAGCTTTGAGTGCCCAACATCTTATATCATATGGCCAACGATCGTATTCTTATCACATAGCATGCTAAGTAGAAGCGGCGCCGCTATACAAACCAGGCCATGGCGTCGGTCGGCAGCCCAAGCGTCGAAGCCCGCATTCTCCGTGACCCTCACCATCATTATATGGTTGTACAAATAGCTGGGTATACTTAGCTCAACTAGTCTCGCGACAATTACATATTAAGGAATCAAACCAAGGCACTTAGCTCTCATATTGTTGCACCAGCTTGACGCCGCCCTCAACGTGAAAACACCGCGTTGTCCATTGTTGACTGCCGACGCCATATAAAATGGCGGCGATCACTTTACTACAAATCCAGGCTATGTTACAACAACCATAGACCACAGACTATAATGAGCATACCATAGTGTCTACTTAGGGCGGTTCCACACTATATGTATAGGCTCGCGATCGTCGCGACACTCCCGCCGGAAAATTTAAAGTGAGTTCGTTATCAAATTGCGTGTCTAGAGTGTCTACTCTTATTAATCCAAAGACTCAGACCACTGTAATAGTTTGGATTTGTTTTGCTCTGATTGACCTTCACCAGATGCACCGTCTCATGTGAACATATCTTTAGATTATTTCTTCACTGTTAGGATTGTTCCGAAAGTACTCTACTCATCTGATCACTAGTTCTAAAATTTTATTTGTAAACAACAGCTGTACTTCAACTGATTTTGTTTCCTTTTCAACATACAGATTTTTCAAAGGTATCTCTTCTTTAAGTTTGAACTACACTAACTGATCTATGAGAATCTCTCAACAAAGATATGAATACCCTTTGTCTGCAATTCTGTATCTCTCTAATCCACACTATTTGACCTTCTTTCAGATTTCAATCACAATATTACATATGGCGGTTTGTGGGTTATTATGCCTTTCTCACAGGTTAAGCAATACTAATTGTAAATTAATATACTATATCTATTTTTGTAAATATCTCACTTTGGATCCTTTAGATATGTGGCACGATCTCTCTATGGTTTTAAACCAAATTTGTTTTCGTTGCAGTATATGTTAACAACCTTTCTTCATTTGACATTTCTAATGTAAGACATAATAATCTTTCGAATAATAATTTCAGAATAAAGCTCAACTCTTTATTCACTATTGTTGAAGTTCGTGAATCTATCACCGCTTCCATCTCATAGGCAACTGTTACAATTTTATATGATTATCAATTTTACTTTAGGAACTATAAAGTAGTGAAAACTGGCGCTAACTATTTTATTAGCAAGTAAGTTAACAATAAGCAACTGCATACTAAATAAGAGCAACACTATGTATCTATGCTTTGTTTAATTGAGTGCTTTTATCAGATAACTCTGTCTTTATCGAAGGTTAGCTATCAAAGCAATCCAAACTGGGATTCTAATACAAAATTGAGTTTGATCTCTATTGAAATTCCAGATTATCTAGCTGTACTTTGAGCCTCTCATATTTCTTTTTAAATTTTTTTTTACTCCACTCCAGTATTATAGCAATTATTTTATCCATTCATCGAAACTACTAAACTATGGCGCAAACTTGAATGTAAACCATTTACTTTAGACCTTCTCTTCAATAGACTCTGTCAGAGCCTCCCCCCTAAAAAGGTATTGTCAGACATTATGTCTTAGTTAACTTTGCAAGAGAAAGTTCAGTTCGACAAACTGTTTAACTAGAGGCTTCAATAAAATTATTCATTAGTGCAAGAACAATTAAATCTTATGACAGTGGTTACCAATATTATTCTTTTTCTCTCTCGATGTACCCTTCCAAGAAAGATCTCAAACTTGCATACTCTCAATTTATTTGCAAGAATGATAATAAAATCAATTGTATGAAGGTAGATGGAAATGCCGTACGTACCCCTGGGGTACGCTTACAATCAATTGGAAAACATTGCTTAATGGAATTAACCCGAATATATAAAATTCGTGTAAATAGTGTAACCTATAACTTGCTACTATAAGTACTTTGTTGCCAATAATCATATTGCACTTTATTTGGTAATAATATATTTATGTTTGCAAATATCATTAGTATTTCCGATAAAGCTTACAAGCCTCTTGTGTCCGCTCTACGTAGCGTTGCCAACCCTACTATACAATACAGTATCCTACTATACTGAGGGTCAACCTACATTTTTTATTTATTTATTTCTTTTCATCATTTACTATTTTACACAAAGCTTATTTTGACAAGTATTATTTTACAAAAATATGAAATACCTATTTAATATGATTACAATTTTAAATATGGAAACACTGAAACACATCACTATAGTTGGTTTTTAATATTTCACAAAGCTATACGTTTTTAATTAATCACCCAAAATTATGTTTACTGGACCTTTCTGAGTTTGCCACTAGACACCTGATTTGATGTAAAAGTTGGCAACCCTAGCTCTACCTGACAGTTATCTGATCGAAGTTGTCAGTTAAAAGTCTGGAATGGGTGGTATAAACAATTTAACAGTTCCCAATTATTAAGATTATTGTAATGAAGATTTCTTATCAATATTTAAGTGAAATTGTTAGGAACATCAATTTTCTTTTGTCTAAATCATTTACAAACTACGAATTTGTATTGTATAGATTCAAAAGTTTATTAAAATATTTGGTCAGAGAATTGAGTTCGGTTACTTCTACTACTAAGTAACATACACCTCAGTTTCAATTTAATTTGATAGGTGCCTATTCTATTAAATCACATTAACTTCCAAATCTAATTGAACTTTTCAGATTTCTTACTGTGTTTACCTTATCTTTATGTAATCCTTTGTTGCTACAAGTCTGGCATAATTATATGGAAAAAAATTCATTTACTAAACGTTTGCTCCTAAAGCAATAAAGTGTTTATTTTCTTATTTTAGTATGTCTTTCCTATACATGGTGCTGACGAGTCACACCCTTCACTTATATGGTTTCCTTGACAGAAAACTTACATTCTCCTTGTTTTCTGTTTCATAATAATTTTCCATATTTCCTCATTAATCGAATGTTCAACTTGTCATTAGATGTTCATGACGTATCGTCCATCCCGTTTGGCACTACGTATTGAGTGTTAAACATTTTAATCTAGTATTTAATGCTGCCACCATTTCTCCGCATGTGGTGAAATCAGAAATGTCATCAGGTCTGGATCAGATTCAAGAATGCAACGATTTAGAAATCAACAACAATCAGTCTCAGCAAAGATGTCAGTTTATACTTAGTAGTCTCGACTAACGATTTCACATTATCCTCTTTATTGTTACATGAACCTCTAGCGCTATCGGATAGGACTTTCGCTTTGTTGATAACTTACTAGTAAATTTTCTATCTGGAACAATGATCTAACTAAATGTATCATTACATTACACTGTTTGTCATATTATATATGGAACATAAGATGGACATGTTCATTTGTGTACGTCACTATAGTTGGAGAAAATGAAATAAAAGTACCATAATCATTAGGTAGTCACCAGATCTTCTCATACTATGATAAATCTTTATGTATCTGAACCCACTAGTAAAGGATTAAAGTTTGCATCTACTCAATAGTATTTCTTTTAGAACAATCATGTCTAAATTTTTACCTAATTTTCTATTGTCGATATGCTCAAATAGAATAAATTGCAAGTACCTATGTATAACTTATTATTGTCACAAGTACACTTATTTCAAGATAAATTAAAACTATCGCTTTCTAGTGAATCAATCGTTTGGTATAACATTACCGGTTATAAGTGGTCAATAATTACAGAAACAGTACGTTAACTTGAACGGGCTTGTGCATTGATTTGCTCGAATTACTTAAATTGTTATATTTAAGTTGTACTGAGAATTAATCAAACTCTCACTCAGTCTTGTTACCAAGTACTTATCCATTTAATCAGCTTTGCTTTGCAACCAAGAACTGTCTTCGTCCTTTTAGTCAGTATAACGTTCTCATGTAACTATGTTACATCTTTATGAGATCAAAATTATAGATCTAAGCCTGGAATTAATCCAAGTTCACTCCTTCAATACTAAAACGATTGAGTTTATAAAGTTTTCACCTTCCATATAACACTGATAGATAGGTTACCTATTCGTTCACTTATACATGATATTTTACGTTTACTAATTATTGAAACATTATCATGTCATCATGTTTAACGTAGTTACTGATCCATTCATTTATTAATTACTAATTTGGTTAGTTTAAAACAACAAACTATAGGAAACGTAGAAGAGTTTGTTTACTAGTTTACTTATGTGAACTAACGTTTTGAGACAACAATCGTGCAAAATACAAGTAAATATCTAAATCAGAAAACTCACCCGTTGGTAATTATCACCCTTCACGGAAGTTTTAATTCACTTTTCACATAAAATAAATTCTCAACTTGACCAAAAACTTTCTATGAAAAATGTCAACAAGAGATAATTAGGGCTGTGTAGCGTAGTTGTTAGTGACGACCAGTATTATAATCGATTCGAATAACTCGATTCATAGATGGACTAACTTATGTTTTCATGAGTTTGACAACGTGTCGCATTATATTTGACTACTTATTATGACCATTGAACATTGGTATTTGTTGAATTTCAATTTGATTGTTTAAAAACATTAAATAATAAAATCAATATGTTCTGGTTTATACTAATGAGCGGTTTTCTGACAGCAGAGAATTTTAGTATAATTTTATGTCGACAGATGGCGTTACTTAAACTAAGTCGATTTTTAAATATTTTTTCCCACTAATGGTCATATTGGTCATAGAAAAGTTTTCGTAACACGCCATTGGACAATCAACGCACAAAGCAAGAAACCACATACTCAGCAAACGTATAATAAAAAAGTAATTACATTTCATAATTTTCATAAAAAGCTACCTACTAAGTACAACGACACCTAGTTCTATTTTATGAACTACCCTTTTTTCTTAAACTGCCCTTTGAAAACCGATCGTTGACAATATTTATTACGAATCCTCTCTATTTCTGTGTTGCTGACTTTATCTCAGATAGTGATTTATAAGTAATAATACAATTGCAATTTAATGAGCTCCATTACCTGTACGCATACACTACAACCGATTTACATTTTGACAGGTCAGAAATAGATGTTCTCTTTTTTAATTGAATCAGACCACGACTCAAACTAACTGGTCGATTCAAGTCAGAATTCCCATTCGATCGCAAACAATTACGAAAACTGTATGAAAACAATGCTTTTAGTTTTATATTATATAAATTGAACTCGTCTCGTCAATAGCTTCATACTTTTCAAGTATTTACTTATTCCTATTAAATAAGTCTGTCTAGAAATTAGTGATGGATGTCTTAGTGATGGATCATAATATTTCGTCTTTGAAACAATGTTTCGCTGCAATAGATACCCTAAAACTATAGGTTAAATCATGGCTAAATCTCATTGCCATCATAAACGCTTCGGTCACATTTGCAATCGCAACACATTGCCATTTCCCTGGCAAGTTTTATTCATGTTCACATTCACATGAAACAATGCATCACACACGTCCGTCAAATCACAGTTCTTATCAACTGCTCTGTTCTAAGCCGATAGACCTACAGGTATGTATTGGTCTGAGGTAGAACCTTTATCACAGAGATACGTTATTGTCACCAAACGTTTCTATCTGAGACCTCTAACCATACCTTATTACAATGCCATAACGTTTAATAAGTTTACAAATAGAAAACAATTTCACATAACAGCTGATCTATACCTTCGGACATTCGAACGATCTGTAAAATCGATTTGTTTTAACTAGTTGTCTCAGTTCCTTTATCAGAAATACTTTACGATATTCTCGTATGAGTTCAAGAATAAATAGTTTGAAAATCGTTATCAGAAATCAGTAATCAGTATCGATTTATAATGCAAACAATTCGCCATCAATCATTATTATTAAGAATCGATAACCGAGTCGATTCACATCGACTGCTATTCATTAGTCAAATCGGATCAATGAATCGATTCGTTGACTCGATTCATTGACTCAACTCTGTGGTGGTGGTACACCTGATTAACACTGTTTTTGTATGCCATAATCGACTTGCGTCAACTTCACTCTAATGAATTTCCGTTCGACACCGAACAAGTGTTACCATACCAAACAATGAGGTTTGCTCATATTTACCTAAATTCTCGATTGAAATCGTATTCTTACGATATGATTGATACATTTAATTTTCTCGTAGAAAATGTCATGGCTAACTAATTTTATATTATAAAATAGATAAATATTCATATTTGGCACATAAATCAAGTTTTGTTTATTTCTGCGGTATGTAGGAAATATTGATCTAATCCAAGTATTTTTTGACACAAATACACTACTAAAAGGTGAAGACTTGGTCTTGTGACTCAATTAAATTTAAATTTCCAGAACAGAGATATCGATTTAAATGCATGGCTTTGTCCATATGATACTCATTACGGTTCTGCCGTTTCTATTTGAAATCAAGAAAACAAAACGTTGAGATTTTGACTTTAGTCTGTCCTAAGCTGTCATTTGGTTAACTGTTAATTATCAAATGAATAAGTTGTGTCTGATCATTACAAATTACGACTCATAGATAAAAATAAAGAGTGCAAGTAAGTATAACTCGATGACAAATCGATACTAATAATATTTTATGCATACGTATCGTGTCATCATTTTTTTTGAAAAATCATAACCATTTCTTACACAATTTTAATAAATTGACAACAGACCGATCTAGTTCAACTTCACTCAAGAATGTACAGTGAGCAGCACATAAGATTATACAACTGTCAAATCTGTAATTTATTTGGGACCTTAATGGCTTTGCCTTTAGGTATAAAATTGATTGAATATCATTACGCTGTCGCAGAAGCCCAGCGTGCCGTTGACCGTACAGAGGCAAAATTTCCGCACAGTATAAGCACAGCATGTCACACAGTCTCCCGTTTTTTTTTAGTAAAGGTTTTTAAGTCGAATACTTTTTGCACAACGGTGTCGTAAAAAGGCCGAAACTCGGTCTCCCTTCCGACTAAGTTTAAAATTTTCAGATAAAATATCATTATGAAATATGCAAACGAAATGGAATTTTATTTTTAGTCCAAGCTGTCAATTGACAGACAAATACAACAAATTATTAAGTAAATAAATGCAGGTAATACAGGTAGAACAGATTTAAGGTGAATTAAAGAGTAAAATTTCCATAAAACCTTTATTTGTTCAAATATGGTACAATACAGTATTGTGAATACGTTAATTCTTTTTCTTAGGCGGAGGAGGAAAAATTCATACTTCATTTCTTGTGATTTATTTTTTATTGATAACAAGTAAATTAAATAATATATTTTCGAAAAATATCATAAGTAAGATATCTTTATTCTGTATCGGATGACCATCGATGAACTTTCCATTCTTCTTGACAGGTGATTGGAAACTCCCAATGTGGTAGTGAAGCTCCGCCGTCTGGCAACACTATATTCTGCCAACTTGCAAATCTCACTGTGAACGTAGTTTCCTCGCGTTTCCGGTTCACTAACACAATTTAAATCATATTCACATCCTTTTAATAAAATTCGCTTTAGGCGCACACGTAATCACTTAAATCGTAAATCAATTCTTAACGAAAAAATTACGTCTCTCATTTATGTTACATGAAATAACACGTAAACGATACTTTACTTTGAAAAACAACGTAAAGGATTTAAATGAAGTTTCGCTACTGAATAACCAGATGTCAACACGAGCCACAATGTAATAGGTACAACTCGCAATACTCTCATCTTTGTAAATCTTATTTTTGGGTTCCATGGAAACCACCAAACTCGGCGGCCACGGGATAATCCCAGCTCCTCCACCATTTGTCGTGGCGATTACCGTGCATAAATGTGAATTGGGGGAAACTGAATCGGGTCGGTACCACGACATCATGATGAGAATATTGCGTAACGTTTATGGCTCGTACCTTAATCTGGAGAGGCGTAATTCCGCGTGGACACGTAGCCCTTTCCGTCACACGCCCGATTGACGCCAGGCTCCAACGTACGCGGATCTCAACTGCTTCGCTTACACCATCTGTAGAAATAGGTTTTGGTTGATTCTAACTGGAATCACTTAAGTGCCTTAGTATTACATAGACACGCGGATGTTCAGTCAATAGCACGACACGACGAGTGATCAGTTCGCCGTGCCTTACCATCACCGAATCTGTTTGAGCTAAGATTATATATAACAACACAATCATACGCTAAATCCGTCTGACTCTCCGTGATTACGAACGAAACGAGGGTGTCTACTATGGACCCCTGGGCGGAGTGCGGGTCAGCGACTTGAAGTGACCCGCCAGGGGGCTATCAGGGGGGCTAGCAGGACAGCGTCTTGTAGTGTCCCGCGAGGGGGACGTCAGGACTCCTACGTCCTGTCGTCCCCCCCCGAGGGGAAGCCAATTCCCTCGAACAGTACAGTGACCCGCCAGAGGGCTATCAGGGGGGCTAGCAGGACAGCGTCTTATAGTGTCCCGCGAGGGGGACGTCAGGACTCCTACGTCCTGTCGTCCCCCCCCGAGGGGAAGCCAATTCCCTCGAACAGTACAGTGACCCGCCAGAGGGCTATCAGGGGGGCTAGCAGGACAGCGTCTTATAGTGTCCCGCGAGGGGGACGTCAGGACTCCTACGTCCTGTCGTCCCCCCCCGAGGGGAAGCCAATTCCCTCGAACAGTACAGTGACCCGCCAGAGGGCTATCAGGGGGGCTAGCAGGACAGCGTCTTATAGTGTCCCGCGAGGGGGACGTCAGGACTCCTACGTCCTGTCGTCCCCCCCCGAGGGGAAGCCAATTCCCTCGTACACTCTACGTAGAGCTTTGAGTGCCCAACATCTTATATCATATGGCCAACGATCGTATTCTTATCACATAGCATGCTAAGTAGAAGCGGCGCCGCTATACAAACCAGGCCATGGCGTCGGTCGGCAGCCCAAGCGTCGAAGCCCGCATTCTCCGTGACCCTCACCATCATTATATGGTTGTACAAATAGCTGGGTATACTTAGCTCAACTAGTCTCGCGACAATTACATATTAAGGAATCAAACCAAGGCACTTAGCTCTCATATTGTTGCACCAGCTTGACGCCGCCCTCAACGTGAAAACACCGCGTTGTCCATTGTTGACTGCCGACGCCATATAAAATGGCGGCGATCACTTTACTACAAATCCAGGCTATGTTACAACAACCATAGACCACAGACTATAATGAGCATACCATAGTGTCTACTTAGGGCGGTTCCACACTATATGTATAGGCTCGCGATCGTCGCGACACTCCCGCCGGAAAATTTAAAGTGAGTTCGTTATCAAATTGCGTGTCTAGAGTGTCTACTCTTATTAATCCAAAGACTCAGACCACTGTAATAGTTTGGATTTGTTTTGCTCTGATTGACCTTCACCAGATGCACCGTCTCATGTGAACATATCTTTAGATTATTTCTTCACTGTTAGGATTGTTCCGAAAGTACTCTACTCATCTGATCACTAGTTCTAAAATTTTATTTGTAAACAACAGCTGTACTTCAACTGATTTTGTTTCCTTTTCAACATACAGATTTTTCAAAGGTATCTCTTCTTTAAGTTTGAACTACACTAACTGATCTATGAGAATCTCTCAACAAAGATATGAATACCCTTTGTCTGCAATTCTGTATCTCTCTAATCCACACTATTTGACCTTCTTTCAGATTTCAATCACAATATTACATATGGCGGTTTGTGGGTTATTATGCCTTTCTCACAGGTTAAGCAATACTAATTGTAAATTAATATACTATATCTATTTTTGTAAATATCTCACTTTGGATCCTTTAGATATGTGGCACGATCTCTCTATGGTTTTAAACCAAATTTGTTTTCGTTGCAGTATATGTTAACAACCTTTCTTCATTTGACATTTCTAATGTAAGACATAATAATCTTTCGAATAATAATTTCAGAATAAAGCTCAACTCTTTATTCACTATTGTTGAAGTTCGTGAATCTATCACCGCTTCCATCTCATAGGCAACTGTTACAATTTTATATGATTATCAATTTTACTTTAGGAACTATAAAGTAGTGAAAACTGGCGCTAACTATTTTATTAGCAAAGTAAGTTAACAATAAGCAACTGCATACTAAATAAGAGGCAACACTATGTATCTATGCTTTGTTTAATTGAGTGCTTTTATCAGATAACTCTGTCTTTATCGAAGGTTAGCTATCAAAGCAATCCAAACTGGATTCTAATACAAAATTGAGTTTGATCTCTATTGAAATCCAGATTATCTAGCTGTACTTTGAGCCTCTCATATTTCTTTTTAAATTTTTTTTTACTCCACTCCAGTATTATAGCAATTATTTTATCCATTCATCGAAACTACTAAACTATGGCGCAAACTTGAATGTAAACCATTTACTTTAGACCTTCTCTTCAATAGACTCTGTCAGAGCCTCCCCCCTAAAAAGGTATTGTCAGACATTATGTCTTAGTTAACTTTGCAAGAGAAAGTTCAGTTCGACAAACTGTTTAACTAGAGGCTTCAATAAAATTATTCATTAGTGCAAGAACAATTAAATCTTATGACAGTGGTTACCAATATTATTCTTTTTCTCTCTCGATGTACCCTTCCAAGAAAGATCTCAAACTTGCATACTCTCAATTTATTTGCAAGAATGATAATAAAATCAATTGTATGAAGGTAGATGGAAATGCCGTACGTACCCCTGGGGTACGCTTACAATCAATTGGAAAACATTGCTTAATGGAATTAACCCGAATATATAAAATTCGTGTAAATAGTGTAACCTATAACTTGCTACTATAAGTACTTTGTTGCCAATAATCATATTGCACTTTATTTGGTAATAATATATTTATGTTTGCAAATATCATTAGTATTTCCGATAAAGCTTACAAGCCTCTTGTGTCCGCTCTACGTAGCGTTGCCAACCCTACTATACAATACAGTATCCTACTATACTGAGGGTCAACCTACATTTTTTATTTATTTATTTCTTTTCATCATTTACTATTTTACACAAAGCTTATTTTGACAAGTATTATTTTACAAAAATATGAAATACCTATTTAATATGATTACAATTTTAAATATGGAAACACTGAAACACATCACTATAGTTGGTTTTTAATATTTCACAAAGCTATACGTTTTTAATTAATCACCCAAAATTATGTTTACTGGACCTTTCTGAGTTTGCCACTAGACACCTGATTTGATGTAAAAGTTGGCAACCCTAGCTCTACCTGACAGTTATCTGATCGAAGTTGTCAGTTAAAAGTCTGGAATGGGTGGTATAAACAATTTAACAGTTCCCAATTATTAAGATTATTGTAATGAAGATTTCTTATCAATATTTAAGTGAAATTGTTAGGAACATCAATTTTCTTTTGTCTAAATCATTTACAAACTACGAATTTGTATTGTATAGATTCAAAAGTTTATTAAAATATTTGGTCAGAGAATTGAGTTCGGTTACTTCTACTACTAAGTAACATACACCTCAGTTTCAATTTAATTTGATAGGTGCCTATTCTATTAAATCACATTAACTTCCAAATCTAATTGAACTTTTCAGATTTCTTACTGTGTTTACCTTATCTTTATGTAATCCTTTGTTGCTACAAGTCTGGCATAATTATATGGAAAAACATTCATTTACTAAACGTTTGCTCCTAAAGCAATAAAGTGTTTATTTTCTTATTTTAGTATGTCTTTCCTATACATGGTGCTGACGAGTCACACCCTTCACTTATATGGTTTCCTTGACAGAAAACTTACATTCTCCTTGTTTTCTGTTTCATAATAATTTTCCATATTTCCTCATTAATCGAATGTTCAACTTGTCATTAGATGTTCATGACGTATCGTCCATCCCGTTTGGCACTACGTATTGAGTGTTAAACATTTTAATCTAGTATTTAATGCTGCCACCATTTCTCCGCATGTGGTGAAATCAGAAATGTCATCAGGTCTGGATCAGATTCAAGAATGCAACGATTTAGAAATCAACAACAATCAGTCTCAGCAAAGATGTCAGTTTATACTTAGTAGTCTCGACTAACGATTTCACATTATCCTCTTTATTGTTACATGAACCTCTAGCGCTATCGGATAGGACTTTCGCTTTGTTGATAACTTACTAGTAAATTTTCTATCTGGAACAATGATCTAACTAAATGTATCATTACATTACACTGTTTGTCATATTATATATGGAACATAAGATGGACATGTTCATTTGTGTACGTCACTATAGTTGGAGAAAATGAAATAAAAGTACCATAATCATTAGGTAGTCACCAGATCTTCTCATACTATGATAAATCTTTATGTATCTGAACCCACTAGTAAAGGATTAAAGTTTGCATCTACTCAATAGTATTTCTTTTAGAACAATCATGTCTAAATTTTTACCTAATTTTCTATTGTCGATATGCTCAAATAGAATAAATTGCAAGTACCTATGTATAACTTATTATTGTCACAAGTACACTTATTTCAAGATAAATTAAAACTATCGCTTTCTAGTGAATCAATCGTTTGGTATAACATTACCGGTTATAAGTGGTCAATAATTACAGAAACAGTACGTTAACTTGAACGGGCTTGTGCATTGATTTGCTCGAATTACTTAAATTGTTATATTTAAGTTGTACTGAGAATTAATCAAACTCTCACTCAGTCTTGTTACCAAGTACTTATCCATTTAATCAGCTTTGCTTTGCAACCAAGAACTGTCTTCGTCCTTTTAGTCAGTATAACGTTCTCATGTAACTATGTTACATCTTTATGAGATCAAAATTATAGATCTAAGCCTGGAATTAATCCAAGTTCACTCCTTCAATACTAAAACGATTGAGTTTATAAAGTTTTCACCTTCCATATAACACTGATAGATAGGTTACCTATTCGTTCACTTATACATGATATTTTACGTTTACTAATTATTGAAACATTATCATGTCATCATGTTTAACGTAGTTACTGATCCATTCATTTATTAATTACTAATTTGGTTAGTTTAAAACAACAAACTATAGGAAACGTAGAAGAGTTTGTTTACTAGTTTACTTATGTGAACTAACGTTTTGAGACAACAATCGTGCAAAATACAAGTAAATATCTAAATCAGAAAACTCACCCGTTGGTAATTATCACCCTTCACGGAAGTTTTAATTCACTTTTCACATAAAATAAATTCTCAACTTGACCAAAAACTTTCTATGAAAAATGTCAACAAGAGATAATTAGGGCTGTGTAGCGTAGTTGTTAGTGACGACCAGTATTATAATCGATTCGAATAACTCGATTCATAGATGGACTAACTTATGTTTTCATGAGTTTGACAACGTGTCGCATTATATTTGACTACTTATTATGACCATTGAACATTGGTATTTGTTGAATTTCAATTTGATTGTTTAAAAACATTAAATAATAAAATCAATATGTTCTGGTTTATACTAATGAGCGGTTTTCTGACAGCAGAGAATTTTAGTATAATTTTATGTCGACAGATGGCGTTACTTAAACTAAGTCGATTTTTAAATATTTTTTCCCACTAATGGTCATATTGGTCATAGAAAAGTTTTCGTAACACGCCATTGGACAATCAACGCACAAAGCAAGAAACCACATACTCAGCAAACGTATAATAAAAAAGTAATTACATTTCATAATTTTCATAAAAAGCTACCTACTAAGTACAACGACACCTAGTTCTATTTTATGAACTACCCTTTTTTCTTAAACTGCCCTTTGAAAACCGATCGTTGACAATATTTATTACGAATCCTCTCTATTTCTGTGTTGCTGACTTTATCTCAGATAGTGATTTATAAGTAATAATACAATTGCAATTTAATGAGCTCCATTACCTGTACGCATACACTACAACCGATTTACATTTTGACAGGTCAGAAATAGATGTTCTCTTTTTTAATTGAATCAGACCACGACTCAAACTAACTGGTCGATTCAAGTCAGAATTCCCATTCGATCGCAAACAATTACGAAAACTGTATGAAAACAATGCTTTTAGTTTTATATTATATAAATTGAACTCGTCTCGTCAATAGCTTCATACTTTTCAAGTATTTACTTATTCCTATTAAATAAGTCTGTCTAGAAATTAGTGATGGATGTCTTAGTGATGGATCATAATATTTCGTCTTTGAAACAATGTTTCGCTGCAATAGATACCCTAAAACTATAGGTTAAATCATGGCTAAATCTCATTGCCATCATAAACGCTTCGGTCACATTTGCAATCGCAACACATTGCCATTTCCCTGGCAAGTTTTATTCATGTTCACATTCACATGAAACAATGCATCACACACGTCCGTCAAATCACAGTTCTTATCAACTGCTCTGTTCTAAGCCGATAGACCTACAGGTATGTATTGGTCTGAGGTAGAACCTTTATCACAGAGATACGTTATTGTCACCAAACGTTTCTATCTGAGACCTCTAACCATACCTTATTACAATGCCATAACGTTTAATAAGTTTACAAATAGAAAACAATTTCACATAACAGCTGATCTATACCTTCGGACATTCGAACGATCTGTAAAATCGATTTGTTTTAACTAGTTGTCTCAGTTCCTTTATCAGAAATACTTTACGATATTCTCGTATGAGTTCAAGAATAAATAGTTTGAAAATCGTTATCAGAAATCAGTAATCAGTATCGATTTATAATGCAAACAATTCGCCATCAATCATTATTATTAAGAATCGATAACCGAGTCGATTCACATCGACTGCTATTCATTAGTCAAATCGGATCAATGAATCGATTCGTTGACTCGATTCATTGACTCAACTCTGTGGTGGTGGTACACCTGATTAACACTGTTTTTGTATGCCATAATCGACTTGCGTCAACTTCACTCTAATGAATTTCCGTTCGACACCGAACAAGTGTTACCATACCAAACAATGAGGTTTGCTCATATTTACCTAAATTCTCGATTGAAATCGTATTCTTACGATATGATTGATACATTTAATTTTCTCGTAGAAAATGTCATGGCTAACTAATTTTATATTATAAAATAGATAAATATTCATATTTGGCACATAAATCAAGTTTTGTTTATTTCTGCGGTATGTAGGAAATATTGATCTAATCCAAGTATTTTTTGACACAAATACACTACTAAAAGGTGAAGACTTGGTCTTGTGACTCAATTAAATTTAAATTTCCAGAACAGAGATATCGATTTAAATGCATGGCTTTGTCCATATGATACTCATTACGGTTCTGCCGTTTCTATTTGAAATCAAGAAAACAAAACGTTGAGATTTTGACTTTAGTCTGTCCTAAGCTGTCATTTGGTTAACTGTTAATTATCAAATGAATAAGTTGTGTCTGATCATTACAAATTACGACTCATAGATAAAAATAAAGAGTGCAAGTAAGTATAACTCGATGACAAATCGATACTAATAATATTTTATGCATACGTATCGTGTCATCATTTTTTTTGAAAAATCATAACCATTTCTTACACAATTTTAATAAATTGACAACAGACCGATCTAGTTCAACTTCACTCAAGAATGTACAGTGAGCAGCACATAAGATTATACAACTGTCAAATCTGTAATTTATTTGGGACCTTAATGGCTTTGCCTTTAGGTATAAAATTGATTGAATATCATTACGCTGTCGCAGAAGCCCAGCGTGCCGTTGACCGTACAGAGGCAAAATTTCCGCACAGTATAAGCACAGCATGTCACACAGTCTCCCGTTTTTTTTTAGTAAAGGTTTTTAAGTCGAATACTTTTTGCACAACGGTGTCGTAAAAAGGCCGAAACTCGGTCTCCCTTCCGACTAAGTTTAAAATTTTCAGATAAAATATCATTATGAAATATGCAAACGAAATGGAATTTTATTTTTAGTCCAAGCTGTCAATTGACAGACAAATACAACAAATTATTAAGTAAATAAATGCAGGTAATACAGGTAGAACAGATTTAAGGTGAATTAAAGAGTAAAATTTCCATAAAACCTTTATTTGTTCAAATATGGTACAATACAGTATTGTGAATACGTTAATTCTTTTTCTTAGGCGGAGGAGGAAAAATTCATACTTCATTTCTTGTGATTTATTTTTTATTGATAACAAGTAAATTAAATAATATATTTTCGAAAAATATCATAAGTAAGATATCTTTATTCTGTATCGGATGACCATCGATGAACTTTCCATTCTTCTTGACAGGTGATTGGAAACTCCCAATGTGGTAGTGAAGCTCCGCCGTCTGGCAACACTATATTCTGCCAACTTGCAAATCTCACTGTGAACGTAGTTTCCTCGCGTTTCCGGTTCACTAACACAATTTAAATCATATTCACATCCTTTTAATAAAATTCGCTTTAGGCGCACACGTAATCACTTAAATCGTAAATCAATTCTTAACGAAAAAATTACGTCTCTCATTTATGTTACATGAAATAACACGTAAACGATACTTTACTTTGAAAAACAACGTAAAGGATTTAAATGAAGTTTCGCTACTGAATAACCAGATGTCAACACGAGCCACAATGTAATAGGTACAACTCGCAATACTCTCATCTTTGTAAATCTTATTTTTGGGTTCCATGGAAACCACCAAACTCGGCGGCCACGGGATAATCCCAGCTCCTCCACCATTTGTCGTGGCGATTACCGTGCATAAATGTGAATTGGGGGAAACTGAATCGGGTCGGTACCACGACATCATGATGAGAATATTGCGTAACGTTTATGGCTCGTACCTTAATCTGGAGAGGCGTAATTCCGCGTGGACACGTAGCCCTTTCCGTCACACGCCCGATTGACGCCAGGCTCCAACGTACGCGGATCTCAACTGCTTCGCTTACACCATCTGTAGAAATAGGTTTTGGTTGATTCTAACTGGAATCACTTAAGTGCCTTAGTATTACATAGACACGCGGATGTTCAGTCAATAGCACGACACGACGAGTGATCAGTTCGCCGTGCCTTACCATCACCGAATCTGTTTGAGCTAAGATTATATATAACAACACAATCATACGCTAAATCCGTCTGACTCTCCGTGATTACGAACGAAACGAGGGTGTCTACTATGGACCCCTGGGCGGAGTGCGGGTCAGCGACTTGAAGTGACCCGCCAGGGGGCTATCAGGGGGGCTAGCAGGACAGCGTCTTGTAGTGTCCCGCGAGGGGGACGTCAGGACTCCTACGTCCTGTCGTCCCCCCCCGAGGGGAAGCCAATTCCCTCGAACAGTACAGTGACCCGCCAGAGGGCTATCAGGGGGGCTAGCAGGACAGCGTCTTATAGTGTCCCGCGAGGGGGACGTCAGGACTCCTACGTCCTGTCGTCCCCCCCCGAGGGGAAGCCAATTCCCTCGAACAGTACAGTGACCCGCCAGAGGGCTATCAGGGGGGCTAGCAGGACAGCGTCTTATAGTGTCCCGCGAGGGGGACGTCAGGACTCCTACGTCCTGTCGTCCCCCCCCGAGGGGAAGCCAATTCCCTCGAACAGTACAGTGACCCGCCAGAGGGCTATCAGGGGGGCTAGCAGGACAGCGTCTTATAGTGTCCCGCGAGGGGGACGTCAGGACTCCTACGTCCTGTCGTCCCCCCCCGAGGGGAAGCCAATTCCCTCGTACACTCTACGTAGAGCTTTGAGTGCCCAACATCTTATATCATATGGCCAACGATCGTATTCTTATCACATAGCATGCTAAGTAGAAGCGGCGCCGCTATACAAACCAGGCCATGGCGTCGGTCGGCAGCCCAAGCGTCGAAGCCCGCATTCTCCGTGACCCTCACCATCATTATATGGTTGTACAAATAGCTGGGTATACTTAGCTCAACTAGTCTCGCGACAATTACATATTAAGGAATCAAACCAAGGCACTTAGCTCTCATATTGTTGCACCAGCTTGACGCCGCCCTCAACGTGAAAACACCGCGTTGTCCATTGTTGACTGCCGACGCCATATAAAATGGCGGCGATCACTTTACTACAAATCCAGGCTATGTTACAACAACCATAGACCACAGACTATAATGAGCATACCATAGTGTCTACTTAGGGCGGTTCCACACTATATGTATAGGCTCGCGATCGTCGCGACACTCCCGCCGGAAAATTTAAAGTGAGTTCGTTATCAAATTGCGTGTCTAGAGTGTCTACTCTTATTAATCCAAAGACTCAGACCACTGTAATAGTTTGGATTTGTTTTGCTCTGATTGACCTTCACCAGATGCACCGTCTCATGTGAACATATCTTTAGATTATTTCTTCACTGTTAGGATTGTTCCGAAAGTACTCTACTCATCTGATCACTAGTTCTAAAATTTTATTTGTAAACAACAGCTGTACTTCAACTGATTTTGTTTCCTTTTCAACATACAGATTTTTCAAAGGTATCTCTTCTTTAAGTTTGAACTACACTAACTGATCTATGAGAATCTCTCAACAAAGATATGAATACCCTTTGTCTGCAATTCTGTATCTCTCTAATCCACACTATTTGACCTTCTTTCAGATTTCAATCACAATATTACATATGGCGGTTTGTGGGTTATTATGCCTTTCTCACAGGTTAAGCAATACTAATTGTAAATTAATATACTATATCTATTTTTGTAAATATCTCACTTTGGATCCTTTAGATATGTGGCACGATCTCTCTATGGTTTTAAACCAAATTTGTTTTCGTTGCAGTATATGTTAACAACCTTTCTTCATTTGACATTTCTAATGTAAGACATAATAATCTTTCGAATAATAATTTCAGAATAAAGCTCAACTCTTTATTCACTATTGTTGAAGTTCGTGAATCTATCACCGCTTCCATCTCATAGGCAACTGTTACAATTTTATATGATTATCAATTTTACTTTAGGAACTATAAAGTAGTGAAAACTGGCGCTAACTATTTTATTAGCAAGTAAGTTAACAATAAGCAACTGCATACTAAATAAGAGCAACACTATGTATCTATGCTTTGTTTAATTGAGTGCTTTTATCAGATAACTCTGTCTTTATCGAAGGTTAGCTATCAAAGCAATCCAAACTGGGATTCTAATACAAAATTGAGTTTGATCTCTATTGAAATTCCAGATTATCTAGCTGTACTTTGAGCCTCTCATATTTCTTTTTAAATTTTTTTTTACTCCACTCCAGTATTATAGCAATTATTTTATCCATTCATCGAAACTACTAAACTATGGCGCAAACTTGAATGTAAACCATTTACTTTAGACCTTCTCTTCAATAGACTCTGTCAGAGCCTCCCCCCTAAAAAGGTATTGTCAGACATTATGTCTTAGTTAACTTTGCAAGAGAAAGTTCAGTTCGACAAACTGTTTAACTAGAGGCTTCAATAAAATTATTCATTAGTGCAAGAACAATTAAATCTTATGACAGTGGTTACCAATATTATTCTTTTTCTCTCTCGATGTACCCTTCCAAGAAAGATCTCAAACTTGCATACTCTCAATTTATTTGCAAGAATGATAATAAAATCAATTGTATGAAGGTAGATGGAAATGCCGTACGTACCCCTGGGGTACGCTTACAATCAATTGGAAAACATTGCTTAATGGAATTAACCCGAATATATAAAATTCGTGTAAATAGTGTAACCTATAACTTGCTACTATAAGTACTTTGTTGCCAATAATCATATTGCACTTTATTTGGTAATAATATATTTATGTTTGCAAATATCATTAGTATTTCCGATAAAGCTTACAAGCCTCTTGTGTCCGCTCTACGTAGCGTTGCCAACCCTACTATACAATACAGTATCCTACTATACTGAGGGTCAACCTACATTTTTTATTTATTTATTTCTTTTCATCATTTACTATTTTACACAAAGCTTATTTTGACAAGTATTATTTTACAAAAATATGAAATACCTATTTAATATGATTACAATTTTAAATATGGAAACACTGAAACACATCACTATAGTTGGTTTTTAATATTTCACAAAGCTATACGTTTTTAATTAATCACCCAAAATTATGTTTACTGGACCTTTCTGAGTTTGCCACTAGACACCTGATTTGATGTAAAAGTTGGCAACCCTAGCTCTACCTGACAGTTATCTGATCGAAGTTGTCAGTTAAAAGTCTGGAATGGGTGGTATAAACAATTTAACAGTTCCCAATTATTAAGATTATTGTAATGAAGATTTCTTATCAATATTTAAGTGAAATTGTTAGGAACATCAATTTTCTTTTGTCTAAATCATTTACAAACTACGAATTTGTATTGTATAGATTCAAAAGTTTATTAAAATATTTGGTCAGAGAATTGAGTTCGGTTACTTCTACTACTAAGTAACATACACCTCAGTTTCAATTTAATTTGATAGGTGCCTATTCTATTAAATCACATTAACTTCCAAATCTAATTGAACTTTTCAGATTTCTTACTGTGTTTACCTTATCTTTATGTAATCCTTTGTTGCTACAAGTCTGGCATAATTATATGGAAAAACATTCATTTACTAAACGTTTGCTCCTAAAGCAATAAAGTGTTTATTTTCTTATTTTAGTATGTCTTTCCTATACATGGTGCTGACGAGTCACACCCTTCACTTATATGGTTTCCTTGACAGAAAACTTACATTCTCCTTGTTTTCTGTTTCATAATAATTTTCCATATTTCCTCATTAATCGAATGTTCAACTTGTCATTAGATGTTCATGACGTATCGTCCATCCCGTTTGGCACTACGTATTGAGTGTTAAACATTTTAATCTAGTATTTAATGCTGCCACCATTTCTCCGCATGTGGTGAAATCAGAAATGTCATCAGGTCTGGATCAGATTCAAGAATGCAACGATTTAGAAATCAACAACAATCAGTCTCAGCAAAGATGTCAGTTTATACTTAGTAGTCTCGACTAACGATTTCACATTATCCTCTTTATTGTTACATGAACCTCTAGCGCTATCGGATAGGACTTTCGCTTTGTTGATAACTTACTAGTAAATTTTCTATCTGGAACAATGATCTAACTAAATGTATCATTACATTACACTGTTTGTCATATTATATATGGAACATAAGATGGACATGTTCATTTGTGTACGTCACTATAGTTGGAGAAAATGAAATAAAAGTACCATAATCATTAGGTAGTCACCAGATCTTCTCATACTATGATAAATCTTTATGTATCTGAACCCACTAGTAAAGGATTAAAGTTTGCATCTACTCAATAGTATTTCTTTTAGAACAATCATGTCTAAATTTTTACCTAATTTTCTATTGTCGATATGCTCAAATAGAATAAATTGCAAGTACCTATGTATAACTTATTATTGTCACAAGTACACTTATTTCAAGATAAATTAAAACTATCGCTTTCTAGTGAATCAATCGTTTGGTATAACATTACCGGTTATAAGTGGTCAATAATTACAGAAACAGTACGTTAACTTGAACGGGCTTGTGCATTGATTTGCTCGAATTACTTAAATTGTTATATTTAAGTTGTACTGAGAATTAATCAAACTCTCACTCAGTCTTGTTACCAAGTACTTATCCATTTAATCAGCTTTGCTTTGCAACCAAGAACTGTCTTCGTCCTTTTAGTCAGTATAACGTTCTCATGTAACTATGTTACATCTTTATGAGATCAAAATTATAGATCTAAGCCTGGAATTAATCCAAGTTCACTCCTTCAATACTAAAACGATTGAGTTTATAAAGTTTTCACCTTCCATATAACACTGATAGATAGGTTACCTATTCGTTCACTTATACATGATATTTTACGTTTACTAATTATTGAAACATTATCATGTCATCATGTTTAACGTAGTTACTGATCCATTCATTTATTAATTACTAATTTGGTTAGTTTAAAACAACAAACTATAGGAAACGTAGAAGAGTTTGTTTACTAGTTTACTTATGTGAACTAACGTTTTGAGACAACAATCGTGCAAAATACAAGTAAATATCTAAATCAGAAAACTCACCCGTTGGTAATTATCACCCTTCACGGAAGTTTTAATTCACTTTTCACATAAAATAAATTCTCAACTTGACCAAAAACTTTCTATGAAAAATGTCAACAAGAGATAATTAGGGCTGTGTAGCGTAGTTGTTAGTGACGACCAGTATTATAATCGATTCGAATAACTCGATTCATAGATGGACTAACTTATGTTTTCATGAGTTTGACAACGTGTCGCATTATATTTGACTACTTATTATGACCATTGAACATTGGTATTTGTTGAATTTCAATTTGATTGTTTAAAAACATTAAATAATAAAATCAATATGTTCTGGTTTATACTAATGAGCGGTTTTCTGACAGCAGAGAATTTTAGTATAATTTTATGTCGACAGATGGCGTTACTTAAACTAAGTCGATTTTTAAATATTTTTTCCCACTAATGGTCATATTGGTCATAGAAAAGTTTTCGTAACACGCCATTGGACAATCAACGCACAAAGCAAGAAACCACATACTCAGCAAACGTATAATAAAAAAGTAATTACATTTCATAATTTTCATAAAAAGCTACCTACTAAGTACAACGACACCTAGTTCTATTTTATGAACTACCCTTTTTTCTTAAACTGCCCTTTGAAAACCGATCGTTGACAATATTTATTACGAATCCTCTCTATTTCTGTGTTGCTGACTTTATCTCAGATAGTGATTTATAAGTAATAATACAATTGCAATTTAATGAGCTCCATTACCTGTACGCATACACTACAACCGATTTACATTTTGACAGGTCAGAAATAGATGTTCTCTTTTTTAATTGAATCAGACCACGACTCAAACTAACTGGTCGATTCAAGTCAGAATTCCCATTCGATCGCAAACAATTACGAAAACTGTATGAAAACAATGCTTTTAGTTTTATATTATATAAATTGAACTCGTCTCGTCAATAGCTTCATACTTTTCAAGTATTTACTTATTCCTATTAAATAAGTCTGTCTAGAAATTAGTGATGGATGTCTTAGTGATGGATCATAATATTTCGTCTTTGAAACAATGTTTCGCTGCAATAGATACCCTAAAACTATAGGTTAAATCATGGCTAAATCTCATTGCCATCATAAACGCTTCGGTCACATTTGCAATCGCAACACATTGCCATTTCCCTGGCAAGTTTTATTCATGTTCACATTCACATGAAACAATGCATCACACACGTCCGTCAAATCACAGTTCTTATCAACTGCTCTGTTCTAAGCCGATAGACCTACAGGTATGTATTGGTCTGAGGTAGAACCTTTATCACAGAGATACGTTATTGTCACCAAACGTTTCTATCTGAGACCTCTAACCATACCTTATTACAATGCCATAACGTTTAATAAGTTTACAAATAGAAAACAATTTCACATAACAGCTGATCTATACCTTCGGACATTCGAACGATCTGTAAAATCGATTTGTTTTAACTAGTTGTCTCAGTTCCTTTATCAGAAATACTTTACGATATTCTCGTATGAGTTCAAGAATAAATAGTTTGAAAATCGTTATCAGAAATCAGTAATCAGTATCGATTTATAATGCAAACAATTCGCCATCAATCATTATTATTAAGAATCGATAACCGAGTCGATTCACATCGACTGCTATTCATTAGTCAAATCGGATCAATGAATCGATTCGTTGACTCGATTCATTGACTCAACTCTGTGGTGGTGGTACACCTGATTAACACTGTTTTTGTATGCCATAATCGACTTGCGTCAACTTCACTCTAATGAATTTCCGTTCGACACCGAACAAGTGTTACCATACCAAACAATGAGGTTTGCTCATATTTACCTAAATTCTCGATTGAAATCGTATTCTTACGATATGATTGATACATTTAATTTTCTCGTAGAAAATGTCATGGCTAACTAATTTTATATTATAAAATAGATAAATATTCATATTTGGCACATAAATCAAGTTTTGTTTATTTCTGCGGTATGTAGGAAATATTGATCTAATCCAAGTATTTTTTGACACAAATACACTACTAAAAGGTGAAGACTTGGTCTTGTGACTCAATTAAATTTAAATTTCCAGAACAGAGATATCGATTTAAATGCATGGCTTTGTCCATATGATACTCATTACGGTTCTGCCGTTTCTATTTGAAATCAAGAAAACAAAACGTTGAGATTTTGACTTTAGTCTGTCCTAAGCTGTCATTTGGTTAACTGTTAATTATCAAATGAATAAGTTGTGTCTGATCATTACAAATTACGACTCATAGATAAAAATAAAGAGTGCAAGTAAGTATAACTCGATGACAAATCGATACTAATAATATTTTATGCATACGTATCGTGTCATCATTTTTTTTGAAAAATCATAACCATTTCTTACACAATTTTAATAAATTGACAACAGACCGATCTAGTTCAACTTCACTCAAGAATGTACAGTGAGCAGCACATAAGATTATACAACTGTCAAATCTGTAATTTATTTGGGACCTTAATGGCTTTGCCTTTAGGTATAAAATTGATTGAATATCATTACGCTGTCGCAGAAGCCCAGCGTGCCGTTGACCGTACAGAGGCAAAATTTCCGCACAGTATAAGCACAGCATGTCACACAGTCTCCCGTTTTTTTTTAGTAAAGGTTTTTAAGTCGAATACTTTTTGCACAACGGTGTCGTAAAAAGGCCGAAACTCGGTCTCCCTTCCGACTAAGTTTAAAATTTTCAGATAAAATATCATTATGAAATATGCAAACGAAATGGAATTTTATTTTTAGTCCAAGCTGTCAATTGACAGACAAATACAACAAATTATTAAGTAAATAAATGCAGGTAATACAGGTAGAACAGATTTAAGGTGAATTAAAGAGTAAAATTTCCATAAAACCTTTATTTGTTCAAATATGGTACAATACAGTATTGTGAATACGTTAATTCTTTTTCTTAGGCGGAGGAGGAAAAATTCATACTTCATTTCTTGTGATTTATTTTTTATTGATAACAAGTAAATTAAATAATATATTTTCGAAAAATATCATAAGTAAGATATCTTTATTCTGTATCGGATGACCATCGATGAACTTTCCATTCTTCTTGACAGGTGATTGGAAACTCCCAATGTGGTAGTGAAGCTCCGCCGTCTGGCAACACTATATTCTGCCAACTTGCAAATCTCACTGTGAACGTAGTTTCCTCGCGTTTCCGGTTCACTAACACAATTTAAATCATATTCACATCCTTTTAATAAAATTCGCTTTAGGCGCACACGTAATCACTTAAATCGTAAATCAATTCTTAACGAAAAAATTACGTCTCTCATTTATGTTACATGAAATAACACGTAAACGATACTTTACTTTGAAAAACAACGTAAAGGATTTAAATGAAGTTTCGCTACTGAATAACCAGATGTCAACACGAGCCACAATGTAATAGGTACAACTCGCAATACTCTCATCTTTGTAAATCTTATTTTTGGGTTCCATGGAAACCACCAAACTCGGCGGCCACGGGATAATCCCAGCTCCTCCACCATTTGTCGTGGCGATTACCGTGCATAAATGTGAATTGGGGGAAACTGAATCGGGTCGGTACCACGACATCATGATGAGAATATTGCGTAACGTTTATGGCTCGTACCTTAATCTGGAGAGGCGTAATTCCGCGTGGACACGTAGCCCTTTCCGTCACACGCCCGATTGACGCCAGGCTCCAACGTACGCGGATCTCAACTGCTTCGCTTACACCATCTGTAGAAATAGGTTTTGGTTGATTCTAACTGGAATCACTTAAGTGCCTTAGTATTACATAGACACGCGGATGTTCAGTCAATAGCACGACACGACGAGTGATCAGTTCGCCGTGCCTTACCATCACCGAATCTGTTTGAGCTAAGATTATATATAACAACACAATCATACGCTAAATCCGTCTGACTCTCCGTGATTACGAACGAAACGAGGGTGTCTACTATGGACCCCTGGGCGGAGTGCGGGTCAGCGACTTGAAGTGACCCGCCAGGGGGCTATCAGGGGGGCTAGCAGGACAGCGTCTTGTAGTGTCCCGCGAGGGGGACGTCAGGACTCCTACGTCCTGTCGTCCCCCCCCGAGGGGAAGCCAATTCCCTCGAACAGTACAGTGACCCGCCAGAGGGCTATCAGGGGGGCTAGCAGGACAGCGTCTTATAGTGTCCCGCGAGGGGGACGTCAGGACTCCTACGTCCTGTCGTCCCCCCCCGAGGGGAAGCCAATTCCCTCGAACAGTACAGTGACCCGCCAGAGGGCTATCAGGGGGGCTAGCAGGACAGCGTCTTATAGTGTCCCGCGAGGGGGACGTCAGGACTCCTACGTCCTGTCGTCCCCCCCCGAGGGGAAGCCAATTCCCTCGAACAGTACAGTGACCCGCCAGAGGGCTATCAGGGGGGCTAGCAGGACAGCGTCTTATAGTGTCCCGCGAGGGGGACGTCAGGACTCCTACGTCCTGTCGTCCCTCCCCGAGGGGAAGCCAATTCCCTCGAACAGTACAGTGACCCGCCAGAGGGCTATCAGGGGGGCTAGCAGGACAGCGTCTTATAGTGTCCCGCGAGGGGGACGTCAGGACTCCTACGTCCTGTCGTCCCCCCCCGAGGGGAAGCCAATTCCCTCGTACACTCTACGTAGAGCTTTGAGTGCCCAACATCTTATATCATATGGCCAACGATCGTATTCTTATCACATAGCATGCTAAGTAGAAGCGGCGCCGCTATACAAACCAGGCCATGGCGTCGGTCGGCAGCCCAAGCGTCGAAGCCCGCATTCTCCGTGACCCTCACCATCATTATATGGTTGTACAAATAGCTGGGTATACTTAGCTCAACTAGTCTCGCGACAATTACATATTAAGGAATCAAACCAAGGCACTTAGCTCTCATATTGTTGCACCAGCTTGACGCCGCCCTCAACGTGAAAACACCGCGTTGTCCATTGTTGACTGCCGACGCCATATAAAATGGCGGCGATCACTTTACTACAAATCCAGGCTATGTTACAACAACCATAGACCACAGACTATAATGAGCATACCATAGTGTCTACTTAGGGCGGTTCCACACTATATGTATAGGCTCGCGATCGTCGCGACAACGTAGGCCTCTTCCAGCTGTTTCCATTCTGTTCTGTCCTTTGCTTTTCGCGTCCAAAATGTTCCTCCAATTTTCTTAATATCATCTGCCCATCTTTTGGTTTGTCTTCCTCTTTTCCTTTTGCCGTCCCATGGTTGCCACTCTGTAATAATTTTGGTCCATTTTTCCTTGCTTTCTCTTGCCATATGCTGCATATTAATGACCTGCTAATATCTAGTATTTTGAGGTACGCAGATGACAGCACCGTTGTAAAGAGCTACATATCTGATGCTCGAGCCAGTGCAAAACAAGCCCAGTGTTAGGGAGGCGATGGTCAGACACATGAACACGAACCTGTCACTACAGGCAGTCTCCGAATGGGGCGATGCCAATCAGGTCAGGCAGGTTCAATCCATCAAAATCCCAGGCGTGTCTGTTCTCTGCTAAAGGGAGTAGTTTCGACCTGAGTCACTTTCCGAGGTGTAACCGTGCCGATTACTGAACAACTAGATCTTCTTGGCATATCATTGATTCTAACACTTAATTTTGGTTCTTCCATCGAGAATAAAATACAAATTGGCATCTAAAAAGCTTAGCATTTTGGCAAAGGTGATAAAGTACTTCACACCGGAACAGCTGCTCATTCTTTACCAAGCGCAAGTTCGATCGTGTATGGAGTACTGCTCTCATCTTTGAGATGGCTCCGCCAAATACCAGCTCCAGACACTTGAATTCTTTGAGTGGAGGGCCAGGAGGCTCATCAGCAACGATATTTTTTTCTGTAATTAGCTCAGAATTCTCAAGGTCAAGGTCGCAAGGTTTTTTATCGGGTACATTTAGGCGAGTGTAGAGTTACGTGCACACCTAATTCCGCATCTCCTGTCTTCCATCGGACAACCAGAGGTACGAATCAGCATTTTGCTTCAAATTTTATCATCCGTACCGCCAGAAAGTGGAACTTTTTGCCTAAGTCTGTGTTTTTCGACAGGTACAATCTGGAGGCCTTCAAGTCGCGTGATTGGGTATCTTCTAGGCAAGCGCGTTCCATCGTAAATCACGTTATCGCTTACCATGAGGCGTGGTATCGCGCAAACGCTTGCCTATCTATCATAAAAAATGCGTCATATCATCATTTCGAGAGTCTCGAAATTTTGAGAGTCCCGAGAGTCAGCCATATAGTCTCGTCTCGATCCCGAGATTGTGAAATAGGTCCGAGAGTGGAAACCCTACTGCGAACTGACTTGACTTTGATTTTGGGTTAATTTTGATGTAACTCGGTTGTAAAAAAAGAAAAACAATAAAGGATTTGAAGTGTACAGTGGTAGTTGCAGGCTGAACTATAGGCGATAATTTGTCACTCACATATCGACCGATTTGGTGAATTGGTTATGCGGATGAATTGCCGTGCGTAATTTCTACGGGTCCAAGATCGATCCTGCCTGCCAGCTTAAGAAAAAAAAATTTTTTTTTTTTTGCCTTTGCTTCTTTTGTAATTTCTATCACTCTTTTCTCTTCTTTTTGTTTCTGTTGCACGTATACCTACTTATAAAACTACCGAACAGCAAAGAAATGGAGACCGATAACGTGACTATACGTAAATTAGGAAAGTCGAATTCACTCAGCGACATTTCCCAAAACTCTTCGCTATTTGATGCGACGATGACAAGCCTACCTAATACTTCATTCAATGAGACCCAGACCATTACTGATTTAAATGAAACCATCAAGAGACTTTCTATAGAGCTGCAAAGTGCTCATAATGAAATTGAGAACTTGAATATCGAAACAAAACGATTAAAATCAGAATTAGATTCATGTCATAAGGTTATAGACGTGTATAAAAAGGTTAAAACCCAACCTGTAATGACGAGGAAAAGCGTTACCCCATCTCCAAGCCAAAAGAAAAAACACACGACAAAAGAAGGCTTCTCAACTCCGAAAAACATCCAAAAGCAAGTCTCTGTAGCGAAATTAAATGCAGAGGAGTCAAATTCAAAGAGTATTAATCAGTCTTCAGATCAGCCTATTCACACTGAAAATACAACTCCAATACCCACTGTAGTACATAATGAAAATACAACTCCAATGCAGATTCAAGCTTTTGCTTCTATGGCTTCTAGTTCGTCTCCAGATTATTCGACACAAAATGAAAATTGTATAGTCAATGATAAATTAGAAGGGAAGAACTTAAAGGAAAATACTAGGAAGAAGATTATTATTTTCGCAGATCAACAAGGCAAAGGAATAAGGAAAGCTGTTCAAGACAATGTTGGTTCTAACTACCTAGTGCAATGTTTCTGGAAAGCTGGTGCGCGATTTCAAGAAGTTGTGAAGTGGAAAATGGACATTTTGTGCAACTTAACTAAGAACGATATAGTCATTGTATTGGGGGGCATTAATGACAGAAATCCCTATGAATTTCAAAATAGTCTTGGTGAGTTATGTAAAGCGCTTAGCAATAATACGCATGCTATTTTACTAGAAATTCCGTTTAGTAAGCACTTGAGAGTTGAAAAATTAAATTATGAAATGAGATTTGTAACTGGTAAATTTGAGAATATTTCTTATATTGATATGGACTACTGTAGATTCCCTCCAAATAATAATAACTTTATGGTAAACATGAGTAGAGCACTTTTACGAGAAATTTTACGTATTGATTATAAAATTAAGATTCTTGAATATAATGAACAAATGCTTAAAGTCGACACAAAGTCAGTATCATTATGTCATCGTAGTACACAAACAGATTATTCACCAATGCATGAGTCAGTCACATTGCCACCGGATGAGGAATGTACAAATTCTACTACGGATTTTTTTCGTTCACAACACTGTTAATATATTGCACCAAAATATAAATGGCCTTATCAATAAGTTAGATCTGTTATTAGTAAACTTAGATAATCTTACAGATAACAACTTAGACATAGATGTGATATGTATAACAGAACATAATATGATACACAATGATACAAAATTATTCAAGATGGATAATTATACTTTGAGTGCTACATGTACAAGAAAAAATAGATGCGGTGGGTCATGCATACTCATTCGAAATGGTCATCCTTTTCGTATACTGCCAGATATAGCTAAGTGCAGTGTATTGAAAGTTGTGGAATGTTGTGCTATTGAGCTCTTAAATCATAATTTGGTAATAATTTGTATTTACAGACCGCCTAATAATAGTTTAGAAGATTTGGATACTTTTCATAATAGTTTAAGGGCTATTTTGAGCCAATGTTGTTTTAATAAAAAGAAGGTAGTAGTATGTGGTGATTTTAATATTGACATATTAACAAACAACAAAATGACGATGGCATTTAAAGAACACATTTTGGAATATAATTTAAAGTATGCAATTAATCAACCCACGAGATTGTCTAGTGGTACCTGTCTTGATAACATGCTACATAATATCCGAGGTTGTAAAAGTGATGTAATTGAATTTGCTTTATCGGATCATACTGCTCAACTTCTTACATGCCCAGTAAAGGATAAGTGTCTTTATGATCACTGGTATATAAAAAAGCGTGATTTTTCAGAAGATAATTTAAAAAAGTTTCTTAGTTATTTAAAATCTTTGACATTTAATGATATATATGACAGTAATGACCCTAATGATGCTTTTAATAAATTTCATGACATTTTCTCATTGTTGTACAATTTGTGCTTCCCTATTATGAATGTTCGAGTATCCTTGCGAAAACGACCAAAATGGATAAGCAAAGGTATAAAACTTTGCTCAAAGCGTAAGAGGCAACTTTTGTGGAAGTGCAGAAAAACACGGTGTATAAAGGATAGACATAATTTTAAATCTTACTCAAAACGATTGAATCGTATAGTAAAATTGACACAGAAATCACAAAATGACTTTCATATACATACTGCCCACAATAAAGCAAAAGCTAGTTGGGAAATTATTAATAAATATAATTCCAATACACCGAAAGAAGAGATAAAACAATTAAATATTGACGGTAAAATTATTGGTAATTCAAATGACATAGCAAATTCATTCAATAATTTTTTCATTGACCAAGTAAAACCTTTGACAAATAATAATAATCCTAGACATTGTTTTAATTCATTGACATTTAATAATTGTAATTCTATTTTTATCAATCCTATTGCACCATTTGACATTCATAGCATAATATTATCATTAAACAATACGAAAAGTACTGGGTATGATGAAATTTCCACTGAAGTCATCAAATATGTGTCTCATGCTATATCTCCAGTGCTGTCTCACATATTTAATCTATGTATTCTTTACGGTATATACCCTGATAAATTAAAGAAAACAGTTATTAAACCTTTGTTCAAAAAACAAGATAAAGAAATTATGTCTAATTACAGACCTATTGCAATGTCACCGGTAATGTCAAAAATACTCGAAAAATATATCTACGATTGTCTTTATCGTTTTCTGGAGAAGCACAATATCCTTGCAAATGAACAAACAGGGTTTAGGAAGAATAAGAATATTAACATGGCTATATATAAGTTTATTGAGGAAGTTGTGACTAAATTAGACAGAAGTATTCCAGTGTGCGCGTTATATATGGACTTAACAAAAGCATTTGACTATGTTGATCACGAAATATTAAAAACAAAATTATTGCGCTATGGCATTAGGGGCAATGTGTTAGATTTAATAATGTCGTACTTGAGCAACAGAGAACAATCAACGTTAATATCTAAAATATGTCCTAAATCAAAATCAGAGATTAAATACATGTCAAATTATAGACAGATATACTATGGTGTACCTCAAGGTAGTGTTCTGGGGCCTCTTCTATTTTTGATATATATCAATGACTTTCCCTCAGTTGTAGCTGCACCAATGATTTTATTCGCTGATGACAGCACAGTCATATTTTCAAATAAATGTTTATCCCTACTTGCAACTGACATAAATAATGCACTTGATGAAATTGTTAATTGGTTAAGAATGAATAATTTATTACTAAATATAGACAAAACTAATATTATGACATTTAGAAATAGTTCTAGAAATACGGTATCGATTGAAATTAAACATTCTGACAATACGATAAAAGAAGTAGAAGTAACTAAATTTTTAGGACTAAACGTTGACTGTAACCTCAATTGGAAAGAGCATATTGAGACTGTTTGTGCTAGATTAAGTAGATTCTCTTATGTTCTTTACATGCTTGCTAAAGTTGTCAATGCTAAGACTGTCTTAACCGCATATCACGCGTACGTAGCATCTACGCTTCGTTATGGACTGATATTTTGGGGGAACTCAGTTGACAAAGAGTATGCATTTAAAGCTCAAAAGAAATGTGTAAGGGCTATTTGTAATTTAAAACAAACTGACAGTTGTAAACCGCATTTTATATCCCTAAAACTATTGACATTGCCTTGTATGTACATTTATGAAATAGCTGTATTTGTTAAAAGAAATTTAAATTTATATACGACATTTAATAGTGCAAGGCTTCGTGACAGACTTTGTATGCCGTGTAATAAGACTGCGCTTATGAATAAGAGTGTCTTGTGTATGGTACCTAAAGTGTACAATAAAATTCCATCCAATATTAGAGAAATTGATAATTTTAACAGATTTCGATGTAAATTGAAAGACATATTAGTTGACAAAGCCTATTATAGTGTTAGAGAATTTTTAGAGGATAAACATTTGTAACTTTTAAATTTATTTGTTAATTTGCATGCCATGTGGTGAAATACGGATTAAGCTACATACAATATAATATATTAAATACCTCTGTACTACCTGTATTTGCAAATAAATTGAATTGAATTGAATTGAATTGATTTGGCCGCATCCTAAAATTAAAAGTTTTCTTGTCAAAATAGTAACAAAAACCCAGTTTCATCAAAATCGGCACAAAAACAAAAAAGTTAGCAGCCATCTTCGATTTTTTTATTATTGAGTTGCTATTTTCTTGTCAAAATAGTACCAAAAACCGAGTTTCATTGAAATCGGTCCAAAAACAAAAAGTTGACCGCCATCTTAAATTTTTATATTTTCAACATTGAGTTGTTGTTTGCTTGTCAAAATAGTACCAAAAACCGAGTTTTATTCAAATCGGAGCACAAACAAAAAAGTTGGCCGCTATCTTGGATTTTTTATATTTTTATTATTGCGTTGCTGTTTTACTGTCGAAATAGTACCGAAAAACGAGTTTCAACGAAATCGGCCCAAAAACAAAAACGTTGGCCGCCATTTTGGATTTTTTATATTTTTATTATTGCGTTGCTGTTTTCTTGTCGAAATAGTACTAAAAACCGAGTTTCATCGATATCGGCCCAAAAACAAAAATGTTGGCTGCCATCTTGGATTTTATAATATCTTTACTATTGTGTTGCTGTTTTCTTGTCAAAATAGTAACAAAAACCGAGTTTCATCAAAATCGGCCCAAAAACAAAAAAAGATGGGCACCATTTTGGATTTTTTGTATTTTATTATTGCGTTGGTGTTTTCTTGTCGAAATAGTAGCAAAAACCGAGTTTTATCGAAATCGGCCCAAAAACAAAAAAGTTGGTAGCCATCTTGAGTTTTTTTTATTTTTATTATTGCGTTGCTGTTTTCTTGTCAAAATAATACCAAAAACCGAGTTTCATCGAAATCGGTCCAAAAACAAAAAAGTTGGCCGCCATCTTGGATTTTTTATATTTTTATAATTGCGTTGCTGTTTTCATGTCGAAATAGTACCAAAAACCGAGTTTCATAGAAATCGGCCCAAAAACTAAAATGTTGGCTGCTATCTTGGATTTATTATATTTTTATTACTGCGTTGCTGTTTTCTTGTCGAAATAGTACCAAAAACCGAGTTTCATCGATATCGGCCCAAAAACAAAAAAGTTGGCCGCCATCTTGGATTTTTTATATTTTTATAATTGCGTTGCTGTTTTCATGTCGAAATAGTACCAAAAACCGAGTTTCATAGAAATCGGCCCAAAAACTAAAATGTTGGCTGCTATCTTGGATTTTTTTATATCTTTACTATTGCGTTGCTATTTTCTTGTCAAAATAGTAACAAAAACCGAGTTTCATCGAAATCGGCCAAAAACAAAAAAAGATGGCCACCATTTTGGATTTATTATATTTTTATTATTGCGTTGCTGTTTTCTTGTCGAAATAGTACCAAAAACCGAGTTTTATTTTATTTTATTTATTTATTACACAACACAGATTACAATCATTACAAATCAATAACATCAACTGTTCTGAAATTCTTAACTAGATTGCAATCCAGACAAATGTGTACAATAAAAATTAAGTGAGAGCAAAAATGTATTAGATTAGATTGGTGAGATTAACATAAGACAATTTGTTTTAAATTTATGTGCACACAGACTCAGCGCCTATGCTGGGTCCGCCTTATTTGGTGTGGAGTAGAGGATATCCTTTAGGGTTTTAACGTAATCTGTAAATTTAGGAGTAAATATATCAAGTTGAGAGTTGTCTTTTGCCAAATCATTATACTGACGAGCCATCCTGACCAGGGGATTGTAATAGGAAATATTATTTTTGTAGGTTTGCAAGACAAATAGATTAGTTTTATTAGACCTGCGCGCGCTGTATTTAATATTAAAAGTTAGTTGAGATAATAAATCAGGGGCATCTATAAAAGAGTGTATAATTTTATAGAGATAGATAAAATCGAAATACATACGACGTGCTGCAAGCTTCTGAACATTAAACCTGACCAACCTGTCCTCGTAGTTGCGAATAACACGTCCGAGCTGTTGTCGGTAACACAGCAGTCTCAAACACTTTCTCTGCACCTTCTCAATTTCGTCAATATGTACTTTGTAGTAAGGCGACCAAATAGGGCTGCCATACTCCAAGACGCTTCTGACAAGGCTGTTAAAAAGGTACAGCAGGGAACGAGGATTTTTAAAGCCCTTAGTAGATCTAAAAACAAATCCAAGAAGTTGGTTAGCCCTTGTGGTGACGTATTGATAGTGTTCACGGAATGAAAGTTTTTCGTCAAATAGAATGCCTAGATCTTTAGCAATACTTGATCTTGTAAGAACCTGACCGTCAATCAAATAATCCCCAACGATCCTGTCACGTTTGTTACTAAATGTTATAATAAAGCATTTGCTAATGTTAAGACACATATGGTTTGTTTTACACCATTCAGAGACAGTATTCAGATCTTTTTGCAAAGTAATGCAGTCGCTAGCAGAAGATATAGTGTTAAAAATTTTCAAGTCATCGGCGTATAACAATGCTTCGCAAGAAAGTTGTTTGACAAGATCATCAATGAAAATAACAAATAAAAGAGGCCCCAAGTGTGAGCCTTGAGGCACCCCAGACGTCACCTGTATTGGAGATGAGGTAAAACCTTTTAGAGCTACCAATTGACTCCTTTGATTGAGGTAAGAAGTTATCCAGCGAAGCAGGCAGCCATGAATGCCGTAAGAAGCGAGTTTGTTACAAAGCAATCTGTGATTTACTTTATCAAAGGCTTTAGAAAAATCTGTATAGATGGAATCAACCTGACCACTTCTAGCAAAACTCTGGCAAAGGTAGTTCTTGTATTCTAAGAGATTGGTGACGGTCGATCTGCCTTTAACAAAACCATGCTGTTTATCTGAAAGTAAAGGTTTGACATGGTTGTATAAATGACTGTAGACCAAAAATTCGAATAATTTAGCGAAACAGGATAAAATACTTATTGGTCTATAGTTTTCACATCGAGATTTATCTCCATTTTTAAAAACGGGAATTATGTGTGCAGTTTTCCACTGCTTGGGAAATGTGCCAGAGTCAAGAGATTTATTGAATATAATGCATAGGGGAATACTTAACTCTTTAGCACACCGTTTTATAAAAGATGCAGGTAGTGAATCGGGTCCAGCGCCTTTGTTACCATCGATTTGTTTAATCTTTCCTATTATATCCTTTTCACTTATACAGATACGAGACAGTGAGTTAGTACCTCGGTCCTCATGAGTTTCGACACGTTGAGGGGAAGAAGATGAGTCAGTTTCGAAAACCGAACCAAAGTAGGTTGAAAACAGTTCGCAAATGTCTTGCCCGTTTGAAGATGAGGAGTCACCAAACTTCATCAGATGTGGCAAGGAAACATGACCTTTTCTATTTTTCACAAAAGTCCAAAATAGTTTTATATTTTTGTCCATAGATTCTTCGATTGTAGCAATATAATTCTTATAACAGTTATCGGACATTTTCTTAAATCTTTCACGCAAACGTGAAAACGCATCATAGTCTCTAGGGTTGTTGTTTTTTTATACAGTGTGTGGTATTTATTCTTTTCTTCATTACATTTTATCAAAGATTTGCTGTACCAAATCGGATATCTATGGGATTTTAAACTCATAAACGGTGTATGTTTTTTAATTATTTCAATTAGTCTCGCATAAAAAACATCAGTGCATTCGTCCACATCAGGACACGATAAAGTGACTTGCCAGTCTATTTTACTTAGCTCGTGACGTACTTCTTGATAATTACACCTAGAAAAGTTCAGTCGCCTATTCTTTAGTTTATTTAAGCATTTAACGGACTTAAATGATGTTGGACATTCTAACTGTAAGGCAGGGTGGTGCTTATCCGCTTTAGATAGCGGTTCAGCTTTTTTGACGGTCAGCACTTCGACTGTCGAAATGACTAAATCAAGAGTACGGTCGTTGTCGTTGGTGATGTTATTACTTTGGAATAAGTGACATACTGAAAGAAAATCATGCAAAAGAGATAATCTTTTACTGAATGTCTGCAATGGCTCGGCAGCATTAAATGAATTGTTACAGAAATCGGGGTTGTTGAAATCCCCAATAACCAGACAGTTTTCATCGGGGCAATTAGTTAATATTACTTTTTGACAGTTGGAATAAAAACGATCCAAATTAGAACAACTTAAATCCGGAGGAAGATAGCAAACACATACATTAAGATTAGGAGTTTTCGAGTTTTCCGATATTATAGTGATCCAGATATCCTCCAGACCACTATCCCAAGATGCCTGTCGAATAACTTGAAAGGATTTTTAATTGCGATTAGGGCTCCTCCACCTTCACGCTTAGAAGACATACTATCTACACGGTCTCGACTAAAGACATTGTAGCGAGCATCCACAAATTCTCCATCAAAAACACTATGGTTGAGATTTGTTTCCGTTAGGCAAATCAGGTCATAATCGCAATCAAGTACATTTAAATAGAATTGTGATAATTTAGAACGGATCCTATTAACATTTTGGTAATATATACTAATCATTAGAGATAACTAACAGGAAACACAATAAGCAATTAAGATAAAAAAATAATATGAAAAAGACTCTAAATTAAGCAAGTTTGGCAAGATAGTCTATGTTTTTAACATGAAGAGCGGGGCTATTTTCATTTTTGCGAATGTAAATTTGGCCGAAGCGCACCCAGACAAACAAATAACTCTTCTCTCTGCAAAACTTTCTCGCTGCATTGTGCACCTCTTTTGCCTCTGGAGATAGATGTTCGGCCAAGTAAATCCTGTGGGTCTCGCCCGTGAGACCAAGGTGGGTTGAGGCGAGTTTTTCCTTAGGGTGAGTTTTATTGAAGCGAGTGACTGACGATAGAACAAGGTCACGGAGACGCTGTGATGAAAGAGTGACGAGTATATTGCGTGGTCTCTTTGAGGATGCGTCCATTTTGGCAACACGTCTGCAAGCTTTCACTTCGCTCTCGGAGATATCCACTTTAAGACAGTCACAAAGTTTTTTAAATACAGCCATTAAATTTTCGTTTTTACTCTCAGGTACTTCGTGAATTTCTAGATTCAAGTCACGAGAGATCTTCTCAATAGTTAATAATCTTGACTGAAGTTTGGCTAAAGATAGTTGCGATTTTGAAAGTTCAGATTGAACTTGCTTGATAACAGCATTCTTATCGTTAATTTCCGACCTTAAATCCTTTTGTTCTGCAGATAAAAAATCAGTCGTTGAAGTGAACTCACTCTTCAAATTTTCAACAGCTCGGTTCACATGAGCAGCCACCATTTTTTCAATGTCTTTATTAAGCGCGGACCTCAGATTGGTCATAATTGGTGAATCTGGAGCCAACTTCAGATCAAAAAGCTTACTAATGCTATCCATAGAAACGGGCTCGTTCACTGCATTACATCCAGAACCATCAGCAGCAGCGCACACACCAGTGACGTGAGACGTGGCACCTGCAGCGACATTCATGGACTCGTTCAGCATTTGCGTCTGGTGGCGCTGGCGACAAGGGGTATCCTCGCTGCTACTGTGAGTTCGTCTTGTCACGTTCTTGCAATAAGGACAACTCAGTGATTTTATTTGTTCTTTAGTGAGTTCTTTGCACGAGTCCTTCGTTAGATTAAGGCATCCGAAACAATATTCCGATTTGCAAGAGTTGCATTTCAAAAAAATATTGTCTTTTATCATAGATTTACAGCCGTGGCAGAGCATCTTTGCTTAGAAAATACAATTAAATCTTATTTTTATGGATTCCTTATAAATATTTATTTTTCAAATTATTTTTCCTATATTCGGTAGTCTGGTCCCCCTTTCTTAAGGAAATTCCCCTTTTTGGGGTAATTTATTTCACAGTGGCAACACTTATTAGTAGCAATGTCCCTCAGAACGTAGCGTGCATGGTCTGTGGCAATCGATGACTCAGCAAGCAGCCCGCTGGAATGCACCCATTGACAGTGACGGACGTGACGTTTAGATATGGCAGTAAACAGATGAGACAGGTCGCTTAGGTAGATACAAACAAAATCTAACCTCTAAAGAAGCGGCGTCAAAATATTTGTGTGATTTACGTTTGATGTTTCTTGATTTTGGATGAAATAATATGTTAATCACAAAGCCATACCACTAAAGTCCACAATCCAACGCAGTGATTTGTGTTGCAGTAAATATTTACACCACTAATTATTTAAAAAATTGCAAGTGTTAGAAGTGATGTTCACTCTTTGACAACCGGAAGCAGAAAAGTTTCATCGATATCGGCCCAAAAACAAAAAAGTTGGCCGCCATCTTGGATTTTTTATATTTTTATAATTGCGTTGCTGTTTTCTAGAGCTGTGAAAGTAACGAAAAAGTCCTAACTCGTATGTATTCGTTACTGAACAAAATTGTACTCGTTACAATCTTATCGTTACTCGTTACTTTCGTTACAACCGAACTGCCCAGTATAATTGCGTGTTTAGGTACTCTTCGCACACGTATCAGTCTGGTACATTATTATAGTTTCGTTACTAGCGCGTGTTGCGCATGCATAGAAACAAAAAAATCCGAACAAAATGATTCGAGACGAGTATTTAATTCAATAATTCACAATGATTCGTAGCATTTAAGTTCCGGACTGTTTGCAAACAGGGTACGATGACAGATGCGAGTAACGAAATTTTATCGGGAGTACCGATTCGGTATTTCGTATCAGGTGGTGTACCCGTTACTCAGTAACGAATACATACGGTTTGCTACAGCTCTACTGTTTTCATGTCGAAATAGTACCAAAAACCGAGTTTCATAGAAATCGGCCCAAAAACTAAAATGTTGGCTGCCATCTTGGATTTTTTTATATCTTTACTATTGCGTTGCTGTTTTCTTGTCAAAATAGTAACAAAAACCGAGTTTCATCGAAATCGGCCAAAAACAAAAAAAGATGGCCACCATTTTGGATTTATTTTATTTTATTATCGCGTTGGTGTTTTCTTGTCGAAATAATACCAAAAACCGAGTTTCATCGAAATCGGTCCAAAAACAAAAAAGTTGGCCGCCATCTTGGAATTTTTAATAGGTATTTTTAACATTGCCTTGCCGTTTTTTTGTCAAAATAGTACCAATGCGCGAGCTTCGCTTCGCTTCGATTCACGCCCAGCTTGAATTGACCCTTACATTTTGGTATTACGATAGTAGTGGCTCGGTAGAAATACCAAAAACCGGTAGGTTCGAGACCACGGCGCAGATTTCAATAACTTAATTTCGTTGTTCTGGCCGAAAAGTAAAACCGGTTAATGAAAAATACCCATATTTTTCCAAACCGGTTTAAAAACCGGTTAGAGGAACAGAACCTTTTTCAAAAACACCTATAATTTCGTCGAACTGGTTTAAAAAAATTACCAGTTTCCAAGCCCTGCGCCACAGACCAAGCAACAATACTGGTACACTACGTGTTCCCGCTCACGCACTCTACAAACAAAACTGCGTATAACACGATCGCGACAACTTGTTACTGCCGCTACCGTGGTTGCGACAGAAGACTACTGCGCATATCGTCATAGCGACAGAACTCTACTGCGGTGCACCCTACTCCGATATAACGCTACTTCGACAACTCAAAAAAGCGACGGGACAGTCCGGCAGTGCAACAAACAGTAGGTAGTGTTTATTATTCTTATATTCCCTACCTCCGCAGTACCATTTTTTTTTAATTAGATCCCTCCGCTCTCCCGAGCGGGGAACACATTTTATCATTTTGGATTGAAAATAAATTGAGGAAAACCTATCTATAGACAGTGCATGTATAGGTTTGACGAAGAATAATTTTCCAGTTTCAGTTCCATGTTTGGGAAGGGGAAATAAAGGGGGGGGGTTTACTTTATTTGTGAAAATAAAGCGGTTTACATCTACCTACCAAGTTTCAACTGTGTAATCTATAAGGATTACGTTTTTTGCCTTTGTTTAGGGTTCCGTAGCCTAATGGCAAAAAAAAATTCTCAATTTATTTTCAATCCAAAATGATAAAATGTGTTCCCCCGCTCTCCCTCTAATTAAAAAAAATGGTACTGCGGAGGTAGGGAATATAAGAATAATAAACACTACCTACTGTTTGTTGCAGTGCCGGACTGTCCCGTCGCTTTTTTGAGTTGTCGAAGTAGCGTTATATCGGAGTAGGGTGCACCGCAGTAGAGTTCTGTCGCTATGACGGTATGCGCAGTAGTCTTCTGTCGCAACCACGGTAGCGGCAGTAACAAGTTGTCGCGATCGTGTTATGCGCAGTTTTGTCGTCGAAGTCTTGAATGGTATTCTGCAAAAAAAAACAAAATTGTATAAATTTATCTAAAGTCGCATTGTGTATATATAATTCAGGCATGAATATAATTTACTTATTGTTTTATTGTATCCTTGATTGATCTAAATATTTCGATTGTTCACGATCATGAATAATCCTATTTTATGTGTGAAAAAAAGAAGATTCTTTCAATCACCATAAAAATATATTATGCATTTTAAGCACAGACCATACAACGAGATTTTAAGTAATTTAGGTACTACAGGTACGATGTTCAGGGTTTGGTTAGATTGAGATTTGAGCGCAGGCGGACCACTGTTAAAGCGTAGATGTATGCGTGAACCGCGCAAGTGCGTCGGTCGCTGTGTGGGTAGCGCTTCGATACCTAATTTTCTCTCGCGCCCGCGGCGTAAGCGCCTCTTAAGCATTAAGTTATCCAGTTCTTTCATTGTTCAAATCCTGAACAATGTGACTACGCAGCGACAGCGACTAAAAGTTACTGTTTCCAAATGTTACAAATCGTCCCCACTTTTCGAAACGGCGACGGAACAACTGTCGACACGGCTACTCATTGTGACGGAACAAAGATACTGAAAAAATATGTCGACACAAATGTGTGCACTCTAAGTCGTAACCGCTACCAGAATGGCTGTCGTACCTTGAGATCTTTCAAAGATTAAGTTAGAAGGCATTTCCTTTCTCCCACCTAATACTACTTTTTTCTCATATCTCCCTTTCAACTTTCTGTTTATATACTTACTTTTTCTCTTTTCTTATTTATTATCAGCCACACGACAGCCACTGCTGGGTATAGACCTTAGTTATTATACAATGTTATTTTTAGTTTATACAAAAGCTCTCAGGGGGTTGATCAGACCATCAAACTGAACAACTTTCATTATGGGACCAACCTCAAAATCACGAAAAAAAAACAGCTGTTCCATACAAAAGTACAATCCTACTCCAGGGTGAATTCGCGGGCGTTTTGAACGCCGTCATTACCATCGTCATAAAATTGTCATGATAGGTTGCGAAAATAATAAAACGTTTACTGCTAAATGCTACTCATCTGGGACCAATTCTCGGTACAGTACACGGGGACAGAATTTTCTTACTCTAAAATTATGAAAATATGTGAATGGTAATGACGGCGTTCAAAACGCCCGCGAATTTACCCTCCAACGAAATGTATGAAACAGCTGATTTTTTTTTCGCAATTTCGAGGTTGGTCCCATAATGAATGTTGTTCAGTTTGATGGTCTGAACAACCCCACGAGAGGTTTTGTATTAACAAAAAATAACCTTGTATTATACTAAGTATTTAGTTAGTTATGAACAAAATTATTTGCTTTCAGTGGCTCCTTGTAATGCAGCACCCTATCCAGCCGCCAAACTGATTGGGCTTTTGGTAACAAAGTCATATTTGACTACTGGACATGTGGAATTGTGGTCATGCAACAATACAGTACAGTGCAGCCAATGCCAGAACCGATGCAAAATGGTTGGATAGTTAGTTCGACAGAAGTCCTTTAAAAAGAAAGATTTAAAAAAGCGATGGCAATAGTACGAGCGGGGACCGTAAGATTGCCTACGTCATCTGATACCACGATCAAACCCATGGAGATTGATCAGAAAAGTGATGCTTAGCTAAAGCTGAATTGGCCGGAACTATATTTTTTTTTTTAAACCACGTTTTTAAAACAGATTATAAAAAATATAAAAAATTAATAAAAAAAATATAAATAAAAAAGTATAAAATAAAAAAATATATAAATAAAAAAGTATAAAAAAAGTTTTTAAAAAATATTCTTTTTACTACACGAACGTTCTTTTTACGAACTTCACAGAGATTTGTCCAAGGACGATTCGTTTTACAATTATCTAAAACACGAACGTTCTTTTCAGCAGTAAGTATATTTACTTATAAACTGATGTAGGATTATAACCCTATACAGAAGTTTTAAAACGAAAAACGTGGGGCGCATTTTGTATTAGAGAGAGAAAGCATAATAGTTTATGTCATTTGCATTTTTTTTTTAACTTGATGATGAATTCATGCATTAAATTATCTTTTGCATGCCTGCGCCCCACGTTTTTTCGTTTTAAAACTTCTGTATAGGGTTATAATCCTACATCAGTTTATAAGTAAATATACTTACTGCTGAAAATAACTAAACGAATCGTCCTTGGACAAATCTCTGTGAAGTTCGTAAAAAGCTTTTTTGAGGGTGATTATGTAGAAATTAATAATGCTATTCAAAATACGGACTGGGTGCAGTTGTTTGAAGGGCATTCCTTGGAGTCAGCTGTTAATGTATTTTATAGTGAAATTTACAAAATTATCAAACAAAATGTCCCACTTCGACCTAGTAAATCTAATAGTTTTCCTGTCTGGTTTTCTCGTCCTCTTATTCACATCTTTAAAAATAAACAGCGTGCGTGGGTAAAGTGGAAAAAATATAAAAACATATCTAATTATGAGCAGTTTTCATTGTATAGAGGAAGGTTCCAAGAACTAGCGCCAGAATGTTTCAATTCGTATATGACATCTATCGAAATTGGTCTACAAAAGGACGTTAAACTTTTTTGGTCATACGTCAATAGAAATAAAAAGAAATGTGGCATCCCTGAAGTGATGTTTTACGATGGGGAGGAGGCCTCTGACCCACAAAAGACATGTGATTTATTCTCAAATTTTTTTTGCTCCGTTTATGAAAAAAGCGATCCTAACAAGGTAAAATTTCCCGACCTAGCACTGACACAGCCTAATGACTACCCAGTCCTCCATGACCTTGAGTTCTCTAATGAAATGGTGGTTGCTGCCCTTAAAGCTTTGGATATAACTAAAGGTCCCGGGCCAGATAATATCCCCCCTCTTTTTCTTAAGCATACTGCTAACTCTATAAGTGAACCATTAAGTTATTTGTTTAATCGTAGCTTAAAAGAAGGCCACTTACCGCAAATTTGGAAAACGGCAAATGTCACACCTGTTTTTAAAAGCGGCTCTAAGAATGATGTAATCAATTACAGGGCAATATCCCTGATATCCATAATGCCTAAGATATTAGAGCGACTCATTCACTCCGCTATTTATCCCAGTCTTCATAATAGGATTATTCCTGAACAACATGGATTTGTGAAGAGTCGCTCTACTGTTAGCAACCTTGTAGCATACATGACATTCTTATTCGAGAATATGGACCAACGAGGACAGACGGACGCGGTTTATACTGACTTCTGTAAGGCGTTCGACAAAGTGGATCACGCCATTCTTTTGCAGAAAATCGCATTCAATGGGATACATGGTAACTTATGGCGCTGGTTTTCCTCGTATATCACAAATAGAACGCAAAAAGTAGTCGTTAATGGATTCTCTTCGTATAATGACATTTCAGTAACCTCTGGCGTAGCTCAAGGGTCGATTTTGGGTCCGTTGCTATTTGTGCTGTTTCTTAATGATGTAGGTACTTGTTTTAAGAACACTAACTACCTGTTATACGCTGACGACCTTAAAATCTTTAGAAACATCACAGGTACTGGCGACTGTGTTAAGTTACAGGAAGACCTGGATCGTCTCTCCGATTACTGTGTTAAGAACAAATTACAGCTCAGCATTTCCAAATGCAAAAGTATCACATTCACGAAGAAAACCAATATTGTTAATTTCCAATACTCCATAGGTAATATTCCACTACAAAAAGTATCGTTAATAAGAGATCTGGGTGTCCTTCTAGATAGTAAATTGCATCTGGATGCACATGTAGACAGTGTTGTGAATAAGGCTTTTCAAATGTATGGTTTTGTCATGCGTACTTGTGCAAATTTCAAGCGTCCTTCCTCCTACTTTGCCTTATATAGATCGCTAGTTAGATCACAGATGGAATATGGAACGATAGTATGGGATCCATTTTACCTAAAATATAGTGACCAACTTGAAAGAGTTCAAAAGAAGTTTGTACGATCTGTCAATTATAAATGCTTTCATAACAAATCGTCATACGTTGAACTTCTCAATAAATTTTCTCTGCTTTCTCTAAAATCGCGTAGAATGCTTATAAGTCAAACATTTCTATACAAAGTCATAAAGAATCAGTTTGATTGCACTCATTTAATAAATAATGTTTCCTTAAGCATACCAAGTAGATCTGAACGTATACGCAACTCCAGAGCACATAAACTCTTTGCTTTGAAAATGTGTAAAACTAATGCTGGTAAACGTGCGCCCTTGCGTCACGTTATGCAAAATTACAATGATCATTTTGTTGACATCGATTTGTTTAAGCTTTCTCCTGGGCAGTTCAGCAGTGCAATTCTCTAAGAGACGCTTTATGGCTGCGTTGATTGCTGTGATCACAGCAGTCACAGCCGCAGCATCGTCTGCTGTGATCACGTCATGTTATCACGGAATTCACTAAGCTCTGTTAGCTCACTGACGATCTCTAAGCCGCATGATCGCTCTGCTGTTCTCTCGGCTGTGCTAGAGTGGTGACATAATTTTGTTTTTAGAATCGATCAATTCTCGACTAGTACATTTTGGCTATTTTCTTGCAATAAAAGTAATATTAACAAACATTAACGTATGATAAATGTAAGCAATGATTGAATATACATTATTTAAGAAAAAAATCCACGAAAATTATGAAAATACAGTAAATATGAAAAAAAGTTTGCCGGCAAAATTAAAAAAAAAATGTCACTGTAAATAATTATACTTAACAGCAAATAAACGAACCACAGTACTTATCACTTAAAATACCTTTAGCAGGTCAAATCAACACTCAAAATGTTTAGAATATGTATCACAAGCAAAACGGGCCAAAAAAACCCTATTCAAAGAATTTTCAAGTGCGACTGGACTGGATCGAGCGACCCACGCCAACCACTTGAGTTTATTACGAAATGTTAGACTTGTTGTAAATATTATACGTCCACGTTCTTTGTTCACATTCGTATCGTAACAACCAAGAAGTGTGCAGTGATTTGATTAAGTAGTGAAATCTACAAAAAGTAAGAAGTAAGTGTATTTTTGCTATTTAGGTTATAATATAATAGTAGGGCTTAAGTACCCTATCTCTAAAAATAAAAAGTTGTGGGCTTACATTTGGTAGGTACCTATCTTGTAAAGTTATTAAATAAAATAATTATTAAGTTTCCAATACATACTTACATTTTTAGTGTACATTACAAGCATTTATATAAGTAAGACCATGAACGTTAGTACTATTATATATTCTGAGACCATGATCAAAATCAATGTTCAAAATTTAGTTACTTATAAATAAAATTATTTGCTTTCAGTGGCCCCTGTAATGCAGCACCCTCTCCAGCCCAGCCAAACTGATTGGGCTTTTGGAAACAAAATCATATTTGACACTGGACATGTGGAATTGTGGACATGCAACAATACAGTAGGTACAGTGCAGCCAATGCTAGAACCAGGATGTAAAATGGTTGGACAAAAGTCGCTAGGATTTTAAAAAGCGATGGCAACGTGTGTGTTCAAGATTGGAATCAGTGGGCTAAGGTAAGGCAACTTGATGTAGTTGTTTGTGATAAGATGATTATATTTATTGATACCTACCCAATTAATTAGGTATACCTACTCATTAGATTTTACTTTACTTTTCGTGTTAAGTAGGTATTGAAAGGACAAAAAGCTACAATAAAGTGAAAATCCAATATGCGAAGGCATCTAGGCAGAGGACAGCTGGTAGGGTTGATGTAGATATGGTGGAGCTCACTGAACGTGAGCGTGTGATTCTCACCATTGCTGGTGGTCTAAACTTTGCTACTGGTAATATAGGCACCTCACCATAAATCTATTCCCAGTGCCTATTTATGTATGTACTTACATAAACAATTTTGATAAACAACATAGGTACCTGCTTAATAAGCTGTAATGAATTTCTGTATTTAATGTGGTTAAAAGTATGTAATCTTATAATAGTGTCACCAACATGTATTATTTTGTTTTTTTATATTCTATAATAAAAATATACAATTAGTCGCCAGACTATGTAATTATGATTGGTGATTTTCACGTTAAAGAGTGAAGAAAGAAATGCTTCAGCCTCTCTTAGTCATAAAACTAATTTCTTGTTTTTTTTATTAAAGCAATTATAATATATGCAACATAATTATGTTGTAATTTTTAGGAACATAAGACAATATTATTCCGACATCGACAAGACAGTCTAAAAGTTTATAGCAGGCGAGATTTTTTTTACAAAAGTATGCCTAGGTTAGGTATGTTTTAATTAATGTTTCTTTTAATAAATATTGTTTTTCTTTTTCAGGGAAATCTTGGACCTTCCACATATTCCATGATGGTCACAGAAGATGAACCTTTGCAGAGTAATTTTAATGTTTGATGCAATCTTACAAATTTGTGAAAATCATTTTTTAAGTCATAAAGAAGGCTTTTTCCCTGATGGGTTCAAACTTAAATTAATTATATACACTTTTTTTATCTGAATTATATACCTACATACATCAATAACAGTTTACCTACTTTTACCGTGTTTTCCTCAGTACATGTTCATAGAAGACTAGGGCTCAAATAAGTGTGATTTTTATTAAACGAAGACACCTACATTTCTAGGTGTCTTTATAGTTTATTTAAACTAAATATTGGAATTGTTAAATTATATTTCTGGCTATAAATTTTCCAAAAAGAACAATATTGTGCGATGGCTAGAGAGTTTCATGCATTGCTTTAAAATTAAACTACACGAATTTTGACAGAAAATGTATGGAAAATTTGTTCTCTTTTTTCGAAGAATGTATAAGTTTCCCTAGCCTTCGCACTAAGTTATTTTTATCAAAAATTTTTACTAAAGATACTAAGCTAATTCTAGGTGTCGTCATTTAAAAAAAACTTGCACTTATTTGTAGCCTAGTCTTCTATCAAAATATACTGAGAAAAACACAGTGAACGCAAACTTTAATTTAATCAATGTAAGTTGTTTATTTTAATAAAATTGTAATAAAACAATTGGTTTAAAAATAAAGTATTTATTATTTATGATATGATATAGGTACATACTTACCAGAATCTAGAGTAAATGACACGTCATGTGTGTTGGGTTGGGTGTAACAATTTTTTTATGCACATATCTAGGTATTTCACAGATTGGGGTCTTACTAACTTATTCGTTTTCTTAGTTTGCAATGTGACATTTGCAAAACCTTTTCTTGATTGTACGTACACCTAGATATTATTATTTTATATTGGACCACTAAATTAAAGATTATAAGTATTGAAAATTAGTTTTTATTTTTTAAAATACATGTCTTTCGCAAATTAAACTAGGTAGGTACGGGTCTGCAGGCAGTTGGCTGTCTATGCTGTGACACGAAGGAATTTCCCTTACCCCTAAGTTTTGATAACTCCCAGTCCCAATAGCCAAAAATCATAAGTATCACCATGAATTACACAGAATCTGGAAAAAAGAAATAGAGTTTAATATTGGTAATCCAATTATGCAATATTGTTTCTAAAACAGGTAACATTATTATTTATTAAGGTATCCTCAGGTATCCTATTGATATATGATATGAAAACATAGTTGGACATTGACATAAAATTATTAATTTGATTATCAAACAAAGTCCTCTAACTATTCCTTGATTGACTTGTAACTTGCACCTATCTAAAATCTTACAATCTTTTAACTTGCAAGTAATTACCTATGAGTATCTTTTTATTTACCTTGGTAAGATGTCAAATTCTTCAATCTGTTAAGCTGCCTGCCTGTTGTTATGAGCTTATGAGACATAAGTAGATCGCGTCTTTTAATCAAAGGGTCGCGTAGGTATCCTACGACCCTGGCAGACGTCTTTTATATACAAATTGGCTTCTTTCATTAAGACCAACGTACCAGAAAGTCCAGCAGGCCCTGTAAAGATATCACATTACATTGTTTCTTACATAACCTTTTAGGATGATGTATCTTTAAAATTCACATAAGTTTTTGGTCCATAACTTAAATAAAACAGTTTGAACTTACACATTTATAATTTAATTTGATAATTCACTTCTAATTTCACTAAAATCCTTGCGAACAGCCACCAAATACAAGCTTTTGTTTTGACATTAAAAAATCTAGGCGTTCGTCGAGGCTGCAGAGCGAAGTTAGCGCTGTTTTGCTTAGAGAATTCCGATTTTCATACTTGAACTGTCAAATCAAGTAATTCTGTATCACACCGTCTACAGCCTTGTGGCGCTGGCATCGAACAGCGGAGAAAAACGAATTAGAGAATTCCAATCTAGTGTTCACTGCTGTCACAGCCACTGCACTCAAGGCTTTTACAATATTTGAGCTTAGAGAATTGCATAGCAGGACGGAAGTCCTGCTGCATCTTCAAAATTTAGATACGATGATGTAAGATCTGAAATTAAATTAAATTAAATTATAATGTACCTAACTATAGAAACTATTCAATTCTATAATGTAATATTGTGGATAACGTGGTTGTTTACAAAATAAGTATGTTTTTTATGTAAGTGTATAAGTATAACTTCATTTTGTAAATGTTTGTTGCTCCTAATAAAGAAAAAAGAAAAAAAAAAAAAAAAAAAGAACGTTCGTGTAGTAAAAGAATATTTTTTTAAAACTTTTTTTGTACTTTTTTTTTATTTTATTTTATACTTTTTTATTTATATTTTTTTATTTTTTTTTTATTTTTTATAATCTGTTTTAAAAACGTGGTTTTTTTAAAAAATATTTTTTTTTCAATAATTTTTATTTTCTACTTTTTAGTCTATATTTTCCTACCACCCGTCCGAGCCCCCCTCAAACACCCCCGAGCCACCTCGAGCCCCCCCTCGAGCCCTCCCCTCGAGGCCCCCTCGAGGCCTCCCCTCGAGGCCCCCTCGAGCCCCCCTCATGCCCCCCCGAGCCCCACTCAAGCCCCCCCCGAGCCGACTCGAGCCCCCCTCAAGCCTCCCCTCGAGCCCCCCGTGCCTCCCTCGAGACACCCCGAGCCCCCCTTCGAGCCCCCCCGAGCCCCCTTCGAGCCCCCCCGAGCCCCCCTTCAAGCCCCCCCGAGCCCCCCCTCGAGCCCTCCCCTCAAGGCTCCCTCGAGCCCCCCCGAGCCCCCCTTCGAGCCCCCCTCGAGCCCCCCTCAAGCCCCCCCCGAGCCACCTCGAGTTCCCCTCAAGCCCCCCGAGCCCCCCTGAGCCCTCCCCTCGAGGCCCCCTCGAGCCCCCTCATGCCCCCCCGAGCCACCTCGAGCCCCCCACAAGGCTCGCCGAGCCCCCTCGAGTCCCCCCGAGCCCCCTTCGAGCCCCCCCGAGCCCCCCCCGAGCCCCCTTCGAGCCCCCCCGAGCCCCCCCCGAGCCCGATCAGACCCTGACCACTATTTCCCAACAAAGTACTCATCAAGACGATTCAAACGTGCCCATACTCGATGGAGTTGCACTGCACGGTTTCAATATTGAGTTCCTGTGGCATAGCCTTCCGGCTTCATCATCGGACCCTGGACCTCGTCTCCCGTCAGAGTACTCGTCAAGACGGTTGTAACGAGCCCAAACACGATAGGGTTGTATGGTGACATCATAGAGATCCTGTGGCCTTCTTCCTGATCCATCATCAGATCAGCTCAATGACACCATAATATTGCATTGCCTTCCAGTTCTGACCTATGTTCAAAGTTTCCAGTTTCTAGCTCATCGGGAAGCTAGTATAAAATCGTTCACAAACTTTGTGGAGAAACAAACAAACGCGAAAGCAACCTAATAAAAACGTGGTAAAAAACGGGCCACTTCCGGTAAAAAATATAGGGGTCACTTACGTCTTTTGAGGCGCTAAGCATCACTTTTCTGATCATTCTCCATGAGTTTGATCGTGGTATCAGATGACGTAGGCATTCTACGGTCGCCGCTCGTACTACAACGGGTGTGTAAAAGATTGGAATCAATGGGCTAAGGCATAAGAATAAACAATACTACTAGAACGGACTCTTCATTGTGCGAGTCCCAAATGCCGCCATTCATATAACTACTTCCCCCTTCACGTCGCTACGCCCCGCCACAGAATATATACTCTGGCCCCGCTGTCGTCCAAGCGTGTTTGCCAGGGTTGCTTACTGTTAAATATTGCTTACGTTTAAAGATCATATCGCTAAAATATGAGTTTTTCTTTAGTTTAAAATCATTATTTTATTCTAGCTAGTAGATACAAAAATTAAATTATCACTTTTTCTGGGTAAGTAAGTACTTACTTACCTACTCCTGAGTTTGTATAAATAAAGTAGGTAAATACCTAAACATTTAGTATGGAAATTAAATTAAATTTTGAACATAAATTTACATCTAAAATATTTTTAGGTTTTGATCTGCTTACTGTTTAAACCCAATTATGAATATAGGTAGGTAAATATTTTCTTCATTCCTTTTATTTTATATTTTGGCACAGAACTTGTGTGACGATGTTTTTTTCACAAATGTACATCTTTTTTGATAAATACTCAGGTCAGGTCCTTTTTATTAATTAGGTATACTTACTACCAAAACGAAATAATATTTTGATAATATTAGGTACCTACTTACCTCATAAATCATCTTTGGGAAAACTAAAAAAACTTAATTGTGGCATTGTTTTTGAATTGTTTGCACAACCAAACCAAAGAAAATATATACTAACGTAAAAAGAAGCGACACTTGCGCATGAGTGCTGTAAAAGTGCTCGCGGCTATGTGTGAGTGCGCCGGGCGAGCGCGGGGGTGCTGCGACGCCATCGGGGCGAGGAATCTCCTCCGCGGAGTCACGCGCTATCAGGCGTGCCTAGTTCGCTCGCACCGCGCAATAGTACATAACATTACAGGCAAGAACGACAAACTAAAGTGATATGTGTCGAGCCGCATGCGAGGGCTTTAATCATTCAGCAATCAGGCAATGTAATTTGCTTTCCGTACAATACAATGCAGGGCATATTATTGCATTTCTCAATAATAGTATTTGTACATTGAGGGGTGATGTGGTAATTGCACTTTCTTCCGAGTGAAACATAGTGCTTTATACTACAGAAAAATAAAATAAATAAGTACTTAAAATGTTATTGAATTCAAGTAAGAACTTACAATCCACACCTAAAATTGATCATATTAATATTTTTCCGAGCTTTGATCCCTCATAAAAAAAAACCAACGCATTGTAGTGTGATTAAAAAAAAGTTTACGAGTGCGTTTTGGTGTATGGATGGGATGAACAAACGACAACACACTTTGCCATGCAAAAACTCCAAGGCCTTGCCAAGTCCTTGGTACTAAGGGCTTAATTCGGTTTTATTTAGTGGGCAAAAAGGCTTATTAATGCATTCCCTTTCGAACAGAACTACAGCCAGCTTTGGAAGATATACTCAAACGGCTCATACTTTTATGAAAAACTGACGTTACTCAATCAGTGTGATATCGTGGGTAAACGAGCAGTAGATTGTTTGATACAAGGAATTAACGATAGGACCCTTCGGTCCGGAGCCTTAGCATTGCAATGTTACTCATCCTAAACAAATGTTGCAATATTTAATGAGCAGTAGAGACACTAATAATTTTGGGTTATTGATTGAAATCAATCCAAGAGCAGGACCGACAGTACTAATAATAACAATTCTCTTAACAATATCGGGCCTAAATTCAAGCTGTTACAATTATTGCAAAGAAAAAGGCCATAGTTTTTTCTATTGCCCGAAACCAATAATAAATAAAATGTACTAAGTGTAACTTATTTGGCCATTTATCAAAACTATGTGTATTGATGGTACTGTCGACCAACAAACGGAGATTATCCGAGGTGCCAAAATTTTAAAGAATGTGATGATTAGACATCGGATTTTATGCATTTGCATATTTGCATATGCAAATGCATATAACGCCCTAATTACGTCGTTAATGCATATTTTAGCCTTTTTCCCCAATCGTGCATATTTAGTTTAGGAGCGGGAGGTATGTATAGGGAATTATTTAAGCTAGCCTCCAACGATATGTCAAAACAAGTTTTAACATATCGTTGCTAGCCTCTATTTAAATCAATAGAAATACTGGAAACAATGAACGTCATCAACGTCCTTTCTAATTAAATATCAGAAAAGATTTGTAAAAAGTTAGACGCTATTTTGCGTAAAAACCAGTCTTGAAGGCATCACAAAAACTATGCATAATTTCAAGAATAGTTTGCTGTTTTTGCGACGTCTTTAATTAAAATATACTTAAGTACTTATAGAAATACTTTTTTTTTGTTTTGCATTGTGCATTGTGCATATTTTGGGCATATTAACGGTTTTTAGTGCATATTTCGCTTTTTTGAGTGCATATTTGCATGCATATTTTGGCACTTTGTTGGTGCATATAAGTCTATTGTCTAGTGATGATCAATGACATGTCGTTTGAAGCTTTTATTGATTTTGGGAGCGATGTGACTCTTTTGAAGGAATCGGTAGTTCGTTCTTTAAGATTGGCTTACAATACTACGTACTTACTTTGTACGTTACAAACAAACTTGAAGGGTTTCGGTAATAGTGTTGTTCAGATAATCAGAGAGTTGTTGCTTGTTCTCAGTATTGATGGTGTTAAGTCGACAGCACCGTGCATAGTGGTAAATTATTGTTTTCTAGAAAAATCAGTTTTGGTGGGTCAGTCTTATTATATTATATATAGCTCGATTACCACTGACTCACTGATTGACACAATTGTTCTCCCAGAAGGAGGTGGAAAAGGGTATAATGATGTTTGGGGAAAATTTACAATACCCCAATCGAACTGGGGAAAAATTATGACATTTGGGAAAAACAAGATGGCGGCTGTGGCGAAGTTTGTAACTTTATTGTTTTCCAACCGATTTTATTCAAACTTGCAAGAATGGTAGATTTTGACATTTAAAATTGATAAAAATATTAAAAAAATGCAAAAACAAAATGGCGGCCGTGCTGGAGAGTTTTGAAAATTTTGATTTTTGGACCCCAAACCGCGGGGCCACAACTCTAAAGTGTTATTTGATTTAAGAAAAAAAACTTTATTGTTTCACCAAAATTACCCTCAAATTTTACCAATCGGGGAAACTTTTTAAAAATTCAAGATGGCGCCTGTCGTAGAGGCCATTTTGTTTGGGGTACGAAAACACGCCATTTTTAAAGTCGATTTTCTTCCAGATGGCAACACCGGAGCGTTTTAAGGGTTATTAAACAACTGTAGGTATAGATAAGTTGTATTGATTGGAAGAATATTTTTACCCCATTTCTTGGTAACTTTTGAGATTAACCCCAAAATGCAAAAAAGTGAAATAACCACTTTTTGACAATTTCGAGTATGAGGACTTGTGTATAGTCTGTATACAAATGACTTTATGGTATTTTGGTTGGCAACGTCTGGCAACCCTAGAAACTGCTAAGGAAAAAGACATTTTCGAGATACCCTTTTTTCAAGTCCTATTGCGGCGGCTGAGTGCAAGTGAGAAAAAAAATCAAAACGTCATTGCACGCAGTATATGCTACAAAATATAGGAAAAATATGAACTATAAAAAAAACAATATGGCGGACGCGGTGGCAGCCATTTTGTAAATTTTATACATTTTTTAAATATTTTAAGGTTATTTTGAGGCAGTTTACGACAATTGAGAAAGTTGGCATGTAGTGACAAATTATGCATATTATGAAGATGTATTGCCTCGTACAAAAAAATTACCCATTTTTAGGGTACTTTTTGAGATTTATCCCAAAAAAGTGAAAAATGAAAAAGCGGCTTTTTTAAATATTTTTTATCCAAAACCATTAGATTTTGTCAATACTAATGACATTTGACTATTTTTATATCGAAAAGATGGCAACACTGAATTTGAAAGAAGGTTTATTTTCCAAGAACCTTACATTTTTATTACCAAAAAGGAGCATTTGTAGATGGATACAATGTACGGAAAAAGTATTTAGAATTGAGATAACTATAAGAAAAATAAAATAAAAGTGGAAGTCCAGGTCAAGATCCTCATGACGGAGAACTGCCTACCAAAATGGTACTACATAGGTAGATGGTGCTCAAACTAAAGTTGTAAAGGACTCTAAGCAGATTCTGAAGCGAGAAAAAAAATTCAAAATGGTCGAAAAACAAAATGGCCGCCATACAAATTTACAGAAAACCCAGAATATACAGCTCGATTACTCACTTATTGACTGACTCACTCACTGATTAAAATAATTCGTCTCCCAGAAGGAGGTGAAAAATGTTATAATGATATTTAAGGAAAATGTGCAAAACCCCAATCGAACTGAGGTAAAATTATGACATTTGGGAAAAACAAGATGGCGGCTGTGGCGAAGTTTGTAACTTTTTGTTTTCCAACCGATTTTGTTGAAACTTACAAGAGTGGTAGATTTTAATATTTAAAATTAAGAAAAATAAGAAAAAAACTCAAAAACAAAATGGCGGCCACGCTGGAGTTTTGAAAAATTCGATTTTTGGGCCCCAAACCGCGGGGCCACAACTCTAAAGTGTTGTTTGGTTTAAGAAAAAAAAACCTTATTGTTTCACCACAATTACCCTAAAATTCTACAAATTGGAGAAACTTTTAAGAAATTCAAGATGGCGCCTGTCGTAGAGGCCATTTTGTTTGGGGTACGAAAACATGCCATTTTTAAAGTCGATTTTCTTCCAGATGGCAACACCGGAGCGCTTTAAGGTGCATAGAATTACTGAAGGTATAGATACAATGTATTGATTAATAGAGTATTTTTACCCCATTTCGGGTTAACTTTTGAGATTTACCCCAAAGTGCAAAAAAGTTAAATAACCACTTTTTGAAAATTTCACGTATGAGAAATTGAGTTTGAAAACGTCTGGCAACCCTGAAACCTGCAGAGGAAAAAGTCATTTTCGAGATACCCTTTTTTTCAAGTTCTATTGCGGCAACTGGGTGCAAGTAAGAAAGAAAATCAAAATGTCATTAGACGCACTATATGCTTTAAAATATAGGAAAAATATGAAATATAGAAAAATCAATATGGCGGACGCGGTGGCGGCCATTATGTAAATTTTATACATTTTTTAAATATTTCAAGGCTATTTAGAGGCAGTTTCCGGCAATGGGGAGGCGAAGGCAAAGTGAATTACAGATGGCGCTTCAGTCTTTGGAACAATTGTCAGTTTGAGCTTATATTGTCTTGACTGTGTATTACGTGATTTTACTTTCTTAGATTGTATTTTTTTCGATTTTGCGGACAAACAATGTATTCTATGCTAACTTTAGCTCAGATAAAAGAAGAATTACGGAAAAGAAAAGCCAAAACAACAGGCAAGAAAGTTTATAGCAACTTACAAAAAATTGCTAACAAGCATTACATTTCTTTAAATTTCGTGTAAGATTTACAAGTAATCTTTTTATTTCAGATTAGAAGCATATGATTTAAATTTTAACAAAGCAACTGAGTGTGAATTTCTGTGTTTATAGTTGCCTCATGATGCCTTCTGTGCAATAGTAATTTCAGGTTTCTGTACTGGAATTTCTGTACCATCCAAAATTACACGAACCGTTTTATCATATTTATTTTATTATTCTAAGTTTCTTGAATGATTCTGGCATATAAACTTCTATTAATTCTCTGTTTGGCCCCAATATTGGGCTTATTCCATATTTGATATACCTATCAAATTCATCCAAGTTATAAATATCCTAGAAACTGCTGAGGTTGAAATATTAAAGAACAAAGCTGTTATAATTCAAATGTTGTTTTATTTTGGCGAAGCTTCATCAAATTCATGAAACATTCCTATTGATTTATAATGTTTCTCAGGCTCAGCAAAGGAGAAAATCGAGGGAAAAGCACCTTTTTTTTATATTTTTTGCCCACTATTTTTTTGTTACTGGGAAATCGATGAACTCCAATATTTTACAAGTTACATGCATAACAATGCTGCATTTTTTCAGTATAAAATTAAAAAGTGCAATACTCCAAGAGATTCCCATATGTTTTGACACTTTCTTTGAGGCGGCCGGGTACCAAAGACCAGACGCCACCTATCGGGATAAAATTGCGCTTTTCCTCCCCATTGAGAAAGTTGGCATGTATTAAAATATAGTAAAAAACGGCATTTTTTATCAAAAACCATTCCATTTTGCCAATACATTTGACTAAGTTTATTTTCCAAGAACCTTACATTTTTATTACCAAAAAGGAGCATTTGTATATGGGTACAATGTACAGAAAAAATATTCAGAATTTAGAAAACGATTAGAAAAAAAAGTGAAAGTCTAGGTCAAGATCCTCATGACAGGGTACTGCCCGCCAAAATGAAACTAAATAGGTAGATGGTGCCAAAACTAAAGTTGTAGAGGACTCTAAGCAGATCCTGAAGCGAGAAAAAAAATCAAAATGGTGGAAAAACAAAATGGCCGCCATACAAAATTACAGAAAACCCAGCATATGGTACAGCTTGATTACTCACTTACTGACTGACTGACTCACTGATTAAAATAATTATTCTCCCAGAAGGAGGTGAAAAATGGTAAAACGATATTTGGGGAAAATGTGCGAATCCCCAATCGAACTAATTCGGGGTAACTTTCGACATTTACCCCAAAATGCAAAAAAGTGAAATAACAACTTTTTGGAAATTTCGAGTATGAGAGTTTATATTTTATCTATATACTAATGACTTTTTGGTATTTTGGTTGATAAAGTCTGACAACCCTGGAAACTGTTGAGGAAAAAGTCATTTTGAAATGAAATGAAATGTATTTATTTGCGTTAATTGTGGTTACATTACAAGATGTTCTGTAGATCAGTTGAAATCGCACAATTAGCTGTTTTCAGCATGCAAAATTATGTTACAATACAAATACATTACATACAAACAGTTTAATAATATTCAATTACCTACTATTAAAATATCCATCAAGGCAGTAAGGGCTGAGAGCAATCGGCCATTTGCGCAACTTTCTCAGAAACAATTTTGTGGGTAGTTTTCTGATCTCTTTAGGAATTTTATTATAAATAGCAATTGACATTACATAACAATTTTTATTATACAAAGCACTATTTGATTTAGGGATTTTAAGTCTATGTAAATCTCGAGGACGCAGTCTCGGATTTTGGTAGTTTAACTTTTCAATAAATTTTGGATGGTGCCGTATAAAGCTTGCTACTTCCATGACATATGAACCTGTTAAAGTCAATAATTTTAGTTGACTAAACAAAGGGCGACAACTCTCCATAGGACCTGCGCCGCAGATGGCTCTTAGACACTTTTTCTGTAAAATGAAAGCCTTATTGATTTCAGGGGATATACCCCACAATATAAGACCGTATCGCAGCACAAAAGCCACATAGCCATAGTAAGCGGTAAGAGCTACTTTCTTCCCTGCTACGCATCTTAGTCTCCTTAAAGCGAAAACGAATTTGTTTAATTTTCGAGATATCTTTTTTGAAGTTCTATTGCGGCGGCTGGGTGCAAGTGAGAAAAAAGACCAAAACGTGGTAGCACGTAATATATTCTGCAAAATATAGGAAAAATATGAACAATAAAAAAAACAATATGGCGGACGCGCTGGTGGACATTTCGTAAATTTTATATTTTTTAAGAATACTTTAAGGCTATTTTGAGGCAGTTTACGATACTTGAAAAAGTTGGCATGTATTGACGAATGAAACTACATAATTAAAGAGAGAAAAATAAAATACCCATTTTCAGGGTACTTTTCGAGATTTAGCCTAAAATTTTGAAAAATAGAAATAGCGGTATTATTTAATATTTTTTATCAAAAACCATTATATTTTGCCAATACTAATGACATTTGACTATTTTTATATCGAAAAGAGGGCAACACTGAAATTGAAAGTAAGATTTATTTTCCAAGTACCTCACATTTTTATCACCAAATAGGAGCATTTGTAGAGGGGTACATTGTATGGAAAAAGTATTCAGAATGTAGAAAACTATTAGAAAAAAAATAATGTGGAAGTCCAGGTCAAGATCCTCATGACAGGGTACTTCCCGCCAAAATGGTACTACATAGATAGATGATGCTCAAACTAAAGTTGTAGAGGATTCTAAGCAGATCCTAAAGCAAGAAAAAAAATCAAAATGGCGGAAAAACAAAATGGCCGCAATATTAAATCACAGAAAACCCAGCATATACATATAGCTCGATTACCACTCACTCACTTATTCTTCTTTTGGAGTCGACGGTGACCTCAAACACGGGCAGCCCAAAAAGCCGCAACCGCGATAGCTCGCTCGGAAGCCTTGTGCAGCTCCTCGTCCGTGCAGGTAGTCGGGCACGCAAGACACCCAGTCATGTGCGCAATGGTCTGTCTGGGATGACCACAGATGCACTCCGTATCGTTTTCGGAGATATATCCCCACTTCGCAAGATTTGCTTTAGACCTTCCCACCAGCCCTGAGACGGTTTAGCGACCTCCAGATGGGCCAGCTGAGATTGTGTCCTTCGGCCAGTCTCTCTTTCACGCCGATGTTCAGGTTTGCGATGTTTGGGCGCGACCGCCACATAGAGAGGCGTGCAGCTTCAAGCTAGGAAACTTTTCCTCACTCACTGACTGACTCACTCACTGATTGAAATAATTCTTCCGGAAGGAGGTAAAAATGGTATAATGATGTTTGGGGAAAATAATTGCAAAACCTTAATCGAACTGGGGTAAAATTAAATACCACTAACTCATTGACATAATTGTTCTCCCAGAAGGAGGTGGAAAAGGGTATAATGATGTTTGGAGGAAAGTGCAAAACCTCAATCGAACTGGGGAAAAAATATGACATTTGGGAAAAACAAAATGGTGGTTGTGGCGATGTTTACATTTTTTTTTGTTTTCCAACCGATTTTGTTCAAACTTACAAGAGTAGTAGATTTTGAATATAAAATTTGAAATTTGAAAAAAAATTATAACAAAATGGCGGACGCTCTGGAGAGTCTGAACCGAAAAAAATATTCAAAATGGCGGAATAACAAAATGGCCGCCATAAAAAATTACAGAAAACCCATCATATCCTGATTGATACTCTCACTCACTGATTGATTGACATCACTGTTCCTCCAGAAGGAGGTGGATAAAGATAAAGATGTTTGGGTAAAATGTGCAAAACCCGAATCGAACTGGGGAAAAATTATGACATTTGGGAAAACAAGATGCGCGGCTGTGGGGAGATTTGTATTTTTTTGTTTTCCAACCGATTTTGATCAATTGGTTGATTTTGACATTAAATATTAAAAAAGTGAGAAAAAATTACAAAACCGAATGGCGCGCGCGCTGGAGAGTTCTGAAAAAACATAGATTTTTAGACCGCAAACCGCGGGGCCACAACTCTAAAGTGTTGTTTGGTTAGAGAAAAATATTTTTCCGTTTCACTACAAGAACCCTCATTTATATTATGATTAAGACCAATCTTGGAAAAAAAATCAAGATGTTCACTGTTGTAGTGGCCATTTCTTTTGAGGTACGAAATCATGCCAATTTAAATGTCGATTTTCTTCGAAATTTACTCCAAAATGCAAAAAAGTATATCAACTACATTATGGAAAATTCGAGTGAGAGGATTTATTAAACACCAAAACGTCTATAATAATATAAAAATGACATTTTGGTGTTACGGTTGACAATGTCTGGATACCCTGCAAACTGCAGAGGAAAAATTCATTTTTGAGATATCCTTTCTTTTTTCAAGTCCTATTGCGACGGCTGGGTGCAAGAGAGAAAGTAAATCGAAACTTAATTGCTTGCAGTACATGTTGCAAAATATAGGAAAATTATGTCAAATAGAAAAATCAATACAAAGTTCGCGGTGGCGGCAATTTTTAAAATTTTATGATTTTTTTTAAATATTTTAAGGCTAATATTTTGAGGTTTACGAAACTTGAAAAAGTTGGCATGTATCGACGATTTATGCAACATAACAAAAAGTTTTGCCTTGTAGAAAAATACCCAATTTCAAGGTAGTTTTCGAGATTTACAAAACAAATTGAAAAATAGAAATAGCGGCAGTTTTTAATATTTTTTATCTAAAACCATTCGATTTTGCCAATACTTATAACAATACTGGAATTGAAAGTAAGGTTTATTTTGCAGGTACCGCCACATTCTAAAATGGCATAAAAAAAACCGGCCAAGTGCGAGTCGGACTCACGCACGAAGGGTTCCGTACCAAAAAACGGAAAAAAAACACGTTTGTTGTATGGGAGCCCCCCTTAAATACTAATTTTATTCAGTTTTTAGTAATTGTTGTTATAGCGGCAACAAAGATACATCATCTGTGAAAATTTCAACTGTCTAGGTAGACAACACAACAGGTGTTGTCGTTATTAATATAAAGCAAAAAACGGCAAAAAAAAATACGTTTGTTTTATGGGAGCCCCCCTTAAATATTTATTTTTTTATATTTTTAGTATTTGTTGTTATAGCGGCAACAGAAATACATCATGTGTGAAAATTTCATTTGTCTAGCTATCACGGTTCATGAGATACAGACAGACAGACAGACAGATGGACGGACAGCAGAGGCTTAGTAATAGGGTCCCGTTTTTACCCTTTGGGTACGGAACCCTAAAAACACGTTCTTTGTATGGAAGCCTCATTTAAATATTTATTTTATTCTGTTTTTAGTGTTTGTTGTTATAGCGGACACAGAAATACATCATCTGTGAAAATTTCAACTGTCTAGCTATCACGGTTTATGAGATACAGCCTGGTGACAGACAGACAGACGGACAGCGAAGTCTTAGTAATAGGGTCCCTTTCACCCGTTTTACCCTTTGGGTACGGAACCCTAAAAAGGAGCAATTGAAGAGGGGTATAATAATATGAAAAAGTATTAGGATCAACAAAACTCTCAGAAAAAAAATATTATAAGTGGAAGTCTAGGTTAAAATCCGTCAAAAGCGTGGAGGTTCCCGATCCTAAGTGGGTGCACACCGCTTGCTAGAAAAAAACGGCGCTCAAATCATTACATCTCGTGTCTCTTGTAATGACGAATCAATGCCCTCCACCTGCGGGATCGGAAAGGCGGCATAGAACCACACCCACCGAAGTCCTTTAAATCAGTTACATCATTACAATCAGTTACGACCGAACTAGACGTTTAGCTCGGAGGTGCCCGATGAGGTAATTTTTAAATAATGAACAGCACAAAGGTACCTAAGCTACAAGCTAGGTATGTTTCTTGCGATGACACGGGCCATCAGATTACTGCCTGTGACAAGTTCAAAAGAGAAGACGTTAACTAACGCTGGGAATGGATTTTCAAGCGCCGACTATGCTTCTGATGCCTGAGCTTGCAATGGTGTTCGCCATAAGTTACTTCACCGTGATGACTGAACGAAGGCGGAGACCAAGAGGAAGAAAGACCAAAGATTACCGTGGCTACTGCAAACATCCATTTCGGCAAGTGCCAAACAGGTCCTTTTTGAAGGTGCTTCCAGTGACCGTCCAGGGGCCTGAAGATAGCTTTAACAGGTGTGCTCTGCTTGATGAAGGGTTCACCGTCCCACTCGTAGAGAGCAGTGTAGCCAACGAGGTAGGAGCCGGAAATCGGAACGTCGACTTGGAGTTTCAGAGGGCAGTGGGCGGCTATAACAACCTGGAAAGCAAGATCGTCTCTCAGACGCTTGTGACAGATACAGGATCCTTCAACCTTGAACGAGTTTATACATTCATACATTATGCTTCCAAGACATTTAATTGATGGCAACTTGATTTCTTAGTACGACCACCTCGGTCGACCGACAGTGAACTTGACAGGCCAAGATTATTGGCATTAGATTATACGCCGAGAAATAAAAGAGGGTATAGAGGACGATCCTGTCGCCTCTCTCATTGAACTCGATTGGATCCTGCATGGAGTTTTGTCGTCAATGTCGAGGAAGATTATGCTTGAGTTTGCTTATCACCTTGAGTCTGAGAAAGAGGATGAACTACACCTCTGAGTAGAGAAATACTTCAGATTTGATAGCATTGGCATTAGGAATTCTAAGCTACCTAGATATTCTCCAGATGAACGACGAACGCTTCGCATTCTCACTCGATATTAAGTCGAAGAAAATCCACGACCACTGGGAGTATGCTTTACTATGGCATTAAGCTTTCGAACAACAAAATAAAAATCGATCACGCTTGATTGAGAAGATGTTGGATAGACCACTCGATGCATAAAATGTTGAAAAAATAATTATGCCAAGAAAATTGAACTGCTCAGTACGGTATCCCCCACATTTTGGGGATCGGAATATTAACAAACCTGGAAAACTTAGACATGTTCTTGGCGCGAAAGCTGAAACTCAAGGAGTGTCACTGAAAACTGAATTACTGACTGGCCCAGATCTACTGAATTCATTAGTTCCAGTCCTGCTTAGTTTCCGAAAGAGAGAATTAGCCATTTTTGCAGAGATCAGGGAAATGTTCCTGCAGGTGAGGTAAATGATCAGAATCAAAACGCTCAGTGCTTCCTTTGGAGGGTAATAAAAAAAAGAAGCCCCCAGAAAACTTATAAGATGAACTCGATGACCTTTGGTGTCACATTTGATTCATAAGGCAGGACGTTGTGACATAAGAAGTTGGGCCCTTAATCGACCGAACGATTGGAAACCAGCCACAGATATTTTAGGGTTTGGTTTAAACTTGAAGAAGGCAAAGAGATCACCGAAGGTTTGCGACCACCAACAAATCGCGAGATTTCAGTTTTTGACCCACTGGGTTTATTTATACCCCTTTTTGATTAAAGGAAAGATATTGCTACAGTAAGTTTGGCGATCTACGATCAAATGGGAGAGTGGAGATGGCTGTCAGGCAGTCTGAACTTAACTGAAGAAATTACCCATTTTTAGGGTACTTTTTGAGATTTACCCCAAAAAATGGAAAAATAGAAAAAGCGGCATTTTTAAATATTTTTTATTAAAAACCATTAGATTTTGCCAATACTAATGACATTTAACTAATTACATATCGAAAAGATGGCAACACTTGAATTTAAAGTAGGGGTAATTTCCAAGTACCTTACATTTTTATTACCCAAAAGGAGCATTTGTAGATGGGTACAATGTACGGAAAAAGTATTTAGAATTTAGATAACAATTAGAAAAAAAAATTTTAAGTGGAAGTCCAGGTCAAGATCCTCATGACGGAGAACTGCCCGCCAAAATGGTACTACATAGGTAGATGGTGCTCAAACTAAAGTTGTAGAGGACTTTAAGTAGATCCTGAAGCGAGAAAAAAAAATTAAAATGGTCGAGAAACAAAATGGCCGCCATACAAATTTACAGAAAACCCAGCATACTTACTGACTGACTCACTGATTAAAATAATTGTTCTCCCAGAAGGAGGTGAAAAATGGTATAATGATATTTAAGGAAAATGTGCAAAACCCCAATCGAACTGGGGAAAAATTATGACATTTGGGAAAAACAAGATGGCGGCTGTGGCGAAGTTTGTAACTTTTTTGTTTTCTAACCGATTTTGTTTAAACTTACAAGAGTGGTAGATTTTAATATTTAAAATTGAGAAAAATAAGAAAAAAACTCATAAACAAAATGGCGGCCACGCTGGAGAGTTTTGAAAAAATCGATTTTTGGGCCCCGAACCGCGGGGCCACTACTCTGAAGTGTTGTTTGGTTTAAGAAAAAAAACCTTATTGTTTCACCAATTCAAGATGGCGCCTGTCGTAGAGGCCATTTTGTTTGGGGTACGAAAACACGTTTAAAGTCGATTTTCTTCCAGATGACAACACCGGAGCACTTTAAGGTTCATAAAATTACTGAAGGTAATAGAGTATTTTCACCCCATTTCGGGTTAACTTTTGAGATTTACCCCAAAGTGCAAAAAAGTTAAATAACCACTTTTTGAAAATTTCACGTATGAGAACTTGTGTTTGACAATGTCTGGCAACCCTGAAACCTGCAGAGGAAAAAGTCATTTTCGAGATACCCTTTTTTCAAGTTCTATTGCGGCTACTGGCCAATGGAGATTGTACGGCCATATGCCATAGTGAAGATTTAAAAAAGGTCCTTTAGTGACGTGACGGCGTATTGCTATCTCTTTCTTTTCGTTTTACAATACGTTTTCGTTTCTCACGAACGAACGAACGACGAACAACAAACACGTATTGTAACACTAAAGAAAGAGGTAGCAATAAGCCGTCACGTCACTTAAGGACCTTTTTTCAATCTTCACTATGACATATGGCCGTGCAATCTCCATTGGAGGGAGGTATAAGCTTCTTGGGGTGCAAGTTTGGTTTGAAAAACAAGCGGTTTAGATTCGCGGTTGCAATGTTTTTTTACATTGATTTTTATTTCACATAAAACCAATTTATATCCACGACGTAGACAGTATCATCTTCTATTCAGATTATCATGTTATATAACTATGTATTTCCATACATAACGCTGTGAAGAAAACTTTTCATGACTGGGCGAGCCTGGCAGACAATCGCTCGCATGAGTGCGTACAAAGTGGACGTGTTACCAGTTTATTACAAAAATCTTAATATCTGCGCAAAGATGGCAACACTGAAATTGAAAGAAGGATGAGTTTCCAAGAACCTTACATTTTTATTACCTAAAAGGAGCATTTGTAGATGTGTACAATGTACGGAAAAAGTATTCACAATTTATAAAACTATTACAAAAAAAATTAAAAGTGGAAGTCCAGGTCAAGATCCTCATGACGGAGAACTGCCCGCCAAAATGGTACTACATAGGTAGATGGTGCTCAAACTAAAGTTGTAGAGGACTCTAAGCAGATCCTGAAGCGAGAAAAAAAAAATCAAAATGGTCGAAAAACAAAATGGCCGCCATACAAATTTACAGAAAACCCAGCATATACAGCTCGATTACTCACTTACTGACTGACTCACTGATTAAAATAATTGTTCTCCCAGAAGGAGGTGAAAAATGGTATAATGATATTTTAAGAAAATGTGCAAAAAAAAAACAATATGGCAGACGCGGTGGCGGCCATTTTGTAAATTTTATACATTTTTTAAAATATTTTAAGGCTATTTTGAGGCAGTTTACGACAATTGAGAAAGTTGGCATGTACTGAGAAATTATGCATATTATGAAGAAGTATTGAAAAAAAAACCCATTTTTAGGGTGCTTTTTGAGATTTACCCCAAAAAAGTGAAAAATAGAAAAAGCAGCATTATTTAATATTTTTTATCAAAATCCGTTAGATTTTACCAATACTAATGACATTTGACTATTTTCGTAACGAAAAGATGGCAACACTGAAATTGAAAAAGGTTTATTTTCCAAGAACCTTACATTTTTATTACCAAAAAGGAGCATTTGTAGATGTTTACAATGTATGGAAAAAGTATTTAAAATTTATAAAACTATCAGAAAAAAATATTAAAAGTGGAAGCCCAAGTCAAGATCCTCATGACGGGGTACTGCCTGCCGAAATGGTACTACATAGGTAGATGGTGCTTAAGCTAAAGTTGTAGAAGACTCTAAGAAAATCCTGAAGCGAGAAAAAAAAATCAAAATGGTGTAAAAACCAAATGGACACCATACAAAATTACAGAAAACCAAATTAAACACCACTTACTCACATAATTGTTCTCCCAGAAGGAGGTGGAAAAAGGTATGTGCAAAACCCAGTCGAACTGAGGAAAAATTAAAAGTTGAAGTCCAAGTCAAGATCCTCATGACGGGGTACTGCCTGCCAAAATGGCACTACATAGGTAGATGGTGCTCAAACTAAAGTTGTAGAAGACTCAAAGCAGATCCTGAAGCGAGAAAAAAAATCGAAATGGTGAAAAACAAAATGACCGCCACACAAAATTACAGAAAACCTATTTGGTCGCAGCTGGCTGATTACTTATATACCTCGATAATAACTACTCAATTTGGTATTGTTTAATAACTACTCACTCACTGACTGATGGAGAAGAGTATAATGATGTTTGGGGGAAATGTGCAAGATCTTAATCGAACTAGGTAAAAATTATTACTTTTGGGAAAAACAAGATGGCGGCTGTGGCGAGGTTTGTAACTTTTTGTTTTCCAACCGATTTTGTTCAAACTTACAACAGTGGTAGATTTTGACATTTCAAATTTAGAAAAATGAGAAAAAAACTCAAAACAAAATGGCGGCCACGCTGGAGAGTTTTGAAAATTCGATTTTTGGACCCAAAACCGCGGCGCCACAACTCTGAATTGCTGTAGAGTTTAAGACAAAAACCTTTTTGTTTCACCACAATTACTCTCAAATTTTTTCTTCAAAGACTATTATTTTCAATTAAACAATCATTATCATAAAAACCATTAGATATTGCCAATACTAATGACATTTGACTATTTTTATATCGAAAAGATGGCACTGGAATTTGAAAGTAAAGTTATTTTCCAAGTACCGCCACATTGTTATTACCAAAACCCCTCTTGCTTGCTAAAAATAAAACGGATCGTTTCATCCCGCCTGCAATAATGAATCAATGAGCACCGCTTGCGGACTCGGAAGGGCGGCATAGAACCACCACCACCAAAGTCTTCTAAATCAGTTACATACAAACGACCGATCTCGCCCAATAAGGTAGATTTGACGAACAACACGAAGAAAAAACCCGAGCTACAAGTTAAATGCATTTTTGTGATGACACGGGCCATCAGATTACCTACTGCCTGTGACAAGTTCAAAAGTGAAGACGTTATCCAACGCTGGAAGTGGATCTGCAAGCGCAAAATAAGCTTATTAAAAGTCTGGTGCTCAACTTGCAAAGGCAGTCACCATAAGTTACTTCACCCTGATGTGATGTGAAGTGACGTGATGTAAAGCTGAAAAATCAACATAATACTACTATCCTTCTGTTTTTCACTTTGGACAGCGCACATCTGAAGACGGGGAAGTTATCTGTGAAATGTTTAGCGATTAATTTCACTCCACTTTTTCACACAATACTCAGTCCGTTAATATTTTGGATGACGTAGTGAACATGGACTCTTCCTGTGAAGATTGAAGTTGACACATTAGAAGTTTCCAAACTATTAGCATCACTCGACTTAAATAAGTCTGCCGGCCCCGACGATATCCCAGCAATTATAATTATTGCGAGTTGTTCCGAGTTCCTCTTAGTATCGCGGATCTACTTTCTATTAGGAAATTGTACATCCTCCACGTTATTTTAAGGAAACACAGGACTCTGGTATATAGACCTAATGTTACCCAAAAAAGAAGGAAGCATATTATGGTAATCGAAACACAATACACACGAACTAGCTTTGCTCGAAATCAGTTTCAACATTTATCAGCATATTTATATAATAAAATAAACAAAATTTTAGAAATATATCCAATGACTTATCGGGAATGTAAATCTAATCTTACCAAATGGTTAAAGACATTAGATTATGACGAAACCGAAAATTTACTTAAACATGATATAACATAGCACACACACACGCACACGCACACACACACGCACATACACACACACACACACACACACACACACACACACACACACACACACACACACACACACACACATACGCAAAACAAGCTCAATTTTTTACTTATATTTTTAATTAGTTAAGTCTAAGTTTTAGTAACTTTGTTGTTTCTTTGATTATAACTGTACTGGTTTATAATTCTGTACATGTATGCTTTGTTAAGGAAGAGTGACTCCTTCTGGCACAGGTGCCTTGGCACTTAAAAGAGGGAGCCCACCCTTAAATCTCTGTTAAACTAATTTGTTACAGAAATAAACATTTTTCATTTTTCATTTTCATTTTCGTATCCTGTTTAGGCGTTCACTGGGTGAAGGCATTATGCCTGATATCTGGAAATCTGCCTTTATTACGCCAATTCACAAAAAAGGGCTTAAAAATGTAGTCGACAATTATAGACCGATTTCCAACCTTAGTTTGTTTGCAAAATATTTGGAAAAAATTGTCTACAAACAAGTCTACGCATCCGTTACGCAATCTTTATGTCCAGAGCAGCACGGCTTCGTTAAGGGCAGATTGAAGACGTCTAACCTTATCTTATGTAGCGACTTCCTGACAAAACATTTGACTGTACCGTCTCAGGTTGATGTAGTTTACACGGACTATAATAAATGTTTTGATCGTATTGATCACACAACACTTTTACGTAAACTGCAAGCTATAGGTATTAAGGGTAATTTATTTAAATGGTTCTCCTCTTACGTTAAAGAAAAATTCCAGACTGTTGTTCTTAATGGCCACACTTCTTCTCCCATGTTAATACCATCGGGCGTTCCTCAAGGCTCTTTACTAGGACCATTGCTCTTCAACATCTTCATAAACGATATCTCGTCATGTTTTACTCATGCCAAAATCATTATGTACGCTGATGACATGAAGGTATTGATGCCGATCAACTCAACTCAAGACGCTCAGCATCTGAAGGAGGGTCTCACTAGATTTGAGCATTACTGCCATGTTAACAAACTTGACATTAATGTCTCCAAATGCTATGTCAGTATTTATACCCGAAAATCTAAACCCATGTTATCATCTTACAAACTATTATGCACTGATGTTACCAGAGTTACTACCATACGTGACCTAGGAGTAACCTTTGATAGCTAATTTGCTTTTTGATGAACACATAGACAACATTGTGGCTAAGGCATCTAAAGCTCTCGGCTTCGTTATGATGATGTTACACGATTCAACTCTATAAAAGCTCTAAAAATACTTTACTGTGCTTACGTACGTAGTCATTTAGAATATGCCTCTCAAGTATGGAGCCCCTGTCACAAACTATATGAAACGCGAATTGAAAGGATTCAGAAACGGTTTCTGCGGTATTTACAGTTTAAAACGAATAAATAAACTCGTGATTACGATCAGCGATGTCGTAAGTTTCATTTTTACCACTTGTAGAAAGAAGACGCATTGCAGATCTATCGCACCTTCTCAGCATAGCAGGTGGCTCTGTTGATTGTCCTGAGCTTTTGAGTAGCATTAGTTTACGTTTAGTAGCTTCCTTCCGTAAACCTAACGTACTTCACGTTCCCTGGTGCAAAACAAAGTATCGGCGAAATTCTTTCTTTATCAGAACAAGCAGGTGTTTCAATAGTGTTGCAAAACAATTTGAAGTAGACATTTTCAACACTTCTTCAAGTAAATTTAGGCGAATGTTAGGTAATTGTTATTTTTCTAACAAATATTTTTGAAAACTACTTCCTACTTATTTATACTTTAATTACTGGGTGTAATATAGGTACTTTACCTTAAATTTTTAACATAATGTAGGCTAACACTGTTCTTATTAATGATTTTCACCTATATGTGGAAGCTTGTAATTGGCCCTTGATATTTATTTAAGTTAACCACTTTATTCTTAACCTAGCTGTAAGCTTCCCGAAGATTGTTAAAATAAAATAAAATGTCTGAACGCAGACGAAAAACGCATAGAAAAAAGACCCAAAGACTACCGCGACTACCGCAAACATCTGGTCGGCATCAGCAAGTTTCAAAAATGAGTCTTTTTGAAGGTGCTTCCCGTGACCGTCCAGGGAACTGAAGGCAACTTTAACACGTGTGCTCTGCTTGATGAAGGGTCCACCGTGTCACTCGTGGAGAGCAGTGTAGCCAACGTGGCAGGAGCCGGAAGGTGGAGCGTTGAGTTGGCGTTTCAGGTTGCGGTGGGCGGCTGTAACAACCTGGCAAGATCGTCTCTTTCACGCTTATTATGACAGATACAGTATCCTTCAGCCTTGAATGAGTTCGTACGAAGAACTTCACGTTTCCAAGACACTCAACAGGGAATATGCATAAGTCACCGATTTTGATAAAAAAATTGAGATTGATCGCTGCGGATACGTATTAAAAACATGATGGAACAGAAAAACAATGTATTATTTTAGTTTTATCACACGATGAAATCAGGGGAACATAACCTTTTTTTTTATTTTTGGATATAATGCACTTTACAGTCAGATAGAATATTGAATGAGAAATAATACTTTGTATGACACATGTGTTGGCATGTTACCCAACACTATTTTTATTGTACATCACTGCTTCAATTGGAGGTTCGCTTCCCACTCTCTCTTCGTTTCCGGGCACCATTGCGTGTGGTTCGTGTTCCATACTTTTATAAGTAATTTGAGTTAAAATATACACGTTTGTATGTGTCTTTTGCTTCCAAAAATAAACCCTGCCTTCAGTCAAGCTACCAGTGAGTTTCAATCATCTACAGTCCTACATCTACGTGCCATTCCACAACATGTATGTTGGTACTTAGACGCAAAATTTAGGGATATCATTTTTTTGGCTAACTCCATAAAAATCGCGCCTAAAATCATGGTTGGTGAAGTCACAAAACATGAACATTTTGTACAGAGTGTTTTCGGCGGGTGCTGTTGCGTGCTAACTTCAAGTACCTAACTATATCACGAAAAAAAGGAAGGGAAAGGTTTTAATATTACAGTTGATTTTCTCACACATTATACTTTTGATTTGATACAAAAAAATGCTGCATATTCCCTATTGATGGCAATATGATTTCTTAATACGACCATCTTGATCGACATACAATCCTCAATTCCTCATAGGCTAAGGTTATTGTCATTTGAATATAAGCCGAGAAATAAAAGAAGGCAGGAAGGATGAGCCTGTTGCCTCTCTCACTGAACTTAGTTGGATTTTGCATGAAGTTTCGTCGTCAATTTCGAGGAAGATTATGCCCGAGTTTGCTTGTCACTACAGTCCGAAAAAGAGGATGAACTTCACTTCTTATTAGAGAATTTCTTTAGACTTGATAGCATAGGCATTAGGAATTCTAAGCTACCTAGATATTCTCGAGAAGAATGACGAGCACTTCACATTATCGATACTAAGTCGAAGAAAATCGACGGCTCTGGGAGTCTGCTTTGCTGTGAAGAAACGATGACATCAAGCTTCCCAACCCAACAACAAGAGAAACGCCGAAAGTAGATTACGTTTGATTGAGAAGATAATGGATTTTGATCCGAGCTTCGCAGTAGACTTCACGAAGCAGACGCATAACATGTTGGAAAAAGATTATGCCAAGAAAACTGCTCAGGCACCAGTTGCTCGAGTTTGGCATCTCCTACATTTTGGCGTTAGAAATATCAAAAAACTTGGAAAACTTAGACTTGTTTTTGATGCGAAAGCCGAAACTCAAGAAGTGTCTCTGAATAGCGAATTACTGACTGGCCCAGATATTTAGAATTCATTAGATGATGTCCTGGTTAGGTTCCGAAAAAGAAAAGTAGCCGTTACTACAGATATCAGGGAATTGTTCCTGCAGTTTAAGTAAATGATCAGGATCAAAATGCCCAGTGCTTCCTTTGGAGGGTTATGGAAAGAAAGAAGCTCTCAGAAACTTATAAGTTCACCTCGATGACCTTTGGTGCCACATCATCTCCATGAACAGCTACTTGTATTATTCGTCGTAATACTGATGATTTTGTTTCATGTCATCATCCACAAGCAGTGGAAACCATTAAGGAAAGGCACTACGTTGATGACTATCTCGACTCCACGGATAATTAACGAAAAGGGGATGAAGCGACTGATTGTGATTCATAAGGCAGGAGGTTTTGACTTAAAGTTGGGCCTCTAATAGACCCAGCAATTGGAAACCAGCCACAGATACTTTAGGGTTTGATCTCAGCTTTAAGTAGGTGGACAAAGAGATCAACGAAGGTTTGCGACCGCCAACAAATCGCGAGTTGCTAAAAATTTTTATGTCACTGGGTATGTTTATGATCCTTCCTGATTTATTGAAAGATATTGCTGCAGGAAATTTGGCAGTCTACGATCAAATGGGATGATCAAATCGTCGAGAAGATGAACAAAGATTGGTATTGGTTCAGAAGCTTGACACTTGCAAATTATTTTCAGTACCCAGATGTTATGGTTTGATGACTAAGTTAAGATTACACATTTCTATTGACGCCTCTGAGCAAGCATTATGCCACTTTCGCTTACTGAGTAGAGATGACGATGTGGCCTTTGTTGCTGGAAAATATAAAGTTGCACCTGAAAACTGCAACGATCCCTAAGCTAGAGCTGCAGGTTGCTTTAATGGGATCCCGTTTAGGTCACACCATGAATGGTAAAAGCAAGAACAGAAACTCGAAATAGCAAAACGATTATTCTGGACAAATTCACAAATAGTTTGGAAATGGATTAATAGAAAGCCACGAAAACAGAATTTCTTATTAGTTTCTCTATGGTTTTAATGCTTAAACTGCAAAACCGCTTTGAAGCCCTTGAAAACAGCATATGCGATGAAGTTTCAGAGCTCAGCGGATGCTCATGCTATATAAGCAGCGCAAGACCGATCGTCGTGGAGATCTTTGGGGGAGGCCTTTACCCAGCAGTGGATGTCGGGGGGCCGATATGATGATGATTTTAATATAAGCCAGCAAAGTTATAGAAAAAAACAGTATTAATTTTCACCATGCATCACCGTCACCACACCGCACTGCAACTTGCAGACAAATTCCAATGTGATTTTATCGGATGGCATGGCAATAAATACCGCATTCCACAATTCGCAGTCAGACTGTCCAAAGGCCGCTGTTTACAGTCCAACAGGGCAATGCCCGCGGGCTGCTTCAGCAGCCCGCGCACCAGGGCCAAACACTAGTCTATCCTATAAGCCTAAATTATAAATTTAGCGATTTTTACTTCGAAAATGAAGGATTTTCTTTAATACACAACTTTATCCCCCTTTTGACCCCTTCGGGGGTAGAATTTTGAAAACGCTGAGACCCGTATTTATTAATTTTCAATCGTCAGCCTAAACACAAAATTTGAAGATTCTAGCTTCAAAACTGAGGGACTTTCATACAAACTTTCATCCCTTATTTCATACCCTTAGGGATGGAATTTTCAAAAATCCTTCCTTAGTGGATGCCTACACTGTATAAAGTATCTGTGTGCAAAATTTCAAGTCTCTAGGTCCAGCGGTTTGGGCTGTGCGTTGATAGATCAGTCAGTCAGTCAGTCAGTCAGTCAGTCAGTCATTCAGTTTACGATTTTATATATTAAGATGAACTTTTCAATATTGTCTCAGGTCTGGGTGTGTGTCATACCACCGTTGTTTCTGATTTCCATAGCACAAGTGCTGTAGCTACTTACTTTGGGATTCGAGCAATGTATGTGATGTTGTCAAATATTTATTATTTATTTTGACAAGAAAACAGCAACGCTATGGTAAAAAACACTAAAGGGGCAGTCAACTCTGTTTTCAGGTTGATTTCGATGTTACTCGGTTGAAAAAAAGGAGAACAAATAAGAAGTTGGCCGTTATCTTGGATTTTATATTTTTTACATTGTATACCTGTTTTCTTGTCAAAATAGTGCCCCAAACTGAGTTTCATCTAAATTCGACCACAAACAATAAAGTTGGCGGCCATCTTGGATTTTTTATATTTTTAACACTGCGTTGCTGTTATCTTGTCAGAATAGTGCCCCAAACCGAGTTACATTGAAATTAGCCCACAAACAAAAAGTTGGCCGCTATCTTAGATTTTTTATATTTTTAACATTGCGTTGCTGTTATAATGTCAAAATAGTGCCACAAACCGAGTTTCATAGAAATTGGCCCGCAAACAATGAAGATGGCCGCCATCTTTGACTTTTTTTTATTTCAAACATTACGTTGCTGTTTTCTTGTCAAAATAGTGTCCAAACCGAGTTAGATTGAAATTAGCCCACAAACAATAAAATCACACATCTCGTGCCTTTCACGACCTTCTGTTACATTGAAAATGAAGTTAATGACTTTTAATAAATTTTTTTTTTATTCCATTCTTATAGAACTTTAATATTTTATTGAAAGGTAACCTAGGTACTATGTAAGTATAACAAATAAAATCTGAATTTCTACATAAAATAACCTAATAAAAAACTAATCAAAAACTAATCAAAATCAAATGCAGCATGCGAGACTCTCGCGCCGACTTCATCATCACTCGAATGTGCGATAACAACCCTCATTGCAATTGCAAACTATGTTTACCTAAGCATCATCATCATACTCTCATTCAGTTTGGAATCGCAGAGTAACTAAGAAAGACATGTGACATGACTGATCAAGTCATTTCAAATCTCGAAATTGAAATAACAGCAACCCACGATATAATATTTTGAATCTACTTTTCTGTATCTACTCGTAAGTACCTATTGTGGCCCTCGGCTTGGCCTCGGGCCTCAAACTAAAGCCCTTCTTCTGTTCAACTTTCGCTCAAGATTCGTTTATCCGTTTACCTACACACAAAAACTCACTACGACACGCCTAGAGATGTACGCCACGTGTACTGGAGATAATAGCGTCATCTCTTTTGCTCCTACAGTAATTGCTAACAAAAAAAACGTTCATATTTTTTGGCTTCAGTGCAGTTAGTTGTAACTTTTTTAACCAGGATAGATTTTTTGGTGCATAGTAAAAATCTGCCCTAATGATAATATCGATACTTGGAAACAAGTTTCAAACCTGTACCATACTTTTAAAAAAATTGGGTCACACTGCCGTGCAAACGAATAGGTAGGTAGAAAAAAGATTGTCAAGAACTTCGATTAATTCATCCAAAACACTGTAACTTGAGTTACAGTGTTTTGGATTTATAGGCCTAAATCGATTAATTTAAGTGTCTTTTATATCCCTATTTTTTTAGTTTTATATAATATATAAGGAGATATAAGCATATACATACAAAACAATGCAATATAATTTTATTTATGTTTTGTCATGCCAAAACACCCTACCTAATTCAAATTACAGTGTATTGGCTTTACTGATTCCGCGAGACAAATAGTTATCGTGTTATGGTTAGCCAAATATGTCGGACCTATCGTGCAGTAGCATTTGCCTCGGAAGAGTAGCTCTATGATAAATGGACGTACCAGGGTCGCGTCACGATCGCTCTAAAATGTGTGCGAGTGGACGCAGTAAAAAATGCATCCGGTAATTTAATTTTATTGAATCATGTACAACATTATGACCATCCGACCAGTGCTACTATAGCGTCAAAATTAAACAGTAAATCAATTCAAAAGGAAAATAAAAACTTCCACAACAAAGATCATCTTGGCGCTAATAGGCCATACGAACGTCGAGTTTAATAACACTGACATGTATTACAAGTTTTATTTAATTAATTAAAGTTTAATTTTTTTTATCAAAAAAGAACTGTGGAAATAAATAAAAAATACAAAATATAAAATCACTATAACAATAGGCAGTATCCCGACATTTCGCTACATAAAGGATAAGCTACAGCCCAGACCGTAAGAGTGAGGGACATTTAATATTTTCAAAACGTAGTCCAACTCCATATCTCTAGGGATTTTTTTAATTTTTCAATATAGCTTTTCGTTTTTGAGAAATTTTAGATTTAGTGTAAAATGACCCCGAAAAAGTGTGTCATTTTTCTACATTTATGTGATTTTCGAAAAAGTTCTGGACTTTAAAAATTTTTTTTTTCACCATATTGTAGCCCTTGCCAAGACGCATCTTTTGACGCTTATCACATTCACGTAGACCCAAAACTCACTGGACCAGGGCGATGTCTCACTCTGGCTGAAATTGGGTACTTTACTGAAACTATCGAAAAAACATTTTCAATGTTAAAATTGGCCGCTATCTTGGATTTTTTTAATTTTTAACATTGCGTTGGTGTTATAATGTCAAAGTAGTGCCCCAAACCTAGTTTCATAGAAATCAGCCCGCAAACAACAAAGATGGCCGCCTTCTTTGATTTTTTTATTTCTAACATTGCGTTGCTGTTTTCTTGTCAAAATAGTGCCCCAAACCGAGTTTCGTCAAAATCAGCCCACTAACAAAAAAAGTTGGCCGCTATCCGCTATCTTGGAATTGTACTTGTATTTTTCGATAAAACGCTATATTATATTGTGTTTCTCTGTGCTAGGGGGCTGACCAAAGAATTTAAAAACAAAATTCAGGTCTTGGTGAGATCTAAACTTTACATATCTAACAGCTGTCAAATTCAAATTTATCAAACTTAAATTTGACAGCTGTCATCTAAAATGAAGATCTCACCAAGACCTTTAATTTTATCATTAACACCATCAGTCTAGGATGAGTACTTTTCGAGAAATTTTCCATGCAATTATTGATCGAGCTTTGTATGGAAAGTAGTTTTTTTTGGTTGTTTTCGGAAAAGTCGTAGAACAAATTAATGTTGTTGTTTATGATGTTAGTAATCTACTCCTGCAAAGTTGTTGGTGTTTTACAAATAACCCTGTGTAGTGTTTATTAATTGTACATACATCAATGTGATATTTATTAGACTATTACAGTAAATACCTTTGTAATAAAACTAGCGAATTATTATTAGTATTCGAGAACCTTTTATTATTAACTAAAACATTTTTTTGCAATTACTTTTTGGGAATCATTATTGGCACATTTACCCTACGACATCTCGCCTACAACCACTACAACAGCCTACAGTGCCGCGGAAGTAGCAGCCGCGCTGCGCGGGCCGCATATTCGTAAATAGGTACCCGACGCGTTAGCCACCCGAAGTTGCTTTGTAAATAGCAGACGTGTCAGACTAATGCGTCTGCTATTTACAAGACCCCGAAGTGCTTTGTAAACAGCAAACGTACCGCGTCAGTATAATAAAAGAAAATACAAAAGATGTAAATGCTTATTGTTTTTTAGAGTTTATTATAGATTTTATAAACTAACTGTCTTTTTCATAAAAACAAGCAAAGTTATAGGTTTATAAAGTGTTATTTTACTCTTTTCACAAATGATAAAGATAAAACTATATTTTAAAGGTGCAACAGCTAAAATAAAAATTATGGACTACCTATATAAATAAACCTTATATAGGTAAATATTGTATAAGCAATGTAAACATTCTAGAATATCGTAAAAACCATCAAAAAACTTTTGGTCCGACAGAGGTTCGAACCGAGATCTCTCACGTATCAGGCGAGCAGCCTCACCGAAACGCCACAGTGACTTGACAGATTGCGGCAAAATTGGTCATCGCTCGATACTTTGATGCTCATCTACGTAAATACGAGCGCTCGCATGTTTACGAATATGCGCGCGGACCCCCGCGCCTGCTCCGCCCGCCCGCTGCTTCGCCCCCTCAATATCTCGGTAGCCCCGAGCCGACTTCACCTTCATGGTGACATTTTATTTTATTTTTTCGCGAGGTCTACAGCTCACGGAGCCACTAGTTTATTGATCTACAGAATGTGTGGTAATAGCCTTATAAAGCCGAATATGGTAGATAGGGACCATCAAACTGAACAACTTTTCTTATGGGACCTACTCTGAAAACGCGGAAAACATATCAGCTGTGTCTTTTATAGGCTTTTATAGGCTTTTGTTTATAATATTTGATTATTGTTGTCAAGCGTGTAATAAGAAGCAAACTCATTCTAGCCAAGATGGGCTTTTGTTTAATATGTGTGAACATTATTGTGAAGTGTGTAATATGCAGCATACTCAGTCTGGCCAAAATAGACTTTTGTTTATAATATTTTACTATCGTTGTCAAGCGTGTAATATGCAGCAAACTCATTCTAGCCAAGATGGGATTTTGTTTAATATGTGTGACTATTGTTGTCAAGCGTGCAATATAGCGGGCGTATGTCAAAAATATGTGTTGTTTTTTTTGATAAAGCTAAATGTGTTTTATCTTTAATTTTGATGTCAGTTGTCTTTTTGAGTTTTTTCATCCTTTGTTTGTTTATGATGAAGCAAGTTCACTTTATCAGAAGGAAAAATATTGTAATGAGATTACAATATTTTATTCCTGATTATGTATTCCTTAATAAGTCTGTCTTATTTTTCAATTTGAATGTTATGTTCAATTTTCTTGTGGCTTCTTACTATTATAGGACTATAAACAAATTTCCATTTGTACCTATAATATCAGAAAGTGGTATATTTCAATATAACTCTGATCATGTTTTTTCTTTAGCAAGATGTAGTATTGTGTCTTTTTTGTTTTATTCAAACATTATTTCTGTATTGGTTCAGTATAATTCTCTGAATACTAACAATAACAAAAAGTCTGACAATAGTATAAATCTGCCACTCATAGTTTTTCTAATATCTCAATTTGCTATCTCATACTCTAAAAATTGCTACTGTGTTTGTCTATGTCAAAATAATAGTTTTTGGGGATCAGTACGATTATTTAATATTAATTTATTAGTCTTTATACATGCACCTTTTTATTATGACACTAGTTATCATGTTTTGATCTCATCATTTGGTTTTTATAAGCCCAACATTTTAATAGTCTGTTATGTACTAAGGCGAACTTCATACAGATTATGTGAATTTAGTACAGTCATACTAAAAACTGTTTTACACTCTAAAACTTGCTACCGTGTCTGTCTATGTCAAAATATAATTTTTTGGGGTTCAGTACAAATATTTAATATTTCTTTATTAGTCTATATACCTTTTCATGATAGTAATAGTCATAACATTTTGATCTCATTATTTTGTTTTTGTAAGCTCAACATAATAATAGTAAGCCATTTACTAAGGCGATTTTCATACAGATTAAATTATATCTTTAGTACAGTTAAAGTTATTGCCCATTCATTCCTTTTAATATTTTTTATTTATGTTTTAACGATTTTTTTGATACGATGAAGCCTAACAAATTGTTAAAAGTTGGCTTATATAATCCTGGTTCTTTGGGCAATAATCATGAAGAGCTTATTTTGGCAGTAGACAGACACGCATTAGATATCTTTGCAATTAATGAAACATGGCTTCGGCCTAATGAAGTAGGTAAGGCGCCATCTATATCAGGTTATACGCTGCAGAGTGCGCCCCGGCCCTCGACAGTGCGCGGAGGTCGTGGTGGAGGGGTTGCATTTTATGTTAGAAAAGTTATAAGATTCCAGATTTGCGAGCATCCTGTGTGTTTACATGTTGAACAGATGTGGATTAAATATACAGTTAACAGTGTTAAAATGATAATAGGCATGTAACACTTTTTTTACGTAATCTAAGTAATTCCTGAAAACAATTTATAATTTGTTTACTTTTAATGGTTAAGTTCAATGACATTAGTTGAAAGGTCAATCTGTCACTTCATTTTGACGTTTTGCCCGTTCCGTTCCACGAACGCTTTGAAATGTTTTGATGAAATCTTAGTAATCCAAACATTATTTATTAATTAACAACTTTCGTTTATTCGTTTTCTTATAAAAGAATATAAAATTAAATAAGTAAATTAAACTACATTAGTTCTGCAGTATCTTTCTTCTAAAAAACATGAAACGGAACAAAGCTCCGTGTCACAGATACACTGAGAAAAACGGGCTACTTAAAATTGGCAAATTTGTAATGCACCGGCAGCCAGATACGTATAATGTGCTTTTCACATGAAATAAATAAGAGCCATACTTATAATGAGCCGACACCATGTCCAGTAAGTATGCGGCATAATGCCCTGTAAAGACAATGTAAACGAGTTACTTGTAATGAGGCCGAATCCTTAATACGTAAGCCGCATCATGAAATTACTGTGCCCGCACTGTTAACGTTTACGTATGCGGTTTAATGATGCCGCATATGTATTAACGGAGCAGCATACGTAATTTACTTAACCCGCAACAGGAAATATATATGCGCTATACGTACGAAGTTATACAGCCGCATTATTTCAGTATCCAGGCTCTTTACAACAGTAACTGGTTGCCAAATCATTGTACTGACTCCGTCTCATTAAGTAATAGTCCGGGTTACGTACATAATGTACGAGCAGGGTCGGAGATATGCCGATACATTTTACGTACACGGGATAATTAATAATGTCTCCGCCTACATAAACATTTACGTATCCTGGCTCATTTTACGAACTCCGTTTACTTACTGGCAGTGTTCGGTACATAGAATCTTTATGACGTCAGCCGCATCATGAAATTACTGTGGCGCACTCTTTACAGTTACGTATGCGGCTTAATGATTCTGCACGGAGCAGCATACGTAATTTACTTTACCCGTAACATGAAATATGTATGCGCTATACGTACGAAGTTATACAGTCGCATTATTTCAGTATCCAGGCTCTTTATAACAGTAACTGGTTGCCAAATCATTGTACTGACTCTGTCTCATTAAGTAATGGTCCCGGTTACGTACATAATGTACAAGCAGGGTCGGAGATATGCCGATACATTTTACGTACACGGGATAATTAATAATGTCTCCGTCTACATCATCAGTTTTTACGTATCCTGGCTCATTTTACGAACTCCGTTTACTTACCGACTGTGTTTGGTACGTAGAATCTTTATGACGTCAGCCGCATCATTAAATTACTGTTGCGCACTCTTTACAGTTACGTATGCGGCTTAATGATTCTGCACGGAGCAGCATACGTAATTTACTTTACCCGTAACATGAAATATGTATGCGCTATACGTACGAATAGTTATACAGCTGCATTATTTCAGTATCCAGGCTCTTTATAACAGTAACTGGTTGCCAAATCATTGTACTGTCCCTGTCACATTAAGTAATGGTCCCGGTTACGTACATAATGTACGAGCAGGGTCGGAGGTATGCCGATACATTTTACGTACATGGGATAATTAATAATGTCTCCGTCTACATCATCAGTTTTTACGTATCCTGGCTCATTTTACGAACTCCGTTTACTTACCGACTGTGTTTGGTACGTAGAATCTTTATGACGTCAGCCGCATCATTAAATTACTGTGGCGCACTCTTTACAGTTACGTATGCGGCTTAATGATTCTGCACGGAGCAGCATACGTAATTTACTTTACCCGTAACATGAAATATGTATGCGCTATACGTACGAAGTTATACAGTCGCATTATTTCAGTATCCAGGCTCTTTATAACAGTAACTGGTTGCCAAATCATTGTACTGTCCCTGTCACATTAAGTAATGGTCCCGGTTACGTACATAATGTACGAGCAGGGTCGGAGGTATGCCGATACATTTTACGTACACGGGATAATTAATAATGTCTCCGTCTACATCATCAGTTTTTACGTATCCTGGCTCATTTTACGAACTCCGTTTACTTACCGACTGTGTTTGGTACGTAGAATCTTTATGACGTCAGCCGCATCATTAAATTACTGTTGCGCACTCTTTACAGTTACGTATGCGGCTTAATGATTCTGCACGGAGCAGCACACGTAATTTACTTTACCCGTAACATGAAATATGTATGCGCTATACGTACGAATAGTTATACAGCTGCATTATTTCAGTATCCAGGCTCTTTATAACAGTAACTGGTTGCCAAATCATTGTACTGTCCCTGTCACATTAAGTAATGGTCCCGGTTACGTACATAATGTACGAGCAGGGTCGGAGGTATGCCGATACATTTTACGTACACGGGATAATTAATAATGTCTCCGTCTACATCATCAGTTTTTACGTATCCTGGCTCATTTTACGAACTCCGTTTACTTACCGACTGTGTTTGGTACGTAGAATCTTTATGACGTCAGCCGCATCATTAAATTACTGTTGCGCACTCTTTACAATTACGTATGCGGCTTAATGATTCTGCACGGAGCAGCATACGTAATTTACTTAACCCGTAACATAAAATATGTATGCGCCATACGTACGAATAGTTATACAGCTGCATTATTTCAGTATCTAGGCTCTTTATAACAGTAACTGGTTGCCAAATCATTGTACTGTCCCTGTCACATTAAGTAATGGTCCCGGTTACGTACATAATGTACGAGCAGGGTCGGAGGTATGCCGATACATTTTACGTACACGGGATAATTAATAATGTCTCCGTCTACATCATCAGTTTTTACGTATCCTGGCTCATTTTACGAACTCCGTTTACTTACCGACTGTGTTTGGTACGTAGAATCTTTATGACGTCAGCCGCATCATTAAATTACTGTTGCGCACTCTTTACAGTTACGTATGCGGCTTAATGATTCTGCACGGAGCAGCATACGTAATTTACTTAATGGCCGGTATACATTTTGATTAGTAAAGTGCTTAGTGTTTAGTGTTTAGTGCACTGTTAAGTGTTTAGTGATTAGTAGGTGATGTCCCATACTGTTTAGCATACGCTGTTTAGTACAGGCTTTGTTGATATAAACTAAACACTTAACAGTCCTGTCCAGACGTGCTTAGTGCGTGTTTAGCTGCAAGTGAGGGGTGGAGGCGGGACGTGCGGGACGCGCGGGAGGAGCTACTCGCAGAAAAAATAGAACGCGCTTCTAAACACTGTACTTCGCTCGCACTAAACACTTAACACTAAACAGAGACTGTCCGAACGTGTTTTTTGCTAAACACTAAACACTAAACGAGCCACTCGCACTAAACACTAATCAAAATGTATACCGGCCATAAGGTGAAGTCGGCTCGGGGCTACCGAGATATTGAGGGGGCGAAGCAGCGGGCGGGCGGAGCAGGCGCGGGGGGCCGCGCGCATATTCGTAAACATGCGAGCGCTCGTATTTACGTAGATGAGCATCAAAGTATCGAGCGATGACCAATTTTGCCACAAACTGTCAAGTCACTGTGGCGTTTCGGTGAGGCTGCTCGCCTGTTACGCGAGAGATCTCGGTTCGAACCTCTGTCGGACCAAAAGTTTTTTGATGGTTTTTACGATATTCTAGAATGTTTACATTGCTTACACAATATTTACCTATATAAGGTTATTTATACACGCTGAAATTTTAATCATTTGGTTCCCGCCGTGTGGTGGTTCCACTCATGATTACAAGCAACTTTTACTATGGGGCCAACACTCCTGCTCGCAAAAAAAAATCAGCTGTTCCATACATTAAGGTCGAGTAGGTATTGCACTTTTGTATGGAACAGCTGATTTTTTTTTGCGAGCAGGAGAGTTGGCCCCATAGTAAAAGTTGCTTGTAATCATGAGTGGAACCACCCCACGGCGGGAACCAAATGGTTAAAATTTCACGCTGTATAGGTAGTCCATAATTTTTATTTTAGCTGTTGCACCTTTAAAATATAGTTTTATCTTTATCATTTGTGAAAAGAGTAAAATAACACTTTATAAACCTATAACTTTGCTTGTTTTTATGAAAAAGACAGTTAGTTTATAAAATCTATAATAAACTCTAAAAAACAATAAGCATTTACATCTTTTGTATTTTCTTTTATTATACTGACGCGGTACGTTTGCTGTTTACAAAGCACTTCGGGGTCTTGTAAATAGCAGACGCATTAGTCTGACACGTCTGCTATTTACAAAGCAACTTCGGGTGGCTAACGCATCGGGTACCTATTTACGAATATGCGGCCCGCGCAGCGCGGCTGCTACTTCCGCGGCACTGTAGGCTGTTGTAGGCGAGATGTCGTAGGGTAAATGTGCCAATAATGATTCCCAAAAAGTAATTGCAAAAAAATGTTTTAGTTAATAATAAAAGGTTCTCGAATACTAATAATAATTCGCTAGTTTTATTACAAAGGTATTTACTGTAATAGTCTATTAAATATCACATTGACGTATGTACAATTAATAAACACTACACAGGGTTATTTGTAAAACACCAACAACCTTGCAGGAGTAGATTACTAACATCATAAACAACGACATTAATTTGTTCTACGACTTTTCCGAAAACAAACAAAAAAAACTACTTTCCATACAAAGCTCGATCAATAATTGCATGGAAAATTTCTCGAAAAGTACTCATCCCAGACTGATGGTGTTTATGATAAAATTAAAGGTCTTGGTGAGATCTTCATTTTAGATGACAGCTGTCAAATTCAAGTTTGATAAATTTGAATTTGACAGCTGTTAAATATGTAAAGTTAAGATCTCACCAAGACCTGAATTTTGTTTTTAAATTCTTTGGTCAGCCCCCTAGCACAGAGAAACACAATATAATATAGCGTTTTATCGAAAAATACAAGTACAATTCCAAGATAGCGGATAGCGGCCAACTTTTTTTGTTAGTGGGCTGATTTTGACGAAACTCGGTTTGGGGCACTATTTTGACAAGAAAACAGCAACGCAATGTTAGAAATAAAAAATCAAAGAAGGCGGCCATCTTTGTTGTTTGCGGGCTGATTTCTATGAAACTCGGTTTGGGGCACTACTTTGACATTATAACACCAACGCAATGTTAAAAATTAAAAAAATCCAAGATAGCGGCCAATTTTAACATTGAAAATGTTTTTTCGATAGTTTCAGTAAAGTACCCAATTTCAGCCAGAGTGAGACATCGCCCTGGTCCAGTGAGTTTTGGGTCTACGTGAATGTGATAAGCGTCAAAAGATGCGTCTTGGCAAGGGCTACAATATGGTGAAAAAAAATTTTTTTAAAGTCCAGAACTTTTTCGAAAATCGCATAAATGTAGAAAAATGACACACTTTTTCGGGGTCTTTTTTCACTAAATCTAAAATTTCTCAAAAACGAAAAGCTTTATTGAAAAAATGAAAAGAAACGTTTTGAAAATATTAAATGTCCCTCACTCTTACGGTCTGGGCTGTAGCTTATCCTTTATGTAGCGAAATGTCGGGATACTGCCTATTGTTATAGTGATTTTATATTTTGTATTTTTTATTTATTTCCACAGTTCTTTTTTGATAAAAAAAATTAAACTTTAATTAATTAAATAAAACTTGTAATACTTGTCAGTGTTATTAAACTCGACGTTCGTATGGCCTAAGGTGCGTCCAGATATGTTCTTTTGCCCGTACCGTACCTCCGTTCCGATCGGCGTCGCGATCAAAGAACGCTAGTCTGGACGCATGTTCGGAACGGTGCGGAGGTACGCCGTTCCGTTCGCCAAACAGGTACGCCCCGATCCACCTCGAATCTCTCGCTCTTTTGCCCGTACCCGTATCTCTCGCTCTTGAGCGTCGCGAACAAAGAACGCTAGTCTGGACGCATGTTCGGAACGGTGCGGAGGTACGCCGTCTCGATCGCCGACAGGTACGCTCCGATCCATCGCGAGTCGGTTTTTTCGCCCCGTTCAAAGGAAAAACGGAACGGAGGAACGGTACGGCGCTAGTCTGGACGTGATCGCGGCGACGCCGACGTTCGGAGGTTGTAGTACAGTAGCCCGTAGTACATTTAAATTACGAAAAAGGTTAGGTACCGTTTGCCGTTGTGATGTAGTTATTTATTATGAAATTATAGATACTTTAACCCAAGTTTTACAGATCCTAACTCGCCGTAACCTATATTTGTATATCTCCAAAAATGAGATTTTTTATTTTTCGAGGTTAATCACATGGTTTAGCTATTGTCGTGTTTTACAGCGCTGTGTTTGATTGCCACTGATAATAGTTAGACTGTGAAAAGTAGCCATACACAGATTTAAGACCAGATGAAATGGATGGACTTTATCTGGTCTTAAATCTGTGTATGGATACTTTTCATAGTCTTAATATTATCAGTGGCAATCAAACATAGCGCTGTAGAACACGACAATAGCTAAACCATGTGATTAACCTCGAAAAATAAAAAATAATCATTTTTGGAGATATACAAATATAGGTTGCGGCGGGTTGCGATCTGTTAAAGTATCTATAATTTTGTAATAAATAACTATATCACAACGGCAAACGGTAACCTTTTTCGTAATTTAAATTTACTACAGGCTGCTGTACTATTGGATCGGAACGTTGATACGGAACGGAGGTACGGTACGGCGCTAGTCTGGACGTGATCGCGGCGACGTTCGGCGGTTTGATCGGAACGGTGGTACGGAACGGAGGTACGGAACGGGCAAAAGTAGCGTCCAGACTTATTTGATCGGAACGCTGGTACGGAACGGAGGTACGGTACGATCAAAAGAACATATCTGGACGCACCTTTAGCGCCAAGATGATCTTTGTTGTGGAAGTTTTTATTTTCCTTTTGAATTGATTTACTGTTTAATTTTGACGCTATAATAGCACTGGTCGGATGGTCATAATGTTGTACATGATTCAATAAAATTAAATTACCGGATGCATTTTTTACTGCGTCCACTCGCACACATTTTAGAGCGATCGTGACGCGACCCTGGTACGACCATTTATCACAGAGCTACTCTTCCGAGGCAAATGCTACTGCACGATAGGTCCGACATATTTGGCTAACCATAACACGATAACTATTTGTC